>JACEVL010000572.1:182500-190000 GCA_020284085.1 Aporrectodea caliginosa
TATATAGGCCTACTAGCTTATAAAGGGCTTAACTAAAAGTTTCCAATTATTGCAACTATGCAGAGATAGGGATATATCAGAGAAGTGGATAGACTCTGAATACCAGCTTATACATTCATGTTATATGAGCTTATGCAGAATAATAATTATGCGCAATTTGTTAGATCCAGTACACACGTGTGGCCGTTTCACGGAAATATAAAAAATTGCAATATCGCTACACAATAAATTGTGATGTAGACCTACTTTAATTTCTCTCTATATTTATAATATATATATATGCTATATATATTATATATTTATATATATTATATATATATTATATATATGTTTATATATACAACGCGTTTGAAGTAATAATGTCTATCATTTGCTTATCTACGAAAGTCACGTGTTATCGCTCAATTATTTTCTCTAATTTTGTCTCTTCGATTCTATGAAATTAAATGCGCACAATCTGGAACAATTCGAACTATTTCCAATTTCGTCGAACAATCTTGTTTCAATCTGTGTCGTTCCGAGAACTACTTTTATCTACGGCATGCGATTATTCCGCTAAACGCAATGAAGTTCCGAGAAAACTCTACCGTTCATTTCCAGATTTCCTTCAACAGAATTTCACAGACTTTACATCACTCGACATATAGAAGGCGTAATCGTAATCATAAACTTTAAATTTCTAAAGCGCTACTCGAAAGCTAAGCGTAATGTACTGGCTTATTTACGAGCGCTGCGCCATGTCAGAGGGGTTGGCTAGAGACGTTCAGTGGAAATCCGAGTCAGGTGTCTTATCGCTGCAATGCTGGTAGCTGCGATGGAGCAAAATCCGAGTCCTATTCAGTTTATTTATCTTATTAAAGTCAACGTTTGATGAAAGCGGATCTGCTCAGTGCTTTAAATAAGTATTATACCCAGACATATCAACTGCAACTCTTTCTCAAACTGTCAAACTGTCCTTGAACCGGGTAAGATATCACGCATTAGGATAATAATTTCGTGTGTTGTCAACATGAGTTAATCTCTCAAACATTCACACTAAACACACCGAACATTCCACACTTGACAATGTCAGCTGCACACTATAGCCTATGTGTCAGACAACACACCATTCTAGGCCCTGGTTCGACTGCGATAACTGTGAATCGGGAAGGAACCGCAGTCATATCCAGGGCAGAGCACATCTTGAGACGCGAGCACCGCATAACACTCGCCGTTCCGCAAATGTTTTCATCGATGACGGCGTCTTCCTGTCAAGTTGTTGTTGTAGAGTTCAGTGACCGAATTCATATAGACCCATTGTTATTGTGCAACCTGAGACAGAACTAATTAGCCAAAGCTCGGCTTAAAGAAAAACTCATCAGTAGCGATCTCGCCCCAACGCTCGTTAAAACAGAATTAGACTTCAGGCGCACACGGAACAGAGAAAGAAAAAGGCTGACATGCTCAGCTCTAGTCTTGTGAGGAATGTTGTTCCAGAGATGGGCAAGATTAGTTAGATTGCAACTCGATTAGAATTATGATTAGCTACTGAAATTTGCTAATCGATTAGAATTAGAATTAGCTACTGAAATTTGCTAATCGATTAGAATTAGAATTAGCTACTGAAATTTCCTAATCGATTAGAATTAGAATTAGCTACTGAAATTTGCGAATCGATTAGAATTAGCCAAATCCTGTAGGTAATCGATTAGAATTAGAATTAGCTGCTCATCTAATCGATTCGCCAATCGATTAGAATGTAATCGATTAGTTACCCATCTCTGGTTCCAGGCCATAGGACCGACGCAGAGCGAAAGCTTCTGAAATGTCGTTCAAACTGAGATGTAGAGGAACGACCCCTGGGGACAAGAAGAACACCCTGATCGGCTGACGAATGGACCTGCGGCCAGGAACAGACGAGGCAGTGACACACAATGAGCCAAGATAAAGATGGGGCAATTACCACCATGCAGTTCCGCATGAAAGTTAAAATTGTATTGCATTCGTCCTGCATTCAGCGTGATGTAACGTCACCTATAGCACGACTAAATGCGATATTAGCCTACCAATGTCTAATGAGACCGTCAGAGTATTCATTGGTCAAAGTCCACTGGTAAAGTAGTTCCGTCTCCCATGTTCAAGCTGATCCCATTCATATCCGCTTCGTAAACGGCCCCAATGTTGCTGATGCCCCCGCCGCCTCCACCACACCCCTCTGGCCCGGTCTGACCGGTCGTTGTCTTCCTAGTGGATGCCCTCAGCGTCGAGTTATACTGAATGTTCGAGGATCCGATACCCGTAGCGCCTCCTCCATCCGTGTTCGAGAAGAGACAGGGGAGTGCCTGTTTGAACTCCTTCTTGAAGTTCTCGTTCAGCCAGGCGTAGAGGAAGGGATTGTAGACGATGGAGCTCATGGCGATGATGTGCGCGATGAAGAACGTCAACAGGAAGTACTGGCCCGTCTGGAGGTCCTCCTTGAACTCGAGGATCAGGTGGATGACGTTCAGCGGCAGCCAACAGCAGACGAAGATGGAGACCATGGCGATCAACATTCGGTTCGTCTTCCGCTTCCGGCTGATCTCCAGGTGCTCCCGTTTCCGGCTCTGCGTTCCGATCTTGACGCGGGCGCGCATGCGCAGCGACTGGGAGACCCGGATGTAGCAGAAGCTGATGATGCTGCAGGGAACGATGTACTGGAGGATGAGGCTGGTGACGGTGAAGAACTGGCGAGAGGAGAGACGAGGCCACTGCTCGTGACAGATGAAGATGCTCTCAGACTCCAACCAACTGATCTGCGCAGACAATACAATACAAAACAATACAATACAACGAATTGTATTGTATAATAGAATTCAACACAACACAATACAATACACTACAACGCAATACAATATAATACGCAGTACAATACAATACAATACAATACAACTTTCCTTCGGCCTCGGCTGTGCTACGGCGCTATAGAAATCGTCTTATTGTTGTTATTATTATTATTAACGCAAAATAACTCAATACAATACAACGCGATACAATACAATACATTTCAATACAATACATTACAATTTACAGTGCGACACGATATAATACAATCATCATGCCATCTTCAGCTGTCGACGGGCATCCGTTGGTTCCACGTGTGTGCGTGGGCCTGCCACTGCTTACTGCTAACTCTTTCAGCTTACTGTGCATTGTTTTGCTAACTGATGTAATATATTCTTTCGTAATGACATTTAACATCATATAGGCTAGCGCAGAGAGCGCCTCTGAGTAGATATCTTGAAGAGGCGCTACATAAATGTTTCATTTACATTGCAATAAAATACAATGCAATGCAATTGAGCGCAGCGCAACATAATGCAGTAAAATACAATCCAGAATAATACAATATAAATATAGTATACAATGCAATGTCGCTCAATACAGTCCGTGAAATACCACTTAGCTCTGCATTATAATCGATCGATGAAAGGGAATCCGACCAACGTGAATTTGGACGTTAAAAAGCATGGGTCTTCTCTTCTGATTACTGTGGTCGCGTCGGCGCCTCAGCCCACCAGGCGACGCTACTCTACAGAAGTCTAAAAGCATAATGGTTATCTAACTGTTCTTAAGGAGCCATCCATTAACTATGAACGCAGAAATCCGGAAAAATTGGCACCCCCACTCTGAACGCACGTCTACTTTTTTTTACAAACCCCCACATCTGCATACGTACGCTTGGCGCACCCCCGAATCCTAGAGAACGGTCTATCTTTAATCCAAACAGAAAAAAATTGTTAATAGCAGTAAGTGGTAACGTGGCATACTAGTAATTCACACCTCTCCCACTGTCCTACTTCTCCCGATAGTACTTTTCTGATAGGTGCTCAGTGGCTCATTTCAACAAGGCCAATAATAGACAATTATCGAGGTTTCACCCCCACCCGTTTTCTAGGCGCACGTACATTATCAGTAACCCCCATATGCAAGAATATGCATTTGGGTTAACCAGTGGTTAAAGTGGTTTGGGTGAGCAGTGGGAACTCCAACTTTTTGAGTTGACTCAGGGCCATCCTCCACCAACGCAACGAATCGTTTATAACATCTCAGAAACCAAAAGCATTAATATATTAATTATTTTAATTAATTAATTAATTATATATATATAAAACTTAATAAGTAATGGTATTAAATTTTAAGCAGCTACAAAATTCTACTAGAAAAAAGCAGAGACATTTATTTCAATTCAGTCTATAATGGGCATTACACATGAAAAAACTTGCATACTGGCCCTCAATGTAACTACCAAAATAAATGCAATAATTTCACAAAGCAAAACTAATGCCATAACTTATTAACTGAATAGTTGCAGTCACAAAAATGCAGTCACAAAAATGCAGTCACAGCATTCTAAGAAAAAATACATAGGACTTCTGATTCAGTAAGTGATACATGTGCAATAAACAAGAAACATTGCATGCAGGTTATCCTTCTGATTGTGAATTTAAAATATCCACAGACACAATCTAGTATACCAAAAGCTAAAAATGTTATCTTTTTGTATCATGCAGTCAGATAAATTTAGAAAGAAAACTGAAAGAAATTTGATTCAGTCTAGGGTTGTTAATATCGGTTTTTTTGGCAAACCGATTATCGGTTTTAGAAATCCGATTTTAGCCAAGATACACAATCGAACTACAGAGATCCTTCACCGAATCTGTCAGCAGTCTCTTTTCTATGCTGTCCACCAGTGCGTGGTAAAACTGACCTTGATGAATTTCTCTCGCTCTACCACTGCTAGTAGCAACTGATACACCCTTGAAGGTTCCTGCATTTACAGCCTGACAAGCTTCAGCATAGTAATGTCCACTGGACTCTTTTCTAGCTGCAAATACTTCTGTTTGTCTTGTCAAGAGATGATGAGCAACAGGAAGAGTGATATCAGCTTTAGGTCTATGTAATACCAAGGACACATCAGCTAACTCTTCCAGGGCATCATACATGAGTCTGAGTCCTAAATTGTTTTAATGAAAACAGGGTTTAGTCAGTTTCTTGACCATTACGAAAAATTGTGGTTGCTCTGAATCAGGGGATATGATATGACATGACTGAAAAAATACAAATACAACTTAATTATAATATCATGAATGCCGAGCCATCATGAATCATGATCACCCTGACTATTAAGGTGAAAAGAATGAAAATATAATGCAAGCTTGTGCACAGGGAATAACAGCTAACCTATTGTTCTACAAACCTATACAAATTAGATTTAGATATGCAGACAAATAAAAATATATTTTGACAAAAGAATAAAAATTACAAATAATATTAAAACTAAATACAGGCAGCCGATACAAAAGGGTTTTCAGAGTAGGCTACAATCAATTAGTTACATAAAATTCATAGGTATTTTAAAAACAAGGCTCCACTGTGAGAAAGAATTGAAGAGCCTCGAGATCGTCCCTGGGTAAGTTTGTGGTTGACCCCCCCTAAAACCTAGAGTCTTACACTTTTGACAGATTTTAATATTAAGCACCATCCATCAAGTTTTTATCAAATCCGAAATCGCATACATTTTAATTTCCACAATCTAAACCACTAATGTAAAAGCTAGAGCATGTTTTTTCCCGGCGGCAGGCCTACCCGTAGACCGCTACCGCTACGTTCATGCGTGGTTCTGTTCAGTGGTCATAAACCGTGGTTGGACCGTTGGACCCTGTGACGTTGCTGAGAAGATTTTGTACATCTAAACTAATTTTGTACTCACGCCTTCAAGTTGTGTGCCCGCAGTGCCATTCCAAAATTTTGATTTTGAAGGCTGGTTGATTGTGTCATTGCTTGCCTTTCTTGGCAATAAATGCATTTTCATTCTTATTTAAATTTAAAACTGGTATATTATCTACCGTCTACGGTCTACTACCTTACGTCTTAGTCCCTCTATCTATTCAACACTAAATTTCAATCTATTGAATCTATTCATATCTGGTTGTTCACACGTGGAGAACCAAACCCAAAAGAAAGAGATTAACACGCGACGCGCAAACGAAGGTTCTAGCCCCACTAGGCATGTGCACCCGCTACTTTGCCAGGCTAGCCTGGCACAGTAGCGGGCGCCTGGTGGGGCTATAACCGTTGGGGCCTGGTGGGGCTAGAAACGCTGGGGTCGCACAGCAATTCAACCAATGACTTCCAATTTAATTCGGTCGTTAATCAAGTCCTGCGAGAGATGTTCTAGGGGCCTAAACAAGCGGACTGTGGACACACTACGCTGGAATAGTTATTTATAGAAACAATGAGAGTTCTGACTCAGATGTCGTTACCGAGCGCCGCGGGCGGACGTTCCGAAGAAGAATTTTACTGGAACGCATGCGTTCCCAGGGTTCCATTGCATTGTGAGCAGTGGGAACGCAAGCAAAGAATTTCGAGAGCAGTGGGAACGCCGTTCCCACGCGTTCCCACCCACTTTAACCCCTGGGGTTAACCCACTTCCTCTCCACGCTTACACACTAAATGGATGGCCTCCAACCTAACGACTGACTGACTAACCGCGCCTCAGATTCGCATTGTGAGTGCCTTTGCGTGCGGTATAAAATTTCGTAATAACAACAATAATAATCAGAAATATTGTAATAATAATAATAATGATGATGATGATGATGATGATGATGATGATGACGACGACGATGATGATGATGATGATGATGATGATGATGATGATGATGATGATGATGATGATGATGATGATGATGATGATGATGATGATGATGATGATGATGATAATGATGATGATGATGAGGATAACAATAATAATGAAACAACTATACTATTGCTACTGTTGCTGCTGCTGCTGCTGCTACTACTACAGCATGAACTCTACGGGAGTACAAATAATATAGGCTCAAAACTCTTGCATCCAATAACTCTTGCTCTGACGGGCACCCAATACTTTTTTATTACTTTTATATCCTTATTAATATTTCGTTATTAGATCTTCGTCGAAAACGAGGACACCATTTTGAATTACTTTTGCGATATTAATTCAAGGATTTATACAGCGCCTCATCAAGGAAATTATACTCAGAGGTGATGGTGAAATGGTTATTAGTTGTTAAAAAAGGAAATTACAGTAATAACTTCTTTCACCATCTGCTTTTTTTGCAACTGATGAAAAGCAATTCTTGGAGTCTTGAAACCAGAATTCGTGCGTATATATGATTTCCCAGTAAGTTATTGGCAATGCACCTACCAACACCGAGGTTCAGTTCCACGTATGCCATCTGCTACTAGAAATCTGCAGTAAATTTAGGAGTAAATTGCCGTCAACAGCGTAGCCAGAAAATCACCCTCATATTTATACAAATTGGAAAATAGGAACTCGGTGAAATGCCATGGTTGACAATAAGCTTGCGTTAAAATCCGTATACCAGGAAATAAATATATTTAGGTTTTTCAGATCCACTTTTGCGTCATCTACACACAAACACACACACACACGCACAAACACACACACACATAAATACACAAACGCACGCACACACA
>JACEVL010000572.1:195000-222500 GCA_020284085.1 Aporrectodea caliginosa
AAAATAGCTCAACGTTTATTGCATGTAGTTCTACGGCTGCTGGTCCCATATAATATGTCAGACTCTACATATTAAACTGATACAGTTTCGTCTACATCCACCGCATATACGTCATGCACCGTCGCACGCGTAGGGTTTATGCATATACCGTATAATGCCGAATATACGACAGTTCTACATGTACTTTCTGTCAGACTTCGTTTTCTTTAACATGAACCATTTCGCATCAACAACAACAACAACAACAGCAGCAGCAGCAGCAACAACAACAAGAATAATAATAATAAAAATAATAATAATAATAATTATAATAATAATAATAAATAATAATAATAATAATAATAATAATAATAATAATAATAATAATAATAATAATAATAATAATAAATAATAATAATAAAATAATAATAATATTAATAATAATAATAATAATAATAACCTTCAAACCCTGAAGACGAGGCCTGACCCTCCAGACAAATTTCCTGCTCCTTATAGCAATTTTTCCTAAATTCCTGAGGGATCATTTATACCTCGGGCAATAAAAAAAATAATTATCATAATAATAATAATAATAATAATAATAACAACAACAATGATATGGCCCATTTAAGACAAATCTGTGTTTCTAAATAATTCTGAAGTCCTTGATGGATCCTTTCTAACTCGGGGCTTAACAATTTAATAATAATAACAACAACAACAACAACAACAATAATAATAAGGCGATGCCCGTTATCGCGGGCGTTGGACGAATATGTTTCATTCTTCGGTTGAAGCGATTGTTTACGAATCTCCGATATAACTGATGACCTTTTAGCGTTTCAGTTAATCTTCGACGGCACACGATACAGTAAAGTGTTATTCTCACGCTCTTCGGACGACGTGCTTTCACCCCCATTCCATTTCCTTCCCAGCAAACATTCAGACTTTCATTCATTCATCTACTCACTCACACACTCATTCATTCATTCAGGGAATTTATAAAACGCCTCTCCAAGATAGCTACTCGGAGATGACCCCAGCCCGACCTCGGCGGAAAATAACAGTTTTCAAGTGTTTTTAGAACGTGCATGCAGAATCCTTAACTAAGATAAAACGCAGATCCAAAGGGAGTCCGTACCAGGTGGATTCAAAGGAGCAGTGGCGCGTCTACCCCCCCAAGTGCATTGGAAGAACAAACTCCCTATACTCTGACCGGCCGACTTATATAAATTATAAGAGGCTCAGAAGTCACTAAGAACTGTATTGGAAGCGGTTATATGATCGAAAATCGACAACACCCAGTTAATGCCCCCTAATTTCTGGCAACCGTGGGAGATAGTCCCCCAACTCCCCTGCCCCCCTCCCCATTGGTAGACGCCACTGATTGGTACTCAGTCAAAACAAAATCAGGCCGTTATATTATCGGAAGTCACCAACCCCCAGTTCATGTCCAAAACGTCAACCCCCCCACTTCTGACAACCGTGGGAGATCGTTCTCCAAACCCCCAACTCCATTGGTAGACGCCACTGAAAGGGAGACCATTCCAGGTGGGCAGCCCAACCATTGAAAAAGCGTAACGCTACATCGTCGAGGTGCTTTGCAAAGAGAGCAACGTATATATACTACTTCAACTCTGTCAACCTTTGCGGAAAAAACACGAAGCTGAACTTCATTCGCACCTCTTTACACTCCAACAAATCTCTCACAGGGCTCTTAACCCTGGCGGGAAAAAGTAACCACCGAAATTTCTGACGCTAGACACCTATAGATACTTCTCCGCTTCCTTACATTAGGAAGAGCATTTTCAATCTTTCATCATCACTATCAGCGCGCAGAGGGAGCAGGGACATGCGTCCGAGGGTCTGCCTCCCATCCTATCTCGTATACGCACTCTCGACCGAGTGCTTCCGTTGCGTAAACCAGTTCGCTGGTACTCCTCCGTTCAAGGACCGCGTGTCTTGGGAGTTGGGAAAAGGAAGCATTAACAGATCGTTCCAAATCGATTTCATTCCCCGTTAACGACGTTCTGAGTGATTTGCTGGAGACGAGTGGGCGGAACTAATCCGCGAAGGTTAATTTAACGGCGCTTTCCGATAGAAAATTGCCTTAAGAAACAGTGTGTGTGTGGGTGTGTGTGTTTGTGTGTGGCTTGCTGAACGTTAATGGATATATTGCCTCATTACAGAGCGCAATATATCGCAACCTACGTAAGTACTTTATAATTTTTATTTATATATAATTGGTATTATTATACATTATATTTCCCTGTGCCCATATATATATGTAGGCATATATATAATATATATATATATATATATAGCGAGAGAGAGACAGACAGACAGACAGACAGACAGACAGACAGACAGACTGACTGACTGACTGACAGAGAGACAGAGACAGACAGAGACAGAGACAGACAGAGAGAGAGAGACAGAGAGAGCGCGAGAGCGAGAGAGAGAGAGAGAGAGAGAGAGAGAGAGAGAGAGAGAGAGAGAGAGAGAGAGAGAGAGATTAGTACACACCGAATGGCAGAATGAGGTATATATCTTTTAGCGATTTAAGTCACACAAACAGTTTCAGCTTGTATTGCACTGTACATCAGTCGGTAAGCCATGTGTTCGCTTCTTGGTGGACGATAAAATGGACGATAAAATGTGCTATATAAATGAACGTATGCTTACAGACATAAAATCGCACAACAGTGGCTGCCGTTAACCACCAAACGTCTCCTTTATTGACCAGCAACATCAATGTTATGCTATCGACAGACAGTTACTGCACGATAAGTGCAAGATATAGTCGAACATTTGCGAAAGACGTTCCTCTGTATACATTTCATGACCTTAAGAGCTTCAGGACAAAGAGCCAATCGAGTTAACTGCTCTGTTAATGCGAATAGATTGGAGCGAACAGAGACTGAACTGAGTTATGCATTGAAAGACGTCCTGTAATATACTATGTAACATCTATTATCACATAGTCTATTTGGTCTATTTGTCACTTCATAGAATACATCACAGACTCAAAGGCGAGCACTCTAACCAATTGTATGTAAGCTTATGTATGTCATCTAGGCATTTGAACGAATGCTATTTACTGTTATGGGTGTTTAGTTAAGTTCTATTACATGTAGTTAAGTTATCTTAATTTTTGTCTAATTCCTGTCTCCGAAAGCAAGCTTGCTGTCATGTGTTATCGAGACTTTTTATTTCATTACCTGGGTGGCTCTATTTAGCGGGATAATCCATCCCTTCAGGGTCCTCCACTTGGTAACCGGAACGTCGTTGAATGATAACTGCTATAATTGTAAATATGTTGTCGGTTACAGGAAAAATAAATTGAATTGAATTGAATTGAATGCATGTATGTATTTATGTATGTACGTGATACGTGCGTGCGTAGTAGAAACGTACGTATGCACGTACGTATACGTCATGTGTGTATGCATGTATGCAACTATTCATGAATGTGCATGTATGTACGTATACGTACGTACATATGTATGCATGTATGCGCATGTGTGCATGTATATTTGTATGTACGTATGTATGTATGCATTTATGTATGTATGTACGTACGCATGTAGACATTTATGTATGCATGTAGTAAATCGTAAACTCAAGATTTCTAGAGCGTCCACAAAAGCGAAGTCGCGGGAACCAGCTTATCATAGGCGTCATATAGGCGTCATATCATTACCTAGTTAATCAGTTAATGTTATCGATGAAAATTTAAAAAAAATGAAATATATACTCATATTATACGACTTAGTGGTTGCAAGCTGTTATCTCAGAGTTGGCCATGACTTGCAATGAACCGTTTTAGGTGCAGCTCAAGCGAGGCTGTGTTTTTTTTATCAGACGTCCGGAAGAGTGGAGCCTGCAGGAACCAATTTCCGATCGATATGGACAGGATCGATATCAACCAATCTGAGTTCTTCAATCGACTTGGGATTAGTTGAATATCTATCTCCTCACTTTTCTCTTTTCGCTTTTGACGGGAATTCTGATGAAACGGGAGACTCATAACAGCAATAATAAATCCACCCGTATCTCTGTCTGTCTGTCTGTCCGTTTGTCTGTCTGTCCGTCAGTCTGTCTGTCTGCCGACATGTCTCTGAGCGGTTTTCGTCCTAAATTTAGCGCTTGTCCATATTTTTTTACATTTCTAATTAATGATTCTTATTACTGACGCCTTTGAGCATGTATTTCGAGCTTTTAAACCCAGAAATCGCTTAAATAATTAGGATCTATTTATCACGCAAAATTTTGTGTCTAAAATATTTTCGCGCAAAGCTTGAATTTGAACAAATCTTTCGCTATTTCCCAATTTTCCATAAATTTTTGCATCGCTTACGGTTAAATGTTTGACAAAGGAAACCATTACCGACAAAGGGGAACGACTTCCATTTGTAACATTACTTTCCCCAAAAGACAAATATTTGGCCATTTTGAAGGGTCTTAGTAAGAAGAAGAAGAAGAATGCATCAAGAGTCAAGACACATCGATCTTATGGCGCAGATCTCATAAACGTGCTCCGTATACAAGCTCAGATAATACATACATGTACACACATACATCCACATACATACCAGTGTGATTCTCGTTAACGATAACGATAACGAAAATGTTCGTTAACGAAAATAAAATGATTTCGTTAACGATAACTATAACTATAACTAAAAATATCATTAACTATAACTATAACTATAACGAAAATAACAATAACGAAAATTCATATTTATTTTCGTTAATAAAAAATAAATAAAAATAGGAAGTGCAACAATACTAACTATAACAATAACTATAACTAAAATAAAAAACCATTAACTATAACTGTAACTATAACTTAAATAAAATCTGTAAGGAGAATCACACTGATACATACATACATACTATAGAGCTGCGGATATTAACGATTATTTTAATCGATTACTCGCAAACATTTTAATCGATTAATTTGGGTTTGTTCAATGAATTTAAAAAAATTTATTTCATGATGTCGATTGGCCCATTTCCGAAGTAAACAATAATATGGCGAACAGTGATAATGTGGAACGTTTGAGTAAAGAATTAAGCGATCATTTTGCATTTCTAAAGGTAAATGCTGATGGAAATAACAAAAGATGGCGACAAAACAACATTTTAAAAAGTTTTTCACTCTTTACGCAACAGATACCAAATTAATCGAATTTAATCGATTAATCAAATTAATTTTTGAATAATCGATATTTTTAATCAGTACCAGCCCTAATACATATATACATACATACGCACATACATACATACGTACATACCTATACATACATACATACATACATACATACATACATACATACATACATACATACATACATACATACATACATACATACATACATACATAGTCATACATACATACATACATACATACATACATACACACATACATACATACATACATACATACATACATACATACATACATATAATTATACATACATACATACATACATACATACATACACATGTATACATGTACATCCACTTGAGCTGTATAACAGACAACTTGCCCTGAATTTCTTTTCAACTGGAACTCTATACATATGTTCCTCAATTAACGTGTAACAATCATAATCTGACCTTACCTTTCTTCATATAACTTTATTTCGCAATACCTATTCATTCGAAGTCTACGTAGACAACATACTCCTTACACGCCTCTATTAATACCCAGCTATCAGCAGACTCTAATATAGTATAAGTCGATGGCCAGACCATTTTGCACACAACAAAGCTCGACTGACGGAATAATGGTCTTCATCAAAAGACGCATGTAATTTTATACATTAGTCCAGTATAAGAGGCTCTTCCGTCCTCCACCCCCAGCCGTTCCGTTCTCCTCCCCCGCCGCAGACACGACGAAACTAATCCCAGCTCAGCGGCTGAACGCCATGTCTGCCCGTCCATCGCGCACGCAGCCGACTTTCGCTAAGCCGCTTGAACACCGAAGTTGGTCATTCGTTACCGCCTTAATGGAAACGGTTCGGAAAAGTCGGTCCATGCCCGCGATACCCACAGGGATTTAGTGACTGAAGGGGCTGGGAAGGGGAGGGGAGGAGAGGCGTCGAGGAGGGCGGGAAGTAGAGCAGAGAGGAGAGGAAATGCTAGGGTTGGAAAGGAGAAGAAATGCCAAGGTAGGGGTGGAGAGGAAATGCTTAGGGTAGGGGAGAAACAGAAAGAGGACGGGAAATAGAGGTAGGGGAGAGAGGATAAAGCCAGAAATGGGGAGGAGAGGCTATGCCATGATGGGGGAGGAGAGAAAATGCAGGGTACTGGAGAAAAGGAAAGAGAAGAGCGGGAAGTAGAGGTAGGGAGGAGAGGAAATTCCAGGGTATATAGGGAAGGAGATGAAATATAGGGATATAGGGTAGGTGAGGAAAGGGGAGGGTAGGAAGGAAAGGAGAGGAAATGGCAGGGCAGGGAAGTAGAGGAAAAGAGAGGGCAGATAAAGAGAAGAAATAGGAGATCGAGAAGCAGAGGCAGGTTAGGGAACGAGAGAAAAGGGGGGCAGGGTGGTCAGTGGCGTAACGAGGGGGCAGGGGGCCCGGGCGCAGGACAGGGGGCGCAAAATTAGGCTTTAGACATTTTTTTAAAAGAAATCAGGCAAGAATAGCTAAAAAAGTAAAAAGTAACTATTACGCACGAATCTGGCAGGGCGCGGGCGCCAGAGGGGCGCAAAACGAGGCTTCTGACAATGTAACCCATTTTTTCATGAAAAAAGATGGAAAAGCAAAAAAAATCAGAATTAAGAAAAAAATTTCAGAAAATTCTTGCCCCCGGGCGCACGGACCCCTCGTTACGCCACTGAGGGTGGTAAAATGAAGGGAAGGACAGGGCAGCGAAGGAGAGGGAAGGAGAGAAGAAGAAAGGGCAGGGATTCACAGTAAAAGACAGATCAGGAATAGAGACGAAAGTAGAGGGCAGGAATGGAATTATGTTGTCGGCACCATTATGCTTCGGCGTAGAGTGCTTCTGCGAGTGTCTTTTCGTATGAAATTGAAACCAGGCATTGTTTTTGGTTTGCGGCAAAAACCGGCTGGCAGGACTGAGAAGAAAGGACGGAATTGCGAGCGATTGGAATAGCTTTCAACTTGTTATACGCTGCAGTTAAGTACATGTAAGTAATTAAGAAGTTATCATTCGACCGGCAAATTAAACAGAGACAAAAACCATAGTGGATGGAACGAAATTATCCATGCATGGTGCGGACAATCCTCGAATATAGGACGGTTAGAGGCCAGACAAGACAAGAGAGGATAAGACAAGAGAGGACAAAACAAGACAATACAAGATATAGTACCCTATCACATCATTAGCACTTGTCGTCATTACATTGTTTTACATTACATCATGCTATACCTTACGTGAATACCACACCGTATACCGTACCTTACGTGAACTGGAAAGACGGTCACGTGATTGCCACCGCTTCTTGTCTCTGCCTGACTGCCTCTGCCCCTTTCTATGCCTGCCTGCGCCTCTCCGCTTGTATGTTTCTACATGAAGATCTACCCACGCATACACGCGGAGGCATCCATTTGTCTTTCGGGATAAAAAAAAACCCACTGCAGAGGGATATTACGCATTCGTATACATGTATATGGTTGGTGGTGATGTGAACGTGCATACGCACATATTTTTCTTTCATCTGCATTGGGTCAATCGATACGATGATTTCTATACGGACCTACACCTATAGGATTATATATCATATACACCACACACACTCACACACGCACACATACACACACACACACACACACTCACACACACATACCTACACATACACTTACACACACACACACACTCACACACACATACCTACACATACACTTACACGCACGCACACACATATATATCGATATACTTACGAATGAATGTGATATATAGGCTTATGCATTATCAGTATACCAGTCATGTATGTAATGCGTGGAATTTGAATATATATATATATATATATATATATATATATATATATATATATATATATATATATATTAGCGTAAATTCAACTGTGGATGCTCTTTTAGCGTATTAAAATCGTATTCTAAAATGCTCGTCAATCGCATAGTGCTCAGTCACGGAGCACTTAGCGTTTTCGTCCTCTGTAAATCTTGGAAGACAGCCTAATTTAGAAAATCGGTTGGCAATCGGTTGCCAACCAGCCTTTCTCCTAATACCTAACTTGGCTAAGCTTAGTCTGTCTCAAGCGATTTGTAATAAATTTTTTAAATTTATGATCTATATGTTGAATGATTTAAAACAAGGCCGTTTGTGCTCAGACGAATTTTGCCATATAATTTAAAATCCACGCGTATTGTTTTCAAAACAAATTAGGCAATATTATTTCTCAACAAACTAAAGCGGCATGTTCAATTTGTTCCGGATTTACAGCGTATTTTGTTCAAAATCAACAAAACGTGCTTTTTGGTCCTCAAGTAGAAAAGATAGATGAACCTCGCACAAATATAAAGTCTCGCGAGATTTGGGATCGCGATGCGTGAGTTTACAGTTGCTAAGGTCCGCCATTGATGGTGTTTTCGACCTCGTTGAAGTACGTTGAAACAAATTTAATTACAATTTCTGCAACTAATAATTTATTCTTTTGTAATTCCTAACAAACGGAATTGAGGATACAATTAGCAATTGCGACTTTGCTAGTTTTAGGTAAGTAATTGACCATGTGGCGTTTTGCATGTTATGTTATCATTATGCTATACACTTGTCCTGCGTTAATCTGTTAATTGGGTAACAGGCTTAATTGTTTATCGCAAACAAAATAATAATAAGATAAATTTATGGGTAAAATTGAATTTTAGCGTATTTAATTCATGATGCTGTCGTCCCATTATTTTAGCGTATTTTATTATTTCTGCTATGTGTCTGCGTAAATGGAAGCTGGTTTGATAAAAATAATGGTATGCCTAGATGGAAGTTGTTTTGAAGAAAGTAGTTATTTGCTCAAATAGAAGCTTGATTGATGAAAACAGCTTTTAGTTTAGCGTCGTATACTATGCCTCGCCTTTGCATGGTCGAATACAAGTTGGATTGATGAAAAGAATTCTTACTAACTGGAAGTGGGATTAATTAAAGTAATTTATCTTAAATGGAAGTGGGATTTATGAAAAGAATCTTGTTTAAGTAGAAGCTGGATTCATAACAGTTATCATAAAAATCATTGAAATAATTAAATATGCTAAAATACAACTCTACCTCCACTATCAATAAAATACACTGAAATGCACTTTACCAATTTATGTCTAAACCTGTTATTTTTCCAGGAAGATGAAGCAATTCTTTTCATCTCCTGCAGAGCAAATACTTATTAATGCCATGACAGAGATGCATCGGAAGCTGGCACGGAAAGAAAATGTCGATGACAGAGACTCCACTGAACAGAACATTCACAGTTCGATAACTACCAAGAAACGCCCGATATTTGATGAGGTAAGGCAACTTTTTGTTTTTTGTCTACATGGCCCCTCTTACACAATAAACTTTGAACACTTTCTCTGCCATTGGCAATCAACAACATCATCTCTTGTGCACTACACAAATGCAATGTACACTGTTCACAAGAACCAGATGATGATGATGTTAATGAGGTGATGACCAAAGCCAGAGTGACAGCTTATGCTTTCTGTTAGCAATTAGCTAATGATTTAATTTGCATGTTGTCAAACCTTTATGCCCAGTGCTACAACGCTGTCACATATACAGGGACGTTCTCTGACCGTAGGCTACTGTTAATGAGAACTGAGTTTCCAGATCACATTTCCCTTTTTCTCACACCTTTAATTTCTCGAAGGCCTACAGGATCATGCTTCCCTTTGGTAAACAATAGTAGTAATAATAATAATAATTTTAATAATAATTATGTTATTGTGAGAACATAGCTAAAATTTTTGGGTTGCCTGTTATACATTTCTTTGTAACAATTGTCTAGGCAACTCTTGGTAAATTAAATCTGCTCGAACCAAAATTAATTCATGTTTGATATTGGTTGCCGATTTTGTACGTAAGTGGTGAGCCACGAGAAAAGTCCTATTTAAGAGTCTTCTGTCTGCATGTTTTGCAATAATGTCATTAAAGTTTATTATTTAATTTGTAATAATAATTGTGTGTGCCTATTCATGTAGCACCTCTTCAAGTAATCTCAGAGGTGCTTCTGACCTGACTAGTAGACCCTAATCACATGAAATAGTCTCCAAGCACCTGCAATGTATGGGCGTAGGAAGTCATGCTTTAGATTGTGAGAAAGCACATTCCAGATGACCATGGTGAAGCTTCATGCTGGATTTTGGAAGAACAGAACAGGATGATCTGATCATTTTTGTGTCGAAGAACTAAGAGAGCTGTGACCAGGTAGAGGTGATGCTGAAATATATACCTCTGTGAAGTAGGATGGAGCACAACTGACGAGACAGTTGATCATCAGCATAATGATCTGAAATGTGTAGAACTGTAGAATCCTATAAATTATTAGAGCTGCGCCATTAAAACTGATTCAAGTGGTTTACTTTGAAAAGAGGTTGGCACACATCAGTGGCATTAACATAATCCATCCTAGTGCATATGTATACAACTATACATGCATCAGGGTAGAATCAGCATAATTGACTAAATGACAGTGGCTTTTACTTTACAGAATCATGCAAGCCTTACTTGCCAGTCACTGAAGGCTACCAAAGTACTGAATTGGCTGTCAAGCATTGACAAAGATCCTCTTTCCACTGAGTCATCTGACTGGGTTAGTAAAATTGTAAGTTTAATTGTATCAAATGACATATTGGAGCAAAGAAAAATTACAAAGGAAGAAACCACTTTTCGTGAAGTATCGACACTGATATTGACACTTATGACACTGACATAAATAGTCTTTCCTTATGAGTTTGGTAGATATTATATATACAATATTGTTCTTGAGTCTGTCTGTTTCATTTGTAGACTGTAGTGTGATTATCTTACGCTTATGCATAATCTGTCCTACCTTTGTCGTTTAAGCTATTGTTTTATTTACATTTTACTTGAGCATCAAAAACTTCAGTTTCATCATCATTTAGAAATTTGGTCATGATTTCTTTTATAGCATGTAAATATTCCAGCTTGTGCTGGAAAGTTCAGTGTAGATAAGGAGCACTTATTCCCACCTCGATGGGTAAACATCCATGGAACACAGGCCATATAGGTCCACGGAGCCTTGCATTCAGCCAGGATTGGCAAATAAGACTAAACACAAGCTGTAAGCTTAAGACAACAGTTGCCCTGCTGTGGTTGTGTTGCGCTTCAACCAGGACATCTGGATCATACTGTTTATTATGTATGTATGTATTTTCGTTTATTCAATCAAAGACTGATTGTTGTCAGAATGCAACAAGTGACAATAATTGTTCTGGATGTAGCAGTTATGAAACAGATTTTACCTAGTTACTTCAGCTGTCTGTTGTAACTAATAAATGTTTTTGTACATCATACGAGACAAAAAGTTCTTATTGTCTTTGGCTGGAAGGGCGAATGGTGGCATTTATTAAATGGATTAATTTTTCTAAATGGTGGCTTACCATGTAAGTAATTTTAAACACAGTTATGTAAGAAAGTGGTTTCTTCCTTTAATATAATTATTATTATTATCTTGACAAAAACACATTGAACATAATAATAATAATAATTTATGGTGTTATTGGTATTAGTAATTACTATTGTTATCTTTAGTGTTGATGTCTAATTTTTAGTTTTAGCTTAATTACCGTATTTTTGGTTTTTGTAATAAATGTCACAATTTCTGTAATAAGCTTATCCTAAAATTATTGGACTTATGTCGAAATTGAGATCTTAATATGAACATATAATAGGAATTTAATGCATTACCTTCAAGGATAATAAATGAGCGTCAACAGTTCAAGAAAAGAAAAGATATCAAATAATCATCCATTAAAATCATAATATCAATGAGTTGAACACATAGATAGCAGACTCTTAATTTAGGAACATCTACAGTAAGTTCATCTTACACTGTCTACAAAATATTTAAACATTTATTGTCGTTAAGTTTTACAATGAATTAATGCATATTTGTATGTGTTGCCAGGTCACGGCGAAATACTCCAGTTTCAAGAAGCACATAGTGAAATTCATCACTCTTATCAGAAAATATACACAAAAGTATTTAACGAACAAAAACCTGTGAAGAGTCGAGCAGAGCGACGTCTGCAGTCGATTCAACCATAGAACTAAGTTTTTAGTAATAATGCTAAGTCACTTTAACATTTGTTGAATTTCTGATTGTTATAGATGAAATGATTGAGCTAGGTTCATGCTATTGCAGACACTCGATGAAGGAGACTAAATTGTGTTGCACAAACTGACTGAGTTCATTCTGACTAGCAGAGAACTGAAGTGGGAAAATTGGTGCTTCAACCATAGAACTAAGTTTTTAGTAATAATGCTAAGTCACTTTAACATTTGTTGAATTTCTGATTGTTACAGATGAAATGATTGAGCTAGGTTCATGCTATTGCAGACACTCGATGAAGGAGACTAAATTGTGTTGCACAAACTGACTGAGTTCATTCTGACTAGCAGAGAACTGAAGTGGGAAAATTGGTGCTTCAACCATAGAACTAAGTTTTTAGTAATAATGCCAAGTCACTTTAACATTTGTTGAATTTCTGATTCAATGTTATAGATGAAATGATTGAGCTAGGTTCATGCTATTGCAGACACTCGATGAAGGAGACTAAATTGTGTTGCACAAACTGACTGCAATTAAAAATCTTTGCAACTAATTCTTTGTTGAAGTGTATTGCATTATTTCTATCAGTAGGTATTAAGATGACTTGGAAATTTTATCTTGTAACACCATACATACATATATATATATATATATCAGCTGAGCACCAACAGCAAGCACTCTCCCTTGGTGTGCTATATTTGAGCACCAAAAGCATGCATTTTTCATAAGGACAATATATGAGCACTAACAGTTCACTTTATGCGAAACTGATATATACTGGCTGAGCACTAAAGGCATTCATTTCTCTTAAGAATAACATTATGAGTACCAGATCAGAACATGTATATGTGGAGACCTTTATATAGGAATATCTAGACAAAACTAGTGGTATTTAGGAGTTATTGTAGACATTCACTGTTGTTAGGTTGTACAATGAATTAATTCATGCTCATAATATTGTGTGTTTCTATGAGTGTGAATATAACATAGTTCCAATAAACACATTCTGTAACACATCACATTTCTCAGAAAATATGCACCAAATTATTAACTAAACAAAAACTACACAGAATCAAGTCGAACAACGCCTGCAATCAACTGTAGAACTGTATTTTCTATGAACATTATCAAGTCGATTAACATTAATTTAGCTCAATAGTGATTGTCACAGACTGCAGTACATGATTGAGTTTTGATCGAGTCAATACGGCCATAACTGCTGTTAGGATACTAAATTTTGTTACATCAACTGACTGAGAATTCTGGCTTGCACTTAATTGTGTGTTCGATAACCTGCTCCTGGCCAGCACTCTGATTGTTGAGACAATTAACATTTCTTTTCCAGGAGTTCTTTGTTGCCCTATTGAATTTCTTCATTGCAATCAACAACTAGTACGTTTTCATCTGGTAATACCATTGTTTTGAATGATCCTATGTTGTCTTTTACGGCATGGAATGAGTTGCTGCTGTGTGGCCTGGAATTAGAACTTCAGTATTATCTTTTTACCATGCATGCTTTCCACTTGGTTTTACAATTATTTTTATTATATTATTGTGAAATATACTTATAATTATATGGATGGACTGCTTGTTTTAACAAGCATAATATGCATTAAATGCTTGTTAAAAGCATAATATGCATTAAATGCTTGTTAAAACAAGCAGTTTATCCAGGGAGCATATTTTGCTCTCTTCATTGATTAATCACTGTACCTTCTGGCAGGTATATCAACAGGAATTCACTTTAGTTAACATTTTACACCATGTCTGAATAGTTCAAACAGGGGTGCTGTATAAATTTCTTTAGATATCTACCACATAATTATGGATCACAATGGATGAGAATACTGTGGTTGGATCCTGTCCGGTGACTCTTCTAGTTTTCTGTGCACTGATTTACTCTCTGCTGACATTTCTGTTCTTCATGACATAAGCATGATTTTATCTTAGTGGCAAAATACTTTTCTATGCTACGAAATGATATAAGCCAACACAATAGAGAGACTAATTCACCATGCCATTTCTAAAGCATCACCGCATAATTCATCAGTACTATTGCTCAATAATAATGTTTAAGCATTCAGTTTCTGAATACCCAAACTTGCATTTATTTAACCATCGCAGACCTAAATAGAAACAATAAATTATAATTAATTAGAACAGCAACTATGCAGAATTGAGGCTTTTCCGTGGTGGGCCCAGTGCCTGGAATGGGCTCCCCCAGGAGATACGCCTGCTCCCTCGGACTTTTACTGAAGCTTTCTTTACCAAACTCAAAACTGTACTTTTTGGCCGTGCTAGAGTCGGGAGCGCCTCTGAGTAGTCCTCTGGAAGGGGCGCTATATAAATTTATGAGTGAATGAATGAATAATTAGAAAACGACATTTTTAAATTGTGCACAAGACCAGCAGTAAATACAGTGTCTGCAAATGCTAATGGCAATCACCACAGAAATAATAAATTTTAATTGCATTATGTCGTAAATACAATAAGCTGTATAATATAGCCCAAAAAATGAGTTTAATGTTCAACTAAGAATTACTGGTTGTGTGAAATAACAATTTGCTATATCACATAGTTCGGACTGACCACTCATCCAGACTTATCAGATCTGCAGACGTAGATGTGCAGTACAATTGATTGTGCATTACAGTGGTGCTTTAAAAATTCTCAAATTAGGCCTACATTACTACATTTGCCTAGGCCCATAAACTTATTGGTACCATTTAAACCTCACGGTCTGGGACTGCGTGGCGATTTATTGGGTTGCGAAAAAGACTCGGCATTGGTTGCATTTTACAATATTCTGTGACTTTAATAAGTTACAAAGGCAAAAGTGCATTTAGCGTATTTTATTGATAGTGGATGTAGGCGTGTATTTTAGCATATTTTATTATATCAATGATTTTCATGATAACTACTGATTCCAGCTTCTATTTATGCAAGATTCTTTTTCATCAGTCCCGCTTCTATGTAAGCTCAAATTATTTTCATCAATCCCACTTCTATTTAGCAAGAATTCTTTTCGTCAATGCAACATGCATCCGACCAAAGCTGAAACCCCATGCAACGGCGAGTCATTTACGACACTAAACTACACGCTTTTTGAATCAATCCTGACAATCCAGCTCCTATTTTACACCCCCAAAAAACTAGTTTCATCAATCCAACTTCCATTTCGGCAAACAGTTATTTTTATCAATCCAGCTTCCATTATGCAGACACATAGGCCCCAAGAGAAATAATAAAATACGGTAAAATAATCGGCCGGCAGCATCACGAATTAAATAGCCTACGCTAAAATGCAGTTTTACCGTTACAAACAATTGATTTTATAAGGCGGTCCAAAAGTCTAGTTAGCTCGGTATTAGACGCTGATAAAATAGTTATAAATCAATTAATCTATGAGAGCAGTATTTCGATAAGTGAAAATAACCTTGCGCCATCGATCGACGCCATACCATGCGCTTCCTTAATCGGTAAACAGTTTACAAACAATTAATCTCACAGGCAAAAATTTCCTAAAACCTGTCGTGAAATCAATATTATGCGATATTACAATGCCTTTAATAAATTAATGACACTAATTATAGCGTTTTTATCAAATGGCAATAAAATATCGCCGGTTGCTAAGAACGCCGCAAACGTCACTCTTGTTTAGACTTCTTCAGAGCACCAAGGGACGTGTTTTCCAGTATGCAATAAAAACAATCCGTAGATGCTCGAGCACAAACAGACGATAATTTGGATGGTAAAACGGATAGTGCTCACCCAAAAAAGCTATATCTTAATCTGTACGTGCGAAGCAACATATAGGTGTCTTAATGGTAATTTGGTACGGCGAACATGGTTCAGTTCAAATTTTATTCAGTTTAATGCAGTCGTTATAGGTAAATTACGATGAGCACTTTGCGACATAAAAGTTATGCAGAGCATGAAAAGTAGAAAGTAGCATTATATATATATATATATATATATATATACGGTGATGTGGCATTAGGGTGGTCCAAACTTACATGGGAAAATATTTTTTTAGAAATATGCTGTTCCACAAGGCCGCCCTTGTTTCACTTGACAAGAAGACTCTGTGTTGAAAAATTGAAGAAATCTGAGCATGTTTAGAGGTCGCTACTTTTTGACACTTTCTGTAGAAATCGCAAAATTGCGCATCTGACGTTGCAATAGCTGCATTATAAATTAAAATTTGCACCAGTGAACTTCAAGCACTATCTTTCTAAATTATGATCAATATACCAACTGTATTTAATTAAATAAAAGAATAATAAGCTTATTTACAAATAAAAACTTGCATCAAGTTTTTTTGTTTAGAAAAACGGTTGCTGAATTAGATGTAATTTTTAAATTTTGCATGCCAACTTATAAACTAAAGTTTTTCATTACAATTCGTTTCATTCATTCATTCATTCATTCATTCATAAATTTATATAGCGCCCCTTCCAGAGGACTACTCAGAGGCGCTCCCGACTCCAGCACGGCCAAAAAGTACAGTTTTGAGCTTAGTAAAGAAAGCTTCAGTAAAAGTCACAGAGACACAGGCGTATCTCCTGGGGAGCCCGTTCCAGACCACTGGGCCCACCACGGAAAAGGTTCGATTCTGCATAGTTGCAGTTCGAGCAAATGGGACTAAGAGCACCCCCTTCTCTGCAGAGCGGAGGGGCGGCGACCTTGAATACCCGAGGGGCAGCAAAGCTCCCGCAGGTAGACTGGGGCTAGACCCAGCTGACATCGTCGTACCAAGGCAGCAATCCTGTACTCAATGCGCTGCCGGGTAGGGAGCCAGTGTAAAGTCTCCAGCATATAGCTGGAGACATTTCATATACAATTGGATTGTTCACTATTGCTCTTTATACTGCTAATTTAGCATGATTCGAATATTTGTGTTATTATTGTGAAGCAATCCTTGAATTTGAAGTAAGCTTACAGCGCATGTCTTTTCACTTTTTCACAAAGAGATCTTTAAAAACTGTTCGGTCTTCTTCTTAATAGGGCCAAGAACAAGCCAAAGTCTTCCTACCAAAGCCTTCTGCTCTCTGCCAGTCTCTGGCCATTGGACCTACTTTCCAGTCGATGAAGGCTATAATGTCAAACTGTTGATGGTCGTCAATGACTTCGCAGGACGTGGAGTGGCTCTGATTCAGTCTTACAATGATGTACTAACTAAGGATGAGTCACAGAAGCAATTGATAGATACTTGCTGCAACTTGTCTCCAGTCATCGGACAATGTTTTCTGTTCCAACAAAGGCAAAATGAAATAATAGCGGGTTTTCCGGCACTTCAATGACGGTATTCATGCAGACTGGATAACTTCTTTAATTATATATTATCCAAAGCTATATCGCATTACAAATTGGTTTCTTTTAAAGAACTCTGAATAAGCAGTAACACAGCGGTATATATTTTTAATTAGACTTTTATTGCTCAAAATTATAACTGACATGACATTCAAAATTATACATGTTTTTCGAAAATGTCATACTATATTGTAAAAAGTCTGCAAACATAGCGACCTGTTAATATAATCCAATCTTTCCAAAATCTTGCATACAGGCTCATGGTTTCATGTGTAACAAGGGCAGCCTTGTGAAGCCCTGCATTTCCAACTTTTATTTTTTGGACCACCCTAAAGTGGCATGGCCATTTCGATAGATTTATCTGCATATATCTTCTCGACTGCGATAAGGCTGCAGCAGTCTGTCTGGACTTTCCTCGGATTTCTTTCATCGCCTTAATTCTCCGGATTTTTAAAAATATGCATACATATATCAACATATATACGTTCACATTTGTGTATACTTATACACATCATATCTACCATGTATACTTACATATATCGTATGTATACTTATATACGTACGCCTGTATGCATATATATATATATATATATATATATATATATATCGATTCAGTTACGATACGACGGACTGACGGTTCTGTGCTTTAACTTATGCATGTATCGGAACATTTATATAGCCCCTTAACATATATATACTATACTTGCAGCTTCCTCTGTATGAAATACATTGCGCTAATGTTGGGTGTAAATAATTGCTCGCTGATATATATCTGGGCGACATAGCGAATGCCAATGCGCGCGCTGTCTTTAAGCGTAGAGCAGGCTATATTTTATCCGACCTTCCCCTATATATGAAGATCTGTGTTACAACATGGAGTAGGCAATATGAAGCCCACCCTCCCCTATAATATATAGGCCTATAATATAGTCTAAATATATGAGATCTGGGTTGCAGTGAGGAGCATGCTAGATTCAGCCCATCTTCCCCTGTATATATATAGTACACAGTTAATACATGCGTGCACCCTCCCCTATTATATATATTAGGGCTGGGCATTTAACGCGTTATTAACGCCATTAATGCGTTAATTAATTAACGCGATTAAATTTTTAACGCAGTTAACGCGATTGTCACTGCGCCCAATTATTTCTAGAAATGCGCTATAACAATTCTTGATAAGACCGCTCAGTTTAAACTTTAAACTTAAAAGTAAACACTAAAAAGTAAAAATAAGTAGTTAAAGCATTGTGTGCTTTTTGTTTATTGACTGCAATCATTGATATAGCGCATATTCAACGTAATTACTCCGAGTCGGTACAGTAGTTGTACTTGTTATCTATTGTGACATGCGTTAAAAATTAATCGCGTCGTTAAAAATTTTAATCGTGCGATTAATTTCGATAAAAATTTTTAATCGTTGCCCACACCTAATATATGTGTGTGTGTGTGTGTGTGTGTGTGTGTGTGCGTGCGTGCGTGCGTGCGTGCGTGCGTGCGTGCGTGCGTGCGTGCGTGAGTGCGTGCGTGCGTGAGTGCGCGCGCGCAAGCGTGCGTGATGTGTGTGTGTGTGTGTGTGTGTGTACATGACGATCTGGTTGCAGAGTGGAATAGGCAAAATTAAGCCTATCTTTCCCTTTATATCTTTTGCCATAGTCATGAGCAGCATAAGACAATATATACACCATGCACCTAATAATTATCATCATCATCACCAGCTGCTGTATACATAGCGACACCAGCAGCAGCAACTGAACAGATAATTTCTGCTAAATTTATATTCGACCATATTCCTAAGTCTGATAAAAAAAACCGGATATACACATAATTATATATGTAAATATATATCTTTCTATTCGTTATATAAGACACTTGAAAAAGGCTCACACACAAGCCCACACGCACACACACACACACACATGCCCCCCACACACACAAGCACATGCACACACACCTACACACACCTACACACACTTACACAAACACACACACACCTATACACACACACACACACAAACACTTACACATTCACCTACACACACCTACACACACACCTACACATACACCTACACAAACACACTTACACATACACCTACACACATGCACACACTACACACACACACACACACACACACACACACACCACACACACACCTACACACACACCTACACACACACACCACACACACACACACACACACACCTACACACACACACACACACACACCTACACACACTCTCTCTCTCTCTCTCTCTCTCTCTCTCTCTCTCTCTCTCTCTCTCTCTCTCTCTCTCTCTCTCTCTCTCTCTCTCTCTCTCTCTCTCTCTCTCTCTCTCTCTCTCTCTCTCTCTCTCTCTCTCTCTCTCTCTCTCTCTCTCTCTCTCTCTCTCTCTCTATCACAGCAACGATATGAATTGGGAATTAAATAAATCTTTGTACATATATCGAGAGAAGACTGCAGAAGGACGAGAGCGACGTTAGTCTTTTTTTAACAGAAATCTCGGGCGATAATTCACGTCCGCTGGAAGTTGTTTCTATTAGGAACCGAAGTGAATGCATACAGTCGGCTTATTTGCATATATTATGAGCCTCCATGTATACGCTTTATATACACGGGGCAATAATCGTTGGTATATACCCTCAGGCGCCATCTGGCTTCTTTATGTGGATATCTATGTTATGTTATGATATGCATTACTATTTTTGCATATGTGTAGCCTATTTTTGTTTTACCTATGTATTTTTTATGTATATATATATATATATATATATATATATATATATATATGTATGTATGCGCATGGTTCAACGACATTCTTATGGCTGCAAAGACAGTTGACTTGGACTTCTCGATGAAAAGTTTGCAGCTAAGTGGTTAGTAGTAGTAGTATCAGTTTAACGAAACTGTGTGAAAACAACGATCATCAGCGTCGCCCTCCTCTTTTGTTGTTGTTGAACGCTTTTATTGTAGCAGCAGCAAGTAACAGTGTAACACTTTTACATAGTGAAAAAACAAAATGAACAACATATAGCAACTGCACAAATGGAGTAAAAAAAAGCTGAACACTGACCCCAACTTTCCGTAGTTAGTAGCACAATTTCAAAATTCTAGAGTAGATATACTATACATGTGCTACTCTATCAACATGACCAAACGATGTTTAAGCACAGCATCTGTTATGTATAAGAAAGTCAGAAGAGTTGAAGGAAAGAAAGAATGGAAGACCAGAATTGTATAAGGGAGGAAAAAATAGGTGATACAGTTTCATCCATGCTTCGGACTGGCACTGCCAGAGTATACGAACAGTAGTGGAGTAGCCAAGTGGTTGAACGTATAGCAATTGACTATATATAGCTTCGTTCTAAACCGTCTCAACGGTGTCTGATTGCATCCTAACGAGTAACGACCTTAACTCGCCCCGTTTAATTTTTGATCCGGGAATCAGTAGCGGCGCCAGGATTTCAGGTTTGGGGGTTAAAACTGTGTGAAAACAAATACCCTTAGGTGTCAATTCCTAAGGGTATTTCCTTCCGTTTCTCCCCTCCTCTCGGGCATTGGCAGTGATTTTCCACTTTTGTTTGGGTGGCTGAGCCACCGATAGGGGCGGGGGTTCAGCCCACCCTAGCCCCATGCTGGCGCCGCCACTGTCGGGAATAGCGTTTTAACAATTAAAACAACGACGCTATTATATTCTAGATGTTTGCCCGTCCTAAGACGGTAAATTCCTTCAATGAGGATTTAAGATAATCACGAACAAGAGAAAGAGCTTAGACGGAGATCGAAATTAGGTCAATTCAAAAAGAATGCTGCAATTAGTGAGAAGATCGTAAAAAGCGCAAGAAAAACGAGTGATCCAATCCCACGTGACAAAGGAATTACTTTCATAGGGCGTCTTTACAATTTTCAGCTTCAGTTACATGGAACGAACTTTTTCTTTTCAAGTTGTTTTTAAAATGCGCATCCATGGGCGGCATAGAGCAACGTAAAGATGGCCAGAAGAAAATATTGGATTTTTCAAATGCACACCTACATATATATCGAAATGTTTGACCCTGAGATTTGTTGATGGTCATTGCATATGGAGGAATGATTGGAAATTGACGGCGTTTCGCGCCCGTTGTTTAAAATTGTCGCCCCTAGCGAGGGTGGCTGAATGGTGCTGACCAGGTTCACCGGATTTGCGTGCGTTGTGTAAAAATTTTCTTGAAGGATAAACTTGTTGGGTTCCACCATTCATTCATTCATTCATTCATTCATTCATTCATTCATTCATTCATTCATTCATTCATTCATTCATTCATTCATTCATTCATTCATTCATTCAGAGGACATATAGCGCCCCTCCAAGATAACCTACTCAGAGGAGCAAACCATCATCACCGATTACCATCATAGCACCATGTTGTCTCCTCAACTTGACCTCCCCGGATTCTGACCTGGCACCAGAACGGACCAAACGACCCGGCTACTACGGACTTGATTTCTATTAGCACCTTTGTGTGCGCTAAGAAATTTTGATGAGTTACATTTACAATACATTTACAATCGCCCGCATTAGTTGTTGACGTTACAGCCGTGAAAGTCGTCCGGCGGAAACCAATTCCCCGCGGAGAGCTATTAATAGACGCGTCGTCGGGTCCGTTGCTTTCAACGCGCTACGTCGTTTCAACGCGGACGTGTGTGTTTTATGTCGGCTGTAAAACGCGGCGTATATGAGCTGGCAACTATTGTTCTTCTTCTATCTTTTCATCCGTCTGTCTCTGTCTGTCTGTGTCTGTCTCTGCCTGTCTGTGTCTGTGTCTTTCTGTCTGCTTGTGTGTCTGTTTAGGCTATCTGTTTGCACGTTTCAATCTGCTTGTTGTTGCTTACCATTCAATTTATCTGCCTTGACTGCTGTGGTATTCTGTTGCTTTGACACCCAACACGCACGGTTTTAACTGCAAGGGTAAAACGTAATGGGAAATTCACATAGCGCCGTCTTCTTCGTGGAAAGAAGAAGCAGTAAAATCCGATGCAATATCCAGTCAGGCGATGGTATCCTCAGCTGTGTCCGTGTCTGTCTCTGTGTCTGTCTCTGTGTCTGTCTCTGTGTGTCTCTGTGTCTGTCTCTGTGTCTCTGTCTGACAGTCAGTCTTTCAGTTCTTTCAGCGCTCGTGACTAAGCTCAACTTTAGATTAACGCTTTAGAAATTTGGAGTTAACGATTTCGATTACGAGTCGTTCGTTCGTTCAGTCAGTCAGTCAGTGTCAGTCAGTCAGTCAGTCAGTCAATAAGTCAGCCAGTCAGTCAATAAGTCAGTCAGTCAGTCAGTCAGTCAAGTCAATCAGTCAGTCAGTCAGTCAGTCAGTCAGTCAGTCAATAAGTCAGCCAGTCAGTCAATAAGTCAGTCAGTCAGTCAGTCAAGTCAATCAGTCAATCAGTTAATCAATCAGTCAGTCAATCAATCAGTCAGTCAATCACTCAGTCACTCAGTCAGTCAAGTCAATCAGTCAGTCAGTCACTCCATCAGTCAGTCAGTCAAGTCATCCAGTCAAATAAGTCAGTCAGTCACTCACTCAGTCAGTCAGTCAGTCAATAAGTCAGTCAGTCAGTTCCTTTGTGCGTCTGTACCATATATCCATCCATTGTCCTTTCGTCCATCCATCCGCCTACATATCCACCCATCTATCTATCAGTGCAGATGACCGTTGCTGGCCTCTTCCCTGCAGCAGCAGCAGCAGCAGCAGCAGCAGCAGCAGCAGTGGCATCGGTTGCTAATGACTCGTGCGATGCCAGATACAGCGTCTTATTGTCTCCGGTTGTTCCAGCCTCTCTTCCGGTCACAGCCACGTCATCAAAGCACCGACGTCTCTAACAACACACACCAAAACGACGCATCTTTCGTAATTACACACACACACACACACACACACACAACACGCACGCACACGCACACATACACACACGCATGCACACACATACACACACACACACACACACACACACACACACACACACATAAACACACACACACACACACACACTCACAAACACACACACACATACACACACACGCATGCATACACACACACACGCACACACACACACACACACACACATACACACACACACACACACACAGACACACACACACACACACATAAACACACAAACACAAAGACATACACGCACACACATACACGAAGACACACACATACTCAGACCCACACACACACACGCGCGCGCGCCGCGCACAAGCACACATACAGACATTTCACGTATTATGTGCGCGTTTTACATGGTGTCAGTATACGCACTACATCTTTTCGCTACCTCGAAACTTGTCTTTGTTTACGTAATTGGCGAAGGATGATATTTGAGCTGAAAAACGTAAACAAGACTACTAATATGAACAAATTACTACTAAGTAACTAGCCTACTAACTAGCAATAAATATTAAAAAATACTAATAAAACATATAATAATTTTAATATTGCATTTGTCATTACTTTTAAGGAATACATTTAATCACAATAAATTATTAATTAATCGTTAATTCTTAAATAGTTAACAATTAAAAAATTAATCGTTAACAGCCTATATATATATGCTGTTAACGATAATTTATATTTATATATATATATATATATATATATATCATAATATATATATATATATATATGCGTATTTTGTGTGTATGTATGTAGACACAAATGCGAGTAAAGTACTGTGTTTCTGTATATATAACATAATATTATTGTGGTTATGTATTTAAATTTACGTTTAAGTACCTAGTGTACGTGACGCGCAGCGCTGGACGTTTATTGGGCGAGGTTTGGGCGTTTTTATTTGCCGTTCTGTGCGACGGGACGTGGAATTTATTTCGTTCGTCGTGGAAACGCATATAAACCGGTGGAAATCGTCTGCCGATCGAGCGTTAACTGTTATCTATGCGGGAACAAGTGGACCGTTGACGAAAGCAACCCAGTCAACTGTGACCTCTGATGGTCTGATGACCACGGGCGAAGCCGGGGAATCGGTTCCAGTGCATGTTCTACAGTCGAAATACTTCGAAAGTTAGACGTAAACCATTTCACAGTAAAGTGGGGCTCGCAATGATTTATTGTAATTGTAACTGAATATTTATCTAGTGCTGTTTCAAGAGAAACTGATCCTTGATGTGTTATCTAGGCGAGTCGTGCAGGCGATGTTAAATGTTATTTAGAACACAGTGTTCGCCAGTTGTATGCATTGCTCAGATAACTAGAAAGTGTAATTAATGTCACCGTCCAGTGCCGGTGTCCCGTGATATTCTATCCCCCCCCATATCCCCGGATGGAATAAACAGGTTTAGAGTATCCGGGGGGATAAACCATTCTATCCCCCATCGTCATACGCATCACGATAGCCAAGACGAAAATCCAATCAAAATCACCAAAAACGAAGTAAATTAATTTCAGGTCGATGTACAAACTAAAGATACGCAACTTTAAATATTTTATGTGTACAATAAATCCAAAGAGTACGACTGAATACACTTAGAAACCGCCAATAATGCAAACTAAGCCGGATACTCCATTTCGCTAAGGGGGATGCTCATGTATGCATGGTGGATACTCTATTTCGTGACACCGGCTTTAGGTATTGGCAATATAGGCGGCTGCCTAGAGCGCACATTTTTCAAGGGGCGGCAAATTCCGGCAAAATGAAGCAAGAAAAGAATGTTTTCTTGAAATTTAACTTTTAAATATAAAAGGACGGCAATTTTGTCCTTGCCTTTGCTGTCAAAGGCAAGTGACAAGCAGGCGCAGTGGCGACGCTATATAAAGCAGGGCAAGCCAGAGCATATGCATATGCCCTGGTAAAAACCACTTGCCGTGGTCGTTGCTCTTCCATAAGGCTGTCGGAATTTTTGCCCTGCCGAGAATTTATTTCAATCATTTTGTAATAAATGTGTCATGAATCGCCCCCTGCACTGGTTGACTTGTATGCTATGCTCTCGTTGCAAAAAAAGTCTGAGACCAGAGCACACATATTGAGCCGAACCTATTGGTTCCCATTTGGAGTTGACAGATGACGTTGTGCTCAGAGACCCTGAACAGAGCAGCGCTGAAGAGCTATGGCGTCTGCGGTATACATCAGCACCATCCGACGCGGTGCTCGTGGTTGTAAGAAGACGCGGTGTGTTGCGGACATCACTCGAGCCACCATGCAGGTGGAGCTGTCGCCAATTGATGGTCATGGAGAAAAAACCCTTTCTGGTGACGGTGGAAGCAATTCCAAACCCTCAGACCACCTCTCAACTGCGTCTATGTCAACCTCTTCGGCTGAGATGGATCATTCCAAGATCAACAGGACTTTTTCGTCTTCTTTTACTTCTTCTGCTTCCTCCTCCTCTACCTATACTATTCTTCTGAATCAGTTTTTATGGGTGGGCAACGATTAAAATTTTTAATCGAAATTAATGTGACAATCATTGACACTTCCGCGCCATCGTACTTGGCCGACAGCATAATAATAACAATTAAAATTTTTAATTACGCGATTAATTTTTTACGCATCTCACAATTGATAACAAGTACTCTACCGAATCTAAGTAGTTACGTTGAATATACGCTATAATAAATGCTTGCAGTCAATATACAAAAAGCAAGCATGCTGTCTGGGACTATTGCCCGCACTGCATACCAAATAATTGCTTCTCTGAGTTTTTCTTAACCATCAATCCGCGACCTCCTCAACCCGACCATGCTGCCTCACGAACCCAGAAACCCCCTCTCCCCGACCATACACCAGCATACTCCAATAAACTCCCAGATCCCCACTGTTCATGAAGCGCAGTTGTGGGCCCCAATGGACTCATAATTAAGTAGAATGTATATACATTTGAAGTCATAGCAAAGAGATATATATACATAAAATGTATATACATAAAATGAGAGGAGCGAGAGAGAGAGAGAGAGGAGACAGACAGGGACAGACAGGGAGGGAGAGAGAGAGAGACAAACAGACAGACAGACAGAGACAGAGACAGAGCCAGAGACAGAGACAGACAGAGAGACAGACAGAGAGACAGACAGAGTGAGAGATAGAGAGAGGGACAGAGAGTAAGGGAGGCAGCAGGCAGGCAGGCAGGCAGGCAGGCAGGCAGGCAGGCAGGCAGGCAGGCAGGCAGGCAGGCAGGCAGGCAGGCAGGCAGGCAGGCAGGAGGCAGGGAGATTTACTTGTGAGCATCATATTAATGCGGATCACTCTTCAATAATGCGCGTAGTTTTAAAGCCTGCTATCGGAACATTTGATAGCGCATTTATCAAAGCGCCGATTCCCTGAATGACGTTTCGTTTTTACTGAACGACCCTCTTTGTTCTCGGTATATATATATACGAACGAACGAACGAACGAACACCAAACATCAGACGAAACGATCAGAGTTTGCAAGTGAAGGAGCATCAAAAAGGATCCAACAGAGAATAGGAGGAGTTTGTAATAATACCGACGGCGAATCTGTTCAGATCCATTCGACGGCCATGTTTAAGGGGTTCTAAAATGCGCTTCATAAAAATACAGATATATACATATGTACGTACGTAAATGTACGTCCATACATACATGACATACATACGGCTGTCAGCATACGCATATATGCAATACACAGGGATGGGCAAATTACTTGGAAAAATGTAATTGAATTACATTACATACTTTACATACATACATACATACATAAATGTAATTGAATTACAAATTAACAAATACATGCATACATTACATACATACATACATACGTACATAATAATAATAATAATAATAATAATAATAATAATAATAATAATAATAATAATAATAATAATAATAATAATAATAATAATAATAATAATAATAATAATAATAATACATAATAATAATAATAATAATAATGTTCGCTCTATAATAATAATAATAATCTTTTC
>JACEVL010000572.1:230000-285000 GCA_020284085.1 Aporrectodea caliginosa
GTATTGTATCTGGGCATTTATAAAGCGCCTCTAGCAGTAATGACTATTCAGAGGTGCTCCCATGCAGCGTGAGCACTCCGAAGAAACAGAAAAGTTTTCAAGCAACGGACAGAAGTGGATAAAAACCTGCCAAAATCTCAGCCCGAATTTGTGAGGAAGTTTATTCCACAAAGAAGGACTTAGAGTAGCGCCTGACCAATAATTATCATAGGTTTATTTATTGACACAGTAACGAATAACTGAATTGGCTTTATAGATTAGAAGTTATTTTAAATGAAAATTTTCCACGGAATCTTTGTCTTACACTTCGGGGTCTGATTTATGATATAACAAGTTAACAACACATTCAAAAACACCTTTATCCAATTACCTCACGGAGGGAACCCTTGTCTTCCGTGAGCGGAACCCTATAGTTCCGCGGAACAGACTTTGTACAGACTTGTACATATATGTATCCATGTGTGTATCTATTTGTAAGAATTATTATAGCGCCTTTTAAAGAACCCTTTCAAAGCGACTTAGTTACTTAACTACACAATGACTATTCAACAATGTAGGCTATACAAAGCGTGAAACAATACCTTAATCCTTCCGAATGGGGAGTTCCACAGAGCAGGCAGACGAGTGATGTACTTCTACCGTCGCCTCAGCAACGACTTCGTTTCTCATTCGATTAGTCAGATGAAGTTGTAACGTAACGCAGCCTCAATTTATATAGCGCCTGAGGTCTGTGATCTCACGTCCGTGCGGCAGATGTCTGGCCGGCCGCCGCCTTCGACACCAATGACGGTGATCAGCGTTGATTTCAACCATCTGCAACCGAGTGAGTAAATCGGAACACGGAGACAACGCTCCTCGCAGCCGCATCCACGCATCACTTTCGCCGCTGGTGATGCTGATGCTGGATGCGGCGTCCTCTGCTGCAGCAGCCCTCGGGCTCTAATTATTCAATCGATGTATATTCCATCACAGTCAGGACAGAAGTTCGTTTCTTTCAAAGCCGCGGCGCTCCTAATCGGAATCTCGAGATTTTTACAGTGCCCGGGGAAAGCTATAAGTCGCCGGAATTAAGTTAATCGGAGGTGGCACTCGGTTGAAACAAATCGATCGGGAGATTATAGGGTCAGGATCGATTGATTTCGGGTCAAGAGTCAAAGGTCAGACAGGCAGACAGTTAGACGACGGCTGAGTGCGGTGGGTGGTGTTTGGAGTTGGAGCGGTGAGAAAAGGTAAGGGGAAGAGGAGGAGGAATCAGGATGGGATATGTGGAGTATGAAGAGTGTTAGGCCTACTAGCCTTGAGTGATTAGAGACAGTTAGAGAAGCTGAGAATTTCAATTGCAATACCCAAGGCTGTATCTTCATCGCCATCAACATCATCGTCGTCGTCATCGTCATCATCATCTTCTTCTTCTTCTTCGTCGGCATCATTATCTTATCTTCAACATCATCATCTTTAGCATCCTTATATTCTTCTCTATCTTTATCTTCCTTTTTCGTCACCATCTTCATCTTCATCATCATTCTATTCTTTGGCATCGTATAGCCTTCTTCGTTTTTTCTTCTCCACCTTCTTCTTTATCATTATTATCCTCTCTGGTCTCCTCCTTCTACTTCTTCTGCTTCTCCTTTGTCTTCTTCTTGTCTGCTTCTGCTTCTTTTACTTTTCTTTTTATTCCTTTGCTTCCTCTTTCTCCCATCTTCTTCTGCATCGTCGTCGTCATCATCTTCTTCTTCTTATCCGTATTCATTTGGGACTACATATTTTTGCGTCTTCTGTTCCAATTACAGGTTGTCACTAAGTCAGTTCTCGCTCTTTTCGGTCGGATATTAGCAGCGCATGCGCATCGGGTCAGCGAAGATGAAGTGCAGAAAGCTGCTGCAGCGCAGACTTCACACGGATGCTGACCTACTGCTGCTGCTGCTGTTCCTTGAGATGCCTACGTCCATTGGGATGTAACCGTTGTCTACAGGTCACTTCCGACCGCTGCGTGCATGCGCGCGTGCTATGAGTCTTTAAGTGGCCTATATGGGTTATTATTAGTGTCTACTAACGACAGAAACTATTGTGCCGAATGCTAATAAAGAACGAATCCGCCTAATGTCTATAGGTTTAATGGGAAATTCGTGAGCAAACGGTTTGCACCATAATCCTGTAGGTAACATTATAATAACAATTCGAATCCTCTTAATTGAAAGCCAGTATAGGTTATAGACAATGATCAACAACACATTGTCGTGTGGCTAGTTTGAGCGTCTATGCACAGCAGCGTCCCTGGCGGTCACAGAGTATCACGTCTTGCTTACTTATGTGCGTATGTATGTATGTATGTATGTATGTATGTATGTATGTATGTATGTATATTCGTTTATTTCATAAAACAACAACAAAACGCTGTAGGTGAACAATAACGGTTGACAGTGTGGCTACTTATGGACTGGTTAATTAGTGCATGATTTTATATAACAGTGGGGGCGCGGTGGTGTATGGGTTCTTTGGATAAAGTTCATCGAGCTAGGACTTAGGAGTGACAAAGTTTAAGCTAGGACGTAACAAACACACCATATTTCATTTAACACTGTTTCATCGAATTATTTACATATTGATCTTAGTAAATTTCAATGTTATTATTTAGTTAAGAACATTATTGAGTTGAACCTTTCTTTCTTTCAACTGTCTAACCAGCCATAATTGATTGTTGTTAAAAAGGGTGACCCTAATTAAGCGGGGCTTGTGCCCCTTTTGGGTCTCCCCTGTTCCTAGCCAATGCACCGATATGTATTAGTCAAGTTATAATTGTTGTTAATAATTGTTATATGCATTGTGCTTCTGGAGATAAAAAGTTGTTAGTTTGTCAGTTCAGAGGAGCTTAGCAAATGCAATGCGGGTTGTTAACTTGTCATATCTGCGAAGAAGCATCAACGATTAATTATATTATCAGAGTAGAAATTGTCTGTCGAGAGTAAACGTCATATTTGATATCCGTTATCCGGTGTAAGAATTGAAGTGTAGCGACACTTGTGGATGGGAGTACACCGGGTACGCAATTATTTTTGCACGAGTTTCAATGTATATGGCTGAGAATCCTTGGGTTGCAGACAAAGACCGCTACAAAGTTTACGTAATCATAATTATTATATTATACTTTCTCTAATTAAATATATGTATACTAAGGTTACACAATTTTAAAGGACCGTCCACAAACCAAAATCATTCGATGTAGGTTAAATGATCAATAAAGAAACTTACTTTCTACTCGAATTCAACAAAATTTTGTTCTGTTTCAAGTTAACACAGTTTCTAAAATGTCTCTGTGAAAACATCGGCGCAATTTTCAAAAGTGTCCAATGTCCATACCCTTCCCGTTTCGGGCAGGCCACCGCACCCCAAGAACGTAACAAAGCGGTATTGATCAATTTCCACCTACCTCCATAGGCTACAATACAATACAAATGAAAATGTATAGCGCGCTTTAACAAGACAGGTCTTGCACGAGAGCTCGTTTCGCTACATTCTTAGTCACAGTGCAAGGTGAACAGATGAGTTTTTAATTTAGTTTTAAACTGAGCAACAGATGTGCACTGTCGAACTGAAGTTGGAAGACTGTTCCAATCCAAGGGTCCTGACACAGAGAAATCATGGTTTCCAAACTTCCGGTTTGTGCGAAGCACGGTTAAATCCCCTCGCGTCGACGATCGGAGTCCTCTAGTATTGAAAACAGAACATGGCATGACCATGGATGCCATGTAGGCTATGAGGTATTTATCCATCGACGGATGGATGTATGGATACCACTCCCTCTATCCTCCTTTCTCCCTCTACCATCCATCAGTGGAGGCGCCAGGATTTCAGGTTTGGGGGCTAAAGCTCCAAGCCCTTCCCCTCCTCCCTGTAATTTGCAGTGATTTCCCACTTTTGGGGGGGGGGGACTGAGTCGCAGTTATGGGGGCTAAGCCCCCTATACTCCCTCTGGCGCCGCCACTGCCCTCCATCCTATTCCCTATATGCATATATAATATTAATATGGCCTAGGCCGTATGCTTTGTCAGCTTCTTTGAAGGCACTCATAGATAGCGAACAACATGTTTATATTCTATGTCGCAAAAATATTCACCACAGGGCCAGAAAGTGGTGGTTACTTTCACGACGACTCTCGAAAGTGGTGGTGACCGGATGCCACCATCAAAATACACAGTTACGTCTATGCGCACCCCCCCCCCTGCTTAGGCCTACCATTACTAAACAACGTCATTAAGTCTAGTGGAGCGTGACACATTCTTCTCTGACTTTTTATACAATTACATTTGATACGCAGACATTTCTTTCAGCCGTTGACTATTCTTCGGTGCGTCTTGAAATAAAATAACTCATTAAGCGACGATAGGCGAGAAAACGCACCGATAAAGGCTACCCGGAAATGATAGCATTATGGCTGATTTTATAGCGCCTTTTCTAGAGCTTTTCTGCGGCCGAATGGTGAATTTCCGTGACTCCGACGTCCGAAGAAAGCGTCTATTGAGCGCCGATTGCGTCAATAAATCAATATTTCTGCGTTCGTTCGTTCATTCGTTCATTCGGCCAGTTGTAAATGGTCAGTCGGTCGTCCAGTCGGTCATTCGGTCCGTCTGTTTCATAGATATAATATATCGATGCTTCTGTTGACCAGCTTATAGCCAATGGCAAGCATCGGTGCATAAGTAATTCGGATCTAACGTGTTTTCCAAGCTATGTGCAGATGGTCACATATTGCAAAAATATTCAAGAATAGCAAGAGACTTTACATTTATTATTATTTGTTGTTCCGAGGTACCTCAGATCCCTCGGGAATAAAAAAATTTATCTATCTGCAGAATAATAACGGTTATAGGCCTAGTACTACTGTTACTACTACTGCTACTGCTGCTTCTGCTGCTGCTGCTGCTGCTGCTACTATATAATACTATTACTACTAGTAGTAGCCTACTACTAGTACTAGGCCTACTAGTACTACTACTACACACTCCATTGCTACCCAGGGGTAGAAGTGGGAAACAAGAGGTGCCGGTATGGATACAAGGACCATTTCTCCTTCCCTACCTGTATGGGTTATTATTATTCGCCTACCGGTATGCTTTGAGCTGGCCAGGAGAGGTGCCGGTATGGCATGCCGTTTCTTACCGTCACACTTCGAGTAGGCCAGGCCTACTGGTGCTACCGCGACAAAAGCATGCGTTCGGGTGATTGTGGCGTATGTATACTTCTGGCGGCGGCTGCCCGGTTTGCGGGCTCACATGCAGTGGAGTTACGAAGGGGGCGGAGGGGCAACGGCCCCCGGCACAGCACAAGGGGGCACAAAATTAGTTTTCAGTGGCACACAGTACAATAATAACAACGGTTAAAGGTAAACAAGAAAATTAAAAAGGGACGCAGTTATGAAATCGCGCCCCTTGGCGCTGAAACCCTTCGTTACGCCACTGCTCACATGCTACGGACTTACATCACCGTGCTAAATTGTTCAAGACGTCGTTAAACTAAGCCATAATGCATACATATGCATAGGAAACGATTCTTTCTGTGCAATCCAATATGAAAGCAATAAAGACTCGAGAATCCGAAATAGCGACAACACCACGACCAGACTTGAAGCCAAATTGAAAAGAAGGCGTTAGAAAAATGCATAACTAAACCACAGAATTGGCACTCACAAAGTGACTCGTTCCCGCAAATCGACTGTAATAGCCCATGGTACGACAGCCACGATGACAAAGGCCTAAGTGCAAGACTTGTCTTGTTAAAGCGCGTTACAAATGTCTAATTGTATTGTATTGTATTGTAAGTTAATTACCATACAATACAGAGCCTTAAGTGGGCCGTTTGTTACTTGTGGTGCGCAATCGCAAACGATTTCGGTCGCTTGTTGCATTATGTCGGTATTTCATTTACATTTCTGCGTCCGCCAAGTCCGGGTGGTCAGTAATTATGAGGCTGATGGCGCTCCATAGCACTGACACAAATATTGCACTCGTCGGTGACCCAATTGGCATGCGCGATAAACCTCCTCCAATTGGATCATGCTAAACAAGGGCAATAATGGCGTCCGTGTGAAGACTCAATTTACAGATCGACGGTCGTGTTAATTATTCTCGTAAAATTGAAATTGGACTATAATTCTTCGAAAAGCGAGAAGATTATACACGCTGATGTTTATATGGCTGGCGTTACTTGATAACCTGGGTCCACTTGGTGCTGAGTGGCACTGTATGCAGAGTAGAGAGTAACATGGGAAATTTCCCCGCGGAAAAACCGCGGTGAAAACTGCGGTGAAACCGCGGTGAACGCGGTAAATCCCGCGGTAATGGGGACAACAACTGCGGTAATACCGCGGTAATGGGGACCACAATTGCTGTAATACCGCGGTAATGGGGACAGCAATTGCGGTAATACCGCGGTAATGGGGTTTACTCTCGATGTAATACCGCGGTAATGGAGAATGAGCCTGCAATAAACCCGGGTGATGTTAAGAACTTGAGAACTGATGAGGAGATTTTTCTTTTCTGAAGCCTACTAGTCAGAAATAGTCAGGACTTGGTTAAGGATCCTGAGTGGCCGAGTGGGTTGGTAGCCTGCTCGCCGCGCCGGCGCCCCGGGTTCGCTTGGTCGGGTCGGAATCAGAGATTAATTTCTCGGATCTTTACTGCGGGTGGCTCGGTCGCATTATAAACGTGGAGTACAATACAACACACAATACAACACATCACAATACAACTGGGGCGCGGTGGTGTAGGGGTATGTTCGGTGCCTTGCAGCTGGAGGGTTGCGGGTTGATCCACCTCAAAGTCGCCGCGTAGGGACCCTGGGCAAGTCCTTCACTCGCAATTGCTCATGCGCTTCGGGTGAAACTCCGATTCAGCGTTCGCGCAGTAGTCGGGAGCGCCTCTGAATGGGAAATCTGGTAGAGGCGCTATAACAAGTGTTCAAATACAATACAATACAATGTAAACTGTCGATAAGATAATAACAGACTAATGCAGTCAGCAATACAAATAGCTGTGTCATCCACTACAGGCCTAATCAGTGCGGCATTAAAGGACCTTGAGGAGTGTAGGCTACCTCTTCAGTGCCTGCATGCAGGCTGTCTAATGTTCGGCTGATACGTAGGACAAGACGATTTGAAGGGAAAGAAACTATACGCATAGGCTACTAATTTTATCATCGTCATCATTATACAATACAACTGCATTTGATATTGACCGTACCGGTCCTTACGAGAGAACATCGATGGCGCTGAACAACACAACTAGCCTAAATAATATTACTGTACACGAAGGACTTGATCAAGATCCCTATTGAGGCTAGTGTACATTTGTACTCCCTACACAGTACTTAACCGTGTCGGTGAAGTTTCAGATCCGCGTAGGCCTACTCTCCGCGTTACAGGCCCAGCGCTCTAGCCTACCATGCCGCACAGTTTAGGCAATCACCTATCAGATAAAATTCGAGACGCTTGCCATCTGACGTTGATGAGTGCAAACTAAAACGATCTACTTTTCTCTTTCGGTCAATTTTCTCGTATCTAATGCTTTTCCCGTGTTTAGTCAAGCTCTGTTAGCGCTTCTGCCGCCATCCAGTGCTTAATCCTGATCGCTTTCCTTCAAGCCTGGCATTTCAGTGCATTATCTGGGACGCGGCCAGTCGGCATTCTTTCAACATCGCAGTCTTCTTAACTAAATCATTTAATCCAGTGGACTTTGTCTGTGAGTCCATAGACTGTCGGACAATGTGTGGGGAACGCTAGCTGATTGGTTAGTGGGCTCGCCTTGCTACGCGCAGAGTACGGGTTCGAGCCTCACCGGAGACGGTTTCTGTGTAGGGACCTTGAGCAAGTCCTTCACCCACAATTGCACAGCGCTTCACCATCAGAGTTAATGACCTCCAAAGTCTTCTTGTCCTCTTCATTATTTCTCTCCTACTCATCCTCTTTCTCCTCTTTCTCCTCCCTTCCATCTCCTCCTCCTACTTCCTTCTTCTCCTCCTAGCTCCTACTTCCTTTCCTCTGCCCTCTTTCCTCCTTGTCCTCCTTTTCTTCTCTTCCGTTTCCATTTCCATCGTCTTCCGCCTCATCTTCGTCCTCCTTCCTAATCGTCATCTTCTTCCTCATCAGTCAGCCCTTGCAGCATCAGTTCCTGACGCAGGACATTCGCCGCAGGGAGGGGTCACGAGCTCACGATATCTTCGAACGGATGATCTTGCATCTTTCGGTCGTTATTTTTGTCAATCCAAGGTAGTCTAACGTCTTCGTTCATCTGTTACGCATTAAACTAAACATTTTCCTGATCCAGTGTAGTACTTAGTGTAGTCGTAGTAGCTGTAGTAACAATAGTATTGGTAGTTGGTAGTGGTAGTAGTAATAATAGTAGTAGTAGGCCTATTAGTTGTGATTTTAACAGTAGTAGTATTGGTTGTGGTGGTGGTGGTGGTGGTGGTGGTGGTGGTGGTGGTGGTGGTGGTGGTGGTGGTGGTGGTGGTGGTGGTGGTGGTGGTGGTGGTGGTGGTGGTGGTGGTGGTGGTGGTGGTGGTGGTGGTGGTGGTGGTGGTGGTGGTGGTGGTGGTGGTGGTGGTGGTCCAGTGGTGGCGGTGGTGGTGGTTCAGATGGTGGTGGTGCGTGGTGGTGGTGGTGGTGGTGATGGTGGATTAGGTCCATGTGTCGCCTGATGTGCGCCAAACTATTCAATGGAAATTTGCGGGAGATCAGTCAGTGATGGAGAGAGGTCGGGTCCACTGCAGACACAAGACCCTAATCTTCACAAGCTTCCCAACTCTTCTAGATATTGACCTGACTACGACTTGACTATGGGAGGGGCGAAGTGACAAATTAATAATAATGATAATGATAATGATAATGATAATAATAATAATAATAATAATAATAATAATAATAATAATAATAATAATAATAATAATAATAATAATAATAATAATAATAATAATAAAGAGTTTCCAATTTGTAGGGCGACTGATAAGCGTTGTAGAAGATGACTGGTCTCACGCTGGTCGCCTGTCGCTGCTGTCTATTTTAGGCACCACAGATTGCAACAACAGTAGCCCAGGACTGATCGAAGGCTTATAAAAATATTGAAAATAATTATGTATTAAACAGTTACTTTTAATCAGTCTGTACATAAGTAGCCTATGTTGGCTTTATGAAGAAATAAATTTGTTTTAATAATAATAATAATAATAATAATAATAATAATAATAATAATAATAATAATAATAATAATAATAATATAATAATAATAATAATAATTTAATAATAATAATAATAATAATAATAATAATAATAATAATAGGAATAATAATAATAATAATAATAATAATAATAATAATAATAATAATAATAATAATAATAAAGAGTTTCCAATTTGTAGGGCGACTGATAAGCGTTGTAGAAGATGACTGGTCTCACGCTGGTCGCCTGTCGCTGCTGTCTATTTTAGGCACCACAGATTGCAACAACAGTAGCCCAGGACTGATCGAAGGCTTATAAAAATATTGAAAACAGTTACTTTTAATCAGTCTGTACATAAGTAGCCTATGTTGGCTTTATGAAGAAATAAATTTGTTTTAATAATAATAATAATAATAATAATAATAATAATAATAATAATAATAATAATAATAATAATAATAATAATAATAATAATAATAATAATAATAATAATAATAATAATAATAATAATAAGGAATAATAATAATAATAATAATAATAATAATAATAATAATAATAATAATAATAGGAATAATAATAATAATAATAATAATAATAATAATAATAATAATAATAATAATAATAATAATAATAATAATCAGTGGCGTAACCACGCCCGGGCAATTATGGGCACAACCTTGCTATTGCGGACTTGATTTGATATATGCCTATACAGTGTAGCGCCGGTCAAAAAAGCTGGTTTCCTGGCGTGAATTTTTTGACGGCGCCGAGAAACTTCGAAGATTTAGGCCTACATTACATTACAACCAGGGCTTAAAGTGTGCATGCATGGACGGTAATGGACGGCGTCCAGGCACTTATTTTCAAGGCTGGACGCCGTCCTGCCACTTATAATTATTAGGCAGCACCGCCTGGACGCCGTCCATGCAGCGTCCATGCAACAGTGTAGGCCCTAATTCCTCTGCGTTACGATCAACAGCATTTAATTTTTAAGATTCCAATCAAATTTCATGTTGTCATTTTGATTTCTGAATCTGTTCTACTGTGTAAGTGTAACTTGTTTCTCCACCTCATTCCTGACTTGTACATTCTAGTTAACTTTTCATCAAATCGCACGTCATATACGCGCTTCCGGTTTTATCGTCTGAGTTTTCGTAGGCCCTAACAACTAGGGCCTAGTTTACGATCTACTTGACTGTCACATGACTCACATCCACTGTGAGTCTTGTCTTGACTGTTTCATAACTGAATGAACTTATTAAGTTAAATGACTTCAATACAACGCATTGATACAATACGATACGATTCACTTAAACCTATAAAACACCAACTGTCCCAGTTTTACGTAATTCACCAGCAAGACCCAGAAACTGTTGAGAGACAACATACGACTTCATGATCATATATTCGTTTATTGAGTTAACAACAGACAAAACGCTGTAGCCTGTAGGTATACAAAGAAAAACAAAGGCAGAAAAACAGGTCAGAAGGAAGTAATGGCTTAATAAGAGTTGAAAATTGTCAATTGGAATTAAATGAATTGTTTCGTTATAGGCCTACAAAACTCAGCCAGCTCCGCATGACGATGCCCTTGTCCTACCAGTAGCCTAACATTTTGTTCCGGAGAGCATTTTCTAGGCTTCGTCTCACAATACGTCACCTGAGGAAAACTATATGTGTGCCACAGGATTGCAAAGCCTACTGAGAATATCTGCTAACAAGGTAGCGGCATCGATCGGCTATAGGCCTACAACTGGACAAAATGCATAGCCAATTTACAAAAACAGAAAAAATTATTTTTGAAATGGATTTTGACTGCAAAAATTAACTAGACGCTTCTGAAAGAGCCGAAGGCGAAAGGTAAAGACGAAACCTAGTTTTTTTAATTAAAACTTTGAAATTGTTGTGGTATTAGTCTGGATAAACCATGAAGTTTTCATAACTTTATCGTTCAGAAACTGCTGGAAAACACGAGCCTAGCACGACTTCCATTTGATAACAATTGCTACAAAATGCGTTGGCTTCTGGGCCGGAGCCCCAGACCCCGCGGAGGGAGCTCACGTCGCTCCCTCAGACACCCTAGTCGTCAGGCCTATACGCATGGGAACTCGGCACTCGCGGCTTCGTGCCATCGGCGCTTGCAATACGAGCACCTCCGGAAACATTTTATAGTTGCACCTCGGATTGGAGGGAAAGGGGTTGAGGAGAGGGACGGGGGAGGGGATGGGAGTAAGGAGGAGAAGTTGGGGAGAGGGGTTGGGGAAAGGGTATTGGTGGGAGGAGGGGAGGGAAAGGTAAGGGGCGTCCAGGCACTTCTTTTTTACACTTTAAGCACTGATTACAACTGCGCATTTTGTCCGAAAACACACTGTATTTTTAGGTCCGCATTGATCTATGCACGTGATTTGAATTCAGGACATGCACCGTACGGACCGGTGTCTGTCCGTTCTGCCGCGGTAGACGTTTCCTATCCGTGGGAGACTTCCCTGCCTGGATGCCCCCGGACTCTCGGCGTCTTCCGGTCTCCAGTTCCTCCGTCACAGGAGTGGCCCTTCGTCCGGCTCAGCTCGATCTCCCCTCGGTCGGAGGAGAGGAAGGAGTAAACATCGAAGAAGAACTCATGTGGCAAATTACGGACTGCATAGGGATTGGCAGGACGACGACACAGAACACGACGATCTGAGTCAACAGACGGACAGAGGGAGAGAGACAGACAGACAGACAGACAGAGACAGAGACAGACAGACAGACAGACGGAGAGATATGCATACATACATGTATACATACAGACACAGACAGACACACAAACAGACACACAGAGACAGGCAGACAGCTCGGTCTGCTCGCGGTCGGAGGAGAGGAAGGAGTAAACATCGAAGAAGAACTCATGTGGCAAATTACGACTGCATGGGGATTGGCAGGACGACGACACAGAACACGACGATCTGTGTCAACAGACGGACAGGGAGAGAGAGAGAGAGAGAGAGAGAGAGAGAGAGAGAGAGAGAGAGAGAGAGAGAGAGAGAGAGACAGACAGTCGGACAGACAGACAGAAAGATACGACGGTCGGACGGAGAGATAGGCAGTGGCACACATACATGTATACATACAGACACACAGACAGACACACAAACAGACACACAGAGACAGACAGACAGACAGACAGTCTAAAAGACAAACAGACAGACAGAGACAAACAGGCAGACAGACAAACAGACACATAGAGACAGGCAGACAGACACAGTCTAACAGACAGACAACCTAACATACAGACAGACAGAGAAAGACAGACAAGCAGGTGAGTAGCACTAAATTTTCCATCCAGAAGGCAGGCAGACAGACGATTAGAAAGACGGACATGCATGCTCGTAGACAGACGCAGACAGGCAAGCGGACAGACAAGCAGACAGAGGAGGAGAGACGGTATAGGGAGACAGAGAGCAGGTGCAGAAAGGGTTCTCGGACATAATGCGCTGCATGGGAACAAGCGCTGGTATATATGCAATAAGAGGAGGAGGAGGAGGAGGAGGAGGAGGAGGAGGAGGAGGAGGAGGAGGAGGAGGAGAAGAGGAGGGAAGGAGGAGAATGAAGAGGAGAAGGAGAGGAGGAAGAGGAGGTGGAGGAGGAGGAGGGGAGGAGGAGGTGGAGGAGGAAGAGGTGGAGGAGGAGGAGGAGGAAAAAGGAGGTGAAGGGGAGGAGGAGGAGGAGAAGAATGTGAGAAAGAAAAGGAGCAATAGGGGCGCGCCCGCCGGAGAAGGAGGAGAGAAGAGGAGGGGAGGAGGCTGAAGACAAGGGAGAAGAAATAGGGAGGTGACGAGAGGAGGAAGGAAGAGAAGGGAGGAATAGGAAGAGGAAGAAGAGGACAAATGGGCAAAGAGGACAGAGGACGACGAAGAGAAGGAGAGAAAGATGAAGAAAAGGAGGAGGAGGAATGGAGTAGGGGGAATGAGGATGGGATCAGAAGGCGGAGGAGGAGGAGGTTGTGCGTTCTATCTTGAGCGTAATGAAGGGATGGCGTGCAGTCGCCTTTGGGGATACTACCCCCGAACCCCCCACCGTAGTTTTGTAAATAATGTATTTGAGACGGAAAGACGACGTCTCGCAATTACAATTCAGCGCCCGTTCGACTCAGGGAGGTCCTAGAGCGAAAGACGACCAACCCTCCCTCCCCCTCTGATCCAACCAACCCCCTCCATCAATCCACCGCCTCCCTCCCATCCCCCGTTACCCCTCCTCCCTTCAATCTCTCCCTACGTTCCGACCCCTCCCACTAATCTCTTACCTCTGTCATGTTTTCTCTTTTCCTGTTTTGAGGCATGTATATATATATATATATATATATATATATATATATATATATATATATATATATATATATATATACATATAAAATATGCATATGCAATATATATATGTGTATATGCATGTGATGTGTATGTGTGTGTGTGTGTGTGTGTGTGTGTGTGTGTGTGTGTGTGTGTGTGTGTGTGTGTGTGTGTGTGTGTGTGTGTGTGTGTGTGTGTGTGTGTGTGTGTGTGTGTGTGTGTGTGTGTGTGTGTGTGTGTAAATAAATGTGAACTGACATTGCACAACTGTTACTTAAATTGTTAAAGAAATTCGTATTGATAAGAGCCGCCCCGGTAATGGTCTCGTCTTTGAAATGGTTTACAGCCAGACTACTTTTTTCTGGTGGAATGGTGAATGGTGATGCACCCGAAATTCAATTTGATTTATCTGGAAACAGCTTTTCAACGCGGCTGCATTCATTCTCAGACGCATTAGCGAAAACAAATGGAAAACTTCGGACGGTGAATACGGGATCATTATTCTTGATTTCCCGCTGAAGGATTATTTCTTTTCTTTTGTAAAATATAAGACAACTAGACAAGATAACTGGAATTCGATAGTGCCTTCCTTACGAAGTTCAGAAGTACACACTGAAGCCGGGCAAAACTTTTTAAGAGCCATAATTAGACTAGAAGTGGCAAGTTTTCAGTTTAGAGTGAAAGACAGTCTCGTTAAGAGAGTTGCGAACATGAGGAGGTAGGGATGAGTTCCAGATGGATGGACCAGCAACTGTGAATGAACGCCGGCCAAAGAGAAAACACGTACAAGCAACAACATACCTTTCAGCAGATGCTGATCGAAGAGAGAAAAGAATCGACAATAAGCACCTTTCTGATAACGATATCGACCAAACAAACACCAATGTTTGCAAACGATTTATTAAAATAGATTAAATTCAACATACAAAAGAATCTGTGCACTTTACAAAGACCCGCACAATCCAACTATCCACAACTAAGCAACTGCTAGATTCGTTGAAGAATATTTAACATCAGCAGTCATTGCTTCAAAAGTTATAAAACAATATTTAACACATCAACTTAATGCCAATACGCATTGCATTCAATGTAGCTTGAACATCAATACACTTCTCATCAAATGTCTTTTAACAACATGTAATTAGAACAACCATCAACATTCAAATGTCTTTTGAATAATACTAATATTTTAACTGTAAAAATCTTGAGATTTCTTCAGCGCTCAAAAAAGCGTAAGTCCCGGGAACCATCTTATTCACACAGGCATTCATTAATTATTGCATAGGTTTGAATAAGATCTAGTATCAATACTCATTGCATCAACTGTCTTTCAAACAACATTTAATATCAATATGCATTGAATTAGCTGTATCTTGAACAATAGCCAACATCAACACATCTCATCAAATGAATTTCAAACAACATTTAACATAAGTAATATTCATTATCATGCAATATGCATCTCATCAAATGTCTTTTACAGAACATTTAACATCAGCATGAATATCATCAAAAGTCTTTTAAACACCACTGAACATAAGTAATATTATGCATCCAATCAAATGTCTTTTAAGCAGCATTTAACATCAGTATGCAACTTATCAATATCTTCAACTTAAAGATCATTTAACATCAGCATGCATCACATCAAGTGCGATCACATGCAGGCGACTAGTCTTATAAAATTCACATCAAAGCACCAGAATTGTGAAGCCATCTTTGCTGCAGTTTCTGCTCTCTGCACGCATGAAACCTTGGCTTGACTCTTGAAAGACTATATGACCAGCATCGTGATATGGACAGTTAACCTGCGACTTCCACGCAAGAACTCCAACCATCATCCACAATTAAAGCAGTCCTCCGTAATCGCCGAAGCTACTTTCGCCGTTCTTGGAGTCGGCAAAGGCCTCCGTCATAAACATCTCTAACAGCGTCTGAAAAGCAGAAGAGAGTAGGCTACACGATTCCCTATTAAATGACTTCAAGGGTTTAAGAACGGCTACGCATGCACTGCTAGGTTTCATTTGCTTCAAGTTAAATAGAGAGGCAGAAATCATATATACCCTGAGCTCCTTAAACCAGTGACAGTTAATTGAAAACTGGTCCCATATAAGAGCTTAAGAGACGCAAATACACACATAATATACAGTCCAGAGCTTCTCATTTGAGGCGATCGATCTCCTTGGTCGATCGCCCAGCAAAGGTCTGGTCGATCGGTAAATCGATCGCGCTGGATGAGTTAGACTTCAAGAGGAACCTGGAGCTAGACCATGTAAAGTATCAAGGCAGATAAAACAAAAAAGAAGCTAACTGTGAAGATTCCATATTTTATAACCACAATAATTAATAGCTTCTATTTTTGCCAAGAGGTTTTTGCAATTTTTGCCAAGAGGCTGTTGCCGGGACGGTTATTGCCATGGCAATAACCGGTGGCCGGCAATAACTTGCCAACCCTGCGCGGTAAATCCATTAGCATTCGACTACCATGACAACCGTACTTAACGAGACTGGAGTTCGGTCAATTGGTCGCTTTGAAATGCGAACTCTCGCAGAGTGGTAGTGGCCTTAATGGCCAGAAACTGTCAGCGGTCCCACGCATCAACTTCCTACAAACACTTCTTTGCTGTAAATGTTTTATTCCTGTATACGTTGCCGATAAGAGTTGTCTCTTCGGAAGATAGACCCATCAGAGGCAGTGTGACCACTCCCTGGAATTTTCCCAATATCTTGGGATTTTTGGAGTCGACTTCGGATCTGGGGATTTGCATGGCAATCTTGGGATTTTATTCTAAGGTGGCAGCTAATCAGATTAGACAAATCTCGTTCAGTGGGTCTGTCTGAAAGACGTTTATTATTATTGTTACTTGTAAACATCATTATTTGTTCATTCAATGATTCAATGTCCGGATTTTCTTTGGCAGTTCTTAGCTAAGCATTTTCGTAAATAATTGTAATTGTTAAAACACATTTCATATTTCAGGCTTTCAGCACAACTTTTTCCTTTCCAGTTACTTTGGATTTTTTGGTACACTGTTGGTCAATCCTGGGATTTTCTGGCAAGAGCTTGGGATTTCAGAAAATGGAGAGTGGTCGCACTGATCTGCGGTTACGACAGTTCAAGGCATTACATACACAGATAGAAACAGAGAGGAAGGAAAATTTATGACGTCGGGGCTGATATTGTCATGAGATGTCGTTAAACTGATTTTTAAAAAAACAAGAGAGAAGTACTTGCTGTGTGTAGAAACAAATGCATTAGAACAGCGCTTCCCAAACTTTTCAGCGTCACGGACCAGCAGGAATATTCCCAATGCAGGAGGACCGGTGCCCAATTTATTAATTATTTCTCTTTTACAATCACCTAAATTCCTCAAATATGTATTAAAATTGATTTGAATGCATGTTTCGCCAATTTTATGACTTTATTGCCCTTTAAATGCTAGCCTAATAAGTGTCTTTTGTTATGACTTTTAAACTACAATAGCTGTCATATTTTAAATTTGACTTCGGTACAATTTGACCAGTTTATTGATTCACTTTGTGGACCGGCAACTGAGGGCTCGCGGACCGGCACTGGTCCGTGAACCACTACTTTGAGAAGCGCTGCACTAGAAGAAGAAGAGCCGTCTCTTAAGCTAGCCCTGAGGCAACCACGGTTATGAATAATAATAATAATAATAATAAAAATAATAATAATAATCATAATAATAATAATAATAATAATATATTCTTTATTGAAACAACCCGGTTGACAAACCACAACCAGTTACAGTGTACAATTCACAAGAACACAAATGACTGAAGACATAAATCTTAACTACTAACAGAACAGACAGCCTGCAATACACGGCGCTAATAGCAGCCTACAAAGCATGTCCCCCTAACGAGGCTCGAACTCGGTACCTCTCGCTCTCCATGCCAGTGTGTTATCCAATCGCTATCGAGTGTTAGCAATTTCATTTTATTTCTATGGGCGCAGGTGGATCAGAAACCTCAAACCAGATTTCTACCCTGGTGGGGATCTGAACTCCGACCTTTTGATTTACGGTCCAGTCGCTAATGCAATAAGCGTTAATGAAAACATCATCGAAGGAGTCATCGAGACAGAGGCTTAACGGTTGTAGATAATGAAAAAAACACCATGCTGATAGGCTTCAAAGAGCATTTTTTAACGCAACAGAGTGTACCATCAAGCCACACACGCCTACCCCCACACACACATACAAACAGACACACACAAACAAAGAGAGAGACACACACAGACAAACGCACATACACCCACTATAGCGACGCTTGTCGCCTGTAACGACCACGGTGGCAAACACAAGTTAATGATGGCGTTAATGGAGTGAGAACATTATTGCAGCCATCTGTCAATTAACCATCCCGAACATCTACAGCTGCTGAAACCACTTACTTCCAACGCTCTTGTAGCCGCTAAAAAACCTATACTTACACCCTAAGGAACTGATGTTTCTTTCCAACAGCCAACTGAAAAGTCCGGGCAAATAGTTCAACCAACCACGGCCTAATAATTATAGTGTGTTTTTGGACACAAAGTGTGCAATTGACATTTTCCAGTGAGCAGTTGACTTGTAGTATGATTTTTTTACAGATCACACACAACTATGCTTGATTTCATTCATTCATTCAAGTATTTATATAGCACCTCTTCAAGGAAACTAGTCAGAGGTGATTTCATTATAATGCCGGAGATTTTTTACTAACCAGTTCAAGTGCAGTTTGATAGTTTGAGGAAGAGTGCTGTTGACATTTCTGAGAATTTTAGGAACTGCGAACACCTGTTCAATAGGAAGTTACTTAACAACACATTTACCAGATTAATATTTGGCAATTAATTGCTAGTCTGAACTCACATAAAAGAAGTGCTTGTTGATTTGCGAATCTTGCCAGGCCTCGAATACTTTGGATGTGCCGCGTCGAGCCTCGACATCACCAATCAGATTCTTCATGGCAGCTGATTCCACCAACAGAAAATTCAAATTATACATTCTAAGCAACTAGTCAACTGGAAACCCAAATCAAGTGAACAAGATACTAAATTAGTAAGGTCAATCAAAAGAAACTAAATTTAACAATTTTGTGTTTTAAATTATGGTGATATGTCATTTGTAATTTAATCAGTTGATAGTGATATGCAATTTGCGGCCATCTGTGTGTATATATGCATGCATGTGTGTGCATGTGGACGAGTGAATACACGCGTGTGTGTATGTGTGCATGCAGGTGTGTTTATTTGCACGAGTGTATGTGTGCGCTGTACGCCTGTGTGTATGTGTGCATGCGGGCGTATGTGCACGGGTGTATATGTTGTGTGTATGTGCTTGTGTGTGTAAGTGTGCACGCACGTGTGTGTATGCGCTTGTGTGTATGTATTAGCAATGATCACCCTGTCCCTCTTTCACCTTCTACCGTTCGATCATTTCTTCAAAAGTCCTCTGCAATGATTGCTCCTTTAACTCATTTCCTCATCCGGTCCGATGATTGATTGATGAATTACGACAATGACGACAGCTTCATTTGAAAGTGACAACAGATTGTAATTCTAACCGAACATTTATATCAAGCCAACCATAGAGCAAATCAATCAGATGAGCTTGTCCATTGTGCTATAGAAGTTAATTACCATTAATTAACCTGAATTCATTACACAACTAATAATAGTTTTGTGTCTAGACATTTCTTTATGAATGGCTGCTAAGTACTTATTACCATCATGTAATCATGACCTGTAATCATACTGCGTTTAAGTCAGTTTGAATTAATAAACGAAGATTATTATTATTATTATTATTATTATTAACTGATAAAATTACAAATTACATATCACCAATCATTTACACAAAATTGTTGAATCTGCATGGCCTTTTAGCTAGGGACTCTGCATACACCTTTCCAAGCATTTGAACACTGTTCTTTATTGCTGAAGTTGGGCTGGGAGCGCCTCTGAGTAGGCATCTTGGAGGGGCACTATGTAAGTCCTCTGAATGAATGAATGAATGAATGAATGAATGAATGAATGAATGAATGAATGAATGAATGAATGAATGAATGAATGAATGAATGAATGAATGAATGAATGAATGAATGAATGAATGAATGCAAAGGCACTTGAACAGCCCAAAAAGCTGCATCTCACGACAAACTAAAAATTTGTAGTTCGTACCGGGTACACTGTTAAGCAGTTTCTGCTTGGCTAGCAGTCGCATTTTACGTTTATCGTTGTCACTTGGTGGCGCTGCTCGCTGGGCCGGCTGATCACGTGGCCAGTAGGCGTCACGGAACAAATGCAGATAATAGATGAGCATCGGTTCCGAAACAATCCACTCAACCGTCTCATTAATCTTCCTAAACAACAAAAAGAAGACAATAGAACGTCTAACAATGTTTAACAAACACTTCTGGTTAGACTACGTTAATGCTATTACACGCTTTGAATTTATAAGGTCAAGGCAATTCTCTATAATTATATTAATGAAGTCTATGATAACTAAAGTCAACAAGTTTTTATTAGTAGTACTGTAGTATAATTAATTACAATTAGGAAAATTATCATTGCTGTCATTATTATTAGTATAATTTCTGTATAAGTTGACACTATCTAATGACAACACATCAATCGATGACACTGAGCAATTATTGTGAGCAGTGTCTCCGTTAACGCCTAAATGGCCTTTTTTACGTCCACAACAAATGTCCAAAACGTCCATAATTTTCAGGCTAAGTAAAATTCCAATGGTGAGTTGCCTTATGCATACATCCATTTGTTTTATTGTCGGACGTATATATACGCCAAGCACTAAGGATAATGAGATATTTTTTCGTCATTATGTGGACTATTAGTAGATGGATTGGAAAAGGAAATGATGTTAGCATATGGAGAGGGAAGGAGAAAACAAGGACGACCAAGGAAAAGTGGATGGACGAAATACATGAAACAACTGGAATGAATTTGGCAGAACTGAGAGATGCGACGGCGGACAGAAGGAAATGGAGAGGCTTGATCATGACGGTCGCTAAAGTTCAAAGAACTGACAGCACAAGGTAACAAGGTATTAGTACTATTGCATACAAACTTTCGTTGGAACTTGATAATGCTGTCTTAAATATTGATAATAAAGTTTGTCATTGTGTATTCTGTTATGTCATATACGCTCGTGTGATTGCAGTCAGAAATGAGCTACGTCCAAAATTCTAGATCACGACGCATGTACGTCCTCTTTTTGGACTCTAACGGAAGCACTGATTGTCAGTGAAGGTTCCTACACAATAACCATCTCAGAAGGGGAGGCTCGAACCCGTACTCCTTGTTACCAGAGAAACATTCAAACTATTCAGCTACCATGCCACACAAAAGGTAACGCACAGAAATTCCTGCAATGGCAGTGTAGATATTTTACACATTAAAATTTGTTGCCCCACCACAAGTCCATAGCAAGCTAGTTCTAAGCCAATGTTCATAAACTGAACAAATACCAAATTAGTAAAAGATTTGTCTTTGATTCTCGTTGTGTCTTTCTCTAATTTTTAACCGCCATTCTTTGACTTCTTCTAGACTTCGTTTCCATGCTTTTTAACAGAGTTGAAATAAATAAGTAAAAAATAAACCTCCCAATGGCTTGATCCTGACAGAGTCCAGGAACATAGCCAGGAAACAATTTCGGGGTCTTTTCCATTGGACATGGTCGCAAAAGTTAAGTTTTTTATATTTCACATATAAAAGCATATAACACAATTTTTGGCAATTTATTTCAGGGCGGGGTTTGAACCCATAAAACCCTCGCAAATACGCCCATGACAGTGTCGCACCTGTTTATAGACTTTCCGTAAGTGACCTGGATGAGCGCTACAAGCGTCCGACGAAGCCAGTTGGAGCCACCCGTCAATTCAAATACGTTGGAGATGAGATTATAAAGCGGCTGAGCTGTCGTATCCATTGCAACTTCTTTTTCGCTTTCGTTCAGCGACTTTGAACTTGCTAACCGGTCGAAAGAGAGCGCCATTCTGCAAGTCGAACAAACCATAGAAATGAGGTGGTAAAAGTTTTGTGAAAATAAATATAGTGGTAAATATTTTACCCTCTACTAAAATAAGGTAGTAGAAAAATGTTGCCATTTGGAATATGAAAATAAAAATTAGCAATTAGCCAACTCAAACATACAAAACTATGAATAGATATCTATCATTAAACTGGTTCCTAAACAAGCAAAAATGTAAACTTTATATCAGCACATTTCTATTATTAAATTAATTCGGGTTGAAATAGCTAAAACCTTTGCAGAAAAGATACTTACTTTTTGAAAATTGTAGGCACTGAGAAGAGGGTTTTGTTAATCTTGAGTTCTCTATCCAATATCGATTGTTTCAGAAGATCGAGACTTTTACTGAGAAAGGCAAAGACGGGTTCACTTTGAGACAGAATATCGTCATCCAGCACACACTACATCAAAACAGACACCTTACAATCATTATCATTATCATTTTTTTTACCTGAGATACATGTAATCCCTCAAGATATACAAAATTAGGGATCAGTGGCGGCACCAGGGGGGCTACGGGTGCTTAGCCCCCTAACTGCGGTTCAGCACCCCCCCAAAAAGGAAAGGTTTTAAGCAACAACAAAAAGTCGTCGCATCCCATTGGGAATAACTTACCATGGCTTTTTGAGCTTTAGCTCCCCCCAAACCTGAAATCCTGGCGCCGCCACTGTTAGGGATAGCATTATTCTGGGATGGCTTGTCTTCGATGGTGTGCTGAGTGCCAAAAGTGCTGTGGGTGGAAAGCAATTGTGTTGAAGTGTTGGATGGTGACAGATAAGCGCTGGTAGAGAAATGTAGTTTCTCTGTTGTCTCCAGTTACCTGGGCAAGGTTGTTGAAGAAAGCCAGGCCTTCGCAATTAACTGGGCCAAGAGTTTCTCATCATCATCATCATCATCATCACCATCATCATCATCATCATTATTATCTATCAGCATTCAGCGTTATAACCTGGTCACTTTTAAAGGTACTTTCTCTTTGAACCCTGAAGAAGAGACCTGACCCTGCAGACATTTATCTAATAATAAAAATAATCTCTAAGTCCCTGGGGAATGAAGTACCTCAGGGCAAAAAAAATAATAATAAAGCATCTGCAATGAAACGTAAAGAAAATAGAAGAGCATCAGATGTAAAAACGAAATTTACATTTAGATAGTGTTGCAGGGACTCCCGAAGTCTTCGTACAGAATCGGCTCCATGTGTAATAGAGAGCGATGGAAATTTGTGTCTTCGAATCGATGGAACAATCTGAAGGAACATATACTCAAAATTATCCTACTTCAGGAAGAAGCACGACATGGATGGATGGATGGATGGACAGATGGATCGAATGGATGGTTGAATGAATAGATAAATGGAAGGACTGATAGATGGATGAATGGATGGATGTAACTGATAAATGGAACGTAATGAATGTATGGATAAAAGGATGGAAGCAATGGATGTAAGGATTGATGAAATGGATGGATTATGAAAAGGATATATGGATGGATTTATGGATGGATGAATGGAATGTATGGATGAAAGTATGGGCGGATGGGTGTCATCACCAAATATGGACACTATTAGTTAAATTACTAATCAATTAGAATTAGCAAAATCTTGTAGCTAATCGATTAGAATTAGAATTAGCTGCTGTTGAAAATTGGCTAATCAATTAGCTACTGATGAGTTAAATTGCTACTCGATCAGAATTAGAATTAGCTACTGAAATTTGCTAATCAATTAGAATTAGAATTAGTAAAATCTTGTAGCTAACCGATTAGAATTAGAATTAGCTGTTTGTCTAATAAATTAGCTAATCGATTAGAATCAAATCGATTAGTTTCACAACTCTGGTCATCACATCAATCTTAATGTTATGACCAACTAGAGCACATGACGTTCATGAAACAATTCTCACACTTATGCGCAACTCTCTGTTCGGGGTAGCTCCTTCATACCTTCAGGCCTTATGCACATCGGTTTCTACACTCCCTGGCCGCTCTGCTCTGCGCTCTGCCGCCAGAGGCCTTCTGGTTGTCCCTCGCATGCGTGGTGCAACTGCTCAATCCAGAAGCTTTGCTTATGTCGGCCCCTCCAGCTGGAACCATCTTCCGCATGAATTGCGTCTTGAGCTCCTCAGCCTTTCTCTTCCTCTGTTTCGGAAACGTCTGAAGACTATCTTATTTGTTAGAGCCCTGGGTCGGGAGCGCCTCTGAATCTCTGAGTGGCGCTATACAAATGTTCAATTACAATTACAAACAGACCTGAACGAGTTCTCGATGCAATGCTTTAAAGTCGTCCAGTTTCCTCGTTATAATCCAGGAAGCGTCAGACGATCCAGCGGAAGGATCCTTCTGGAATGTCGCTTGCTTTGAAATGCCAACGATATTCACAACGATCACAAAGACGACCACGTTCTTGTTATCGACTCTTACCACCTAAACATGAAAAAAGAAACTCATAGAAAATTGTCTTTAAATAAAATACAGCCCGTAAAAACAAAGTTTTTTACTATATCCATCTAGTATCCTATAATGCGTCTTACTGAAGCAGTTACCTCTACAAATATATAGTCCGCGTGCGGCCAATGAAAACGCTGGCCAATGAAAACGCTGCGTTTCGGAAAAGGGGATTCCCCGATTCGAAAAGTTGAGTCCCCGATTCTATAAGCTAGCCTTTTTGGGGAGCTGAAATTTTTATAGAATGAAGTGTCTGCGAGGTCGAGTCTATCTGCCAAGTTTCACGGCGATTGAATGATTGTAAGTGATCGAATTAGTCGTCGCAAGATTTGACTTTTTAGCCTGTGGCTCAAACATTCAAGCAAGCAAGCAAGCAAGCAAAGATTTCCGCAAGTTAAAGTAGATGGATAAAAAATACCTGCACACAAACTAAGCAGTGAGGTTTTAATTAGCACTTAATTAGAATTTAAATGACACATCTGTCAAAATGTTCACCACACACGATAATTTTGAGTTGCTTTTTCATATTGTTCTGTCAAATTGAAGGTATAAATTTCCATCTGTCCATTCTGCTTATTTTGTCCTCAACTTTAGGTTTCCAAATTGCTTCTCTACCATAGGATTTCTCTCTGCATTACGGGCTGGTTTCTGGATACTGACTGACCTATTACAGCTTGGTTTTGGTGAGCTTTCCGTTGATGCCTTGTGCATTAGACACGAGCACTATAGAAGTTTTAAATTACAATTATAAGCAATTAATGAATTGACTGAAAAACAGCAATGCACAACTTTCCCAAAAAAGTATATTCGTAAATTTCATCATTATTATCATTATCATTATTCATTTATTATGCATGTGTTAAGCATATTATATCTGACACCAGGATGTATTACTAACATCGGCATTGCTGATGTAGCCCTTCCACTGCCCCAAGTAACGAATCCAAATATCTGTCTGGTTGACGTGGAACTCCAGTTGCTTTCTCTCGCTGACCATTGCATCGAGTTCTCGGGCCATCTCCTCCTGCATCTTCCTCGTCTAAACGAGACAAACAATATATTAGTTAAGACTCAAGCATCTTTCAAAGACAATGACCTCAATTGTCTTTTAAAAACACTGACCTCACATTGTCTTCTAAAGACACTCACCTCAATTGTCTTTCAGAGACACTGACCTCAATTGTCTTTCAGAGACACCGACCTCACATTGTCTTCCAAAGACACTGACCTCCATTATCTTTTAAAAACACTGACCTCACATTGTCTTCTAAAGACACACAGTGACCTCAATTGTCTTTCAAAGACACTCACCTCACATTGTCTTTCAAAGACACTGACCTCAATTGTCTTCCAAAGACACTGACCTCAATTGTCTTCCAAAGACACTCACCTCTAGATCTTTCTTCTGAAGCTGCTGCATGGCATCGAGGGCCTCTCGTTTGTTGAGAATCCTGTCGTCCAGAATTTCCAACTTCTCAAGAGCGTACGTCGAATGAAGAGCAATTTCGCCGCTGGCCGAAACGTTCCCAACCGGCAGATCAGATTTTGAATCCGTCTCCGATGGGAGAAAAGAACCTGAATCAATAGGAAAACAATATGTCATTGCTCAACAAGTACCAGCACAACAATCTACAAAATATGGAACAAATTACAGTAGCTTATTATTATCATTAATAAGCATTATTATTATTATTATATATTTATTATTATATATTTATTATTACTATTATTATCATTGTTATTATTATTATTATTGCGCATTTATTAAGTTCCTCTACCTAATGACCAAGCATCACTTCAGAGTGCTGAGTAATTGTGACTGACTAGCTCAAGGTCCCTACACAGCAACCATCTCATGGGAAGAGGCTTGAACTCGAACTCTCTGCGCTACAAGGCAAGCGCTCTAACCAATCAGCCACCATGTCCCACTGTTTATATAAGAGTATAAGATTGAAACTGCTTTGACAGTCTAACAAAATGGTATACCTTAAAGGATCTTTGTTTACAGAGGTAAGTGATAAAAGATCACTTACCTTTCCTTACCATACCATGGAAAAATCAACTGTAGCCTACCTAAGAGATCAGGTGAGGTGGTACGGTCGCCGAGCTCAGAGACGTGTCTGTGATAGATGTCGCTAGCAATGAACGATCCGTAATATTCTTCTTCTGTGAAACTATAAACGGCCAACTGCGATTCCCAAAATCCTTCAGGTCCCTGGGTAGAAAAAAAGAAGAAAATAATTCAACAAATCCCTCTGCAAACAACCCATTAAGAAGAAGAGCAGTCCTTTCAGGAGGCAGCTATAGCCATGAAGCATTAGTATTGTATATAGGGCTGTAAACGATTAAATTTTGTTTAAAGTTAACTATTTAAGAATCAACAATTAATTAATCATTAACTTCTGCAGCCCTAGATTAAATGTATTCCCAATAATGACAAATACAAAATTAACAATATTCATTGTGTTTCTTTTAATAGTATTATTTATATGCATGTGGTTTCAGTTTAACGACACTGTGTGATAACAAAGATCATTAGCGTCGCCCTCCTCGTTTATCCAGGCTTGGGACTGGCACTGCCAGAGTACAAGCAGTGGCAGAGTTATTAATAAGTATTGCTAGTTTATCTTTTGCTGATAGTTAATTAGATCATGCTTACAATTAAATTTGCATTTTACTTGCAGATTCAATTGACCGACTGAAAAAAGATTGCACTGTTCTATATAGACTTGCCTCATTGCCGACCATGTAAGACTTTATGGACTTGAAGACTACAGAGTCTAAGACTTGGAGGATCTGACTCGACTTCTGCGACAGAAATCTCTCGTAGATCTGATTTGCCAGTCTGTGCTGTTCAGACTGAAAATAAATACTGCATTATAAGTCAGTTCACAAAACTCAAGAAATCTAGAAAAATATGAAAATTGTATAAGTAGTTTTATCAGCAGGAAAATTAAAAACATTAGTTTCTTATTTTTATTATTAGGAAAAGTTGGACCATAGTTGCTGTTACCATAGTTACTGTTACCATCGTTACTGTTACATAGTTACTGTTACCATCATTACTGTTACATAGTTACTGTTACCATCATTACTGTTACATAGTTACTGTTACCATCATTACTGTTACATAGTTACTGTTACCATCATTACTGTTACCATAGTTACTGTTACCATAGTTACTGTTACCACACTTACTCTGCTTGCTCTCTTCATATCTTCAACTGCCTCCCAGTATCTGCAGAATATCAAAAAAGATAAATCATGACAAACCTTTCAACTGCTGAATTTGCCAATTAATTTGCTGATTATTTGGCTGGTAGTTTTATTGAAGCTATTATAGTAAGCACATCAAACCGGTTTAAGAAAAGCTACACAGATTTCACGAACAAGAACGCGCATGATGGTTTAGTGATTAGCAATGCAAGTAAACCTGCCTGAAGAACTCCAAGGATACCAACCTAACGAGACATTCTTTTCCACATTTCTTAAGGAATGAAGCTAAATGAGATCGCGCATCCGTGGAATGCATAATTACTTCAAACGACAAAACCTGTTCAAAGACAAAACTACCATTTGTTTACTACATAAATAATACAAACACAAATATACAGGTATATATTGTGTAGAAATGCACTGCCACGACCTTTGAGCTTTACAGCAGACTATATCCGATTAATTTGTTTTAAAACGTAAAATGACTTATTACTTGCGCAAAATTGGTAATTCTAAATTCGAGGTAAGGAAGATCATAAACTGATAAAATATCACGTCAAAACAGAAGATCATATTAGAACACATCATCACATAAGATCATTTCAGATCAAGTCAAACCATATGACCATATCACATCCTATCACACAGTAAAATAATATCATCAGGTATCACATTCTGACATGAAATCACATTAGACCCTATCAAAACATAAGATCAAAGCAGAACACATATCATACCATAGCATAAGACCATTATCACATGAAACAAACAAAAGATCACATCATAATTCAAGTCATAACGTAAGATCCTATCACATCGCTTAACAGCATAATATAAGACCATAGCAGCCCATATGTTTAGGAACCAGTTTCATGACTCAGTCGGACCTTTTTACCCGGAATCCTTTCCAGTTGCTGGCTTTCCTCTATGTAGGACAAGTATTCTGCTCCACCCAAACGATGGATTCGCTTTTCACACGTTGCCTTCGCCACCTTCAGCTGAACAAAGCACACTAACTTAGAGAACACAACACATGCAGGCACTCACGTAAAGATAGATATAGCACATTGTGCAGGCACTGAAGTAAACAAAAGGAACAGCATGTGCAGGCAGTGAAGTAAAGAAGCAGCTATACATACAATAATGTGCCTAACTGGCACCATTTCAATTGAAGCAATTGAAGCAACTGGACTCTCCTGTTTTTTTCCTAGTTTAGCATAGCATAAATCTTGAAGGGCGCTATAACAAGTGCTCACACATACATACATACATACATACATACATACATACATACATAGCAAACTGACACAAGTTTAAACAGAACTGTCTGATGATATGCATAACAGGCACCGTTTTAATAAATGCAATTGGGCTTTCTCGTTTTTGGTAATGCATTCTTAATCTGTTTTATGGATGAATACAGTTGGTTATTATGTCTCGAAATTCAGCTTTCACCTGGTTAATGTATTTGGGAAGATTCCTGGAGTGGAGCAGTTCTCCCTTGTCTGTTCCTTTCGGTGATAGGCTCTTGTCTGGAAAACAACGACAGACATGAGCAATCCATTAAGCACTTCCTTTGTTCTGGGAGGGGGTTTATGGTAATGGTAACACTCTAGCATGAAGAGCAGATCAGCTACCCTCCCAAAGGTCGACTCAGCCTTTCATTCGCCAGTTGGCATTGATAAAATGAGCAGTAGCGCCTAGCATGGCTGCCAAACAGTTAACTTCGACTCCTGTAATAACTAGTGAACATCCATTCATACTATGAATTGTAATCATACCACGGTGTGTCAGTTTGAATAGTAAACGAAGATAAGTCCTCTTGAAAAGGCGCTATATAAATCTCTGATTTGATTACATTTACATGATCAGATTTCCCTGCTCTATTTTGATATAACTGGGTTTTCCCAGTGATTTACAATATATCACTCCATTTTGACTTGAAGCAACAATTGACAGATACCTTTTACCTTAAGAACCCATTCTAAAGAATGCATCAAAGTGGATACTTTAGTTACTTCGCTACTTAGCGCCTTCATGAGTTCCTTGTAAGGCGCTATATAAATGTCCATATACATACATACATACATACATACATGCTTCATAAAATTTCCTTTTCAGTTTCAAGGAAGATCTATACCTGTGTCAATTCCTCGAGATTTCTTTATATTCTGTAGCGTTGTGGATAACATGATTTCTGAAATTACATTCAACCTAAAGCAGAAAATTCCAGACAAGATCTATTAACGATATATTTATACAACATGATCCATACTATCATACTTATTCAAGGAATATTTTCAAACCAACATACTGCTGATACTCAACATTTTGATCTCAAGGCGGTCTACCTTTCATCTCATGGCGATCTACCTTTGATCTTAAGGCGGTCTACGTTTGATCTCAAAGAGGTCTACCTTTGATCTCAGGGTGGTCTACCTTTAATCTGAAATCAGTCTATCTTTGATCTCAAGGCGGTATACTTTTGATCTCAAGGCGGAATACATTTGATCTCAAGGCGGAATACGTTTGATCTCAAAGCGGTCTACCTTTGATCTCTGATTGCTTTTTAACCGTCTTAGGACGGGCAAACATCTACTTTTGTACATATTTAATTGAAACAGATTGATTAAAACAGACCTCATTTGCTTCAAGTGTTCTAGGTCCGAACAGCGCTTAATAATCGACATGAACTCTTCATAGGTCGAGGCGTACGTAAAGGTCCTCGAATGTTCGGCCTGCAGCTGTTCTCGGTAAGTCAGCCAGTTGTAAAGCGTGCTGTTCAGGTAGTAGGGGTCAGTTACGAGGTCAATGGCAGGTTTGAAGACTGCAAGTAATTAACAAACAATGATTGTAATTAGTAACTGCTATTGTGCTGGAGTCTAATGCACAACCGATGGCACACCAAAGCCAAGCCGTAATCAGGTCAACATCCAGAAGATCAGTTCGCAAGTCAGACTTATCATGTCAATTTTTTATTTTATTTTTACTTTCACCATCGTCAAAAGTACCAAGTACACAACTCGCACAAACATCCACAACACTGTAACATTTCATAATGCTATAACATTTCAACAATGTAACAAATGACACTATAACATTTCAAAACACTGTCACATTTCATACAATGTAACACAAGACACTGTAACATTTCAAAACACTTCATACCTTTCAAACAATGTAACAAATGACACTGTAACAGTTCAAAACACTGTAACATTTCATACAATGTAACACATACATGTATAGAGCATATCACGAGACGCAACTCATGTGAATGAACAGCTTGTGCAAGGTCGTCACATTAAAATCCTATATTGAACATTGTCTGCTAAAAGTATTAATGATCGTTAGTCAAGGTATTTTTGCCTGGCTGCCAATGCATAATGTTTGCTTCTATTTGGTATTCCTAATTAGCGAGATCTTCAATCCTTTCCTTTTGTATCAATAGCAATTAAATTCACATTACTTGTTGTTGTACTATTGGTTGGCTAAAATAAAATCATTGATTGATTGATTGATTGATTGACTACAATTTCACTTTAAGCCATGTGCATTACGATAACACTGCTAGCGAAGGGCCTAGATTAGATAAAACAGTCAAACCTCTGCTTGTTAGAATTTCTCTTAGCAGATGTCTAGTACAGGAACATCGCGTGTATGCCTTCGGAGCCAGGGATGTGAGAAAAACTTCAACCACCTCACGTATATGCTTCAGCTCTGATGCCTCGTCTCGAAGGCAGGAATGCACAGCAAAGGCTGGTCTTGAAAAATCGTCACTGAAATTTTGGAATTCGTTTGAATCAAATCATTGTATTAATCATATTAGTCATCGTGTTAAACCATCATATTAATGAATTGCAGTTTCTGAACAATTTCGGCATTTTAAAGGCAAAACTGTTTGAATTACCACTGAACCAGCCCTTAACATGTCTTTTATATTAGCATTGTACCTGGCACTTAGGAACCTTTTATCCGTTTTATGTATTCTTCAAACTGAATAAACTTAAAACAAATTTTGTTTTTTATTGTAGTGTAGGACTGTAGGAATTAGATTAATTAGATTTTCATTATAAAAATATCTTCATAAATTTACTTTAACGGTTATTCCGCAATCCTTAGTTTGAATAAAATTAAAGTTATCTAATTTTCTGGGGCAAATGAATCTGCAAAACTAGCCTGCGATTGGCATACGGCCCCTGAGCAACCTTTAAAATCTTAAGGTGGCCCTCTGTTAAAAGAAGTTGCCTAGGCCTGGCTTAAACCATCTTAGAAACTGGGATATTGCTTGCACAGAGAAAGAGTTGATACTGTAAAGATAGTTTGGGTATACCTCCGATTCGCTTCCTGTATCATATCAAGATGGTCAGAAATGGCATTAACACAGCCTTCACTGAGAAATGTTGTCTTGTCAATCTTCTCGACATGCAGACTGAAATTTTCCACAGCCGTCCAAAGCTCACTCCTACACATGACAAACGAACAATGCTGAATACTTCCCATAACATCCGGATTTTATCTGATAATTCCATAAAATGACTGATTCAAAGTAATTAGCACTCAGATATATCAAAAATAAAAACTAATGAAGAATGATCCCTATACAATACAACTGTATGCAATACAATACAATAAAACTGTGATACATTATAAATGTTTTGAATACAATACAATACATCACTGCATTATTTTTTTAGTATTATGTTTCAAAAAAGTTTTTTGTGACCCTGCTCCTGCCTTGGCGCCACAGAGCCAAAACTTGTGCGACCATTAGCATCTTTGGTGCCATGGCTCTTGGACCCTTGTCTCAGCCTCAATGGAGTGACCTTGATGTTGACCTGAGTACGGCTTGGCTTTGAAGCACCATCGGTCGATGCCTTATGCATTAGACACCAGCACAATAGAAGTTATTAATTAATGAATAATAACAGAAACAGAATGGCTAAGTAGGAGCTCTTAAAAGAGCACTGTACAAATATATCCATACATGCATCAAATATTGTCACTAATTATAATTAGTAAAATTAGAACTGACGAAATAATTATTTGGATGGTTCCTAGTGAGTAGGTGTGACTCAAAGTGTATAGAAGGAACTTCTATACACTTTGGGTGTGACTGTTACTTACTGTATCACATTAGAAAATAGGTCTGGATCGCGACCTATTCGAGTGTACCAGGAAAGGACGTAGTCCCTCAGTACGAGATCCATCAGTTCCTGAATGGCAAAATCCAAATTGTGTGTAGTAACAATGGATTTCTTGCTCTGAGCAAAGGATGCCCAATTCTACAGAAATAAAATTTATACACACAGATTTGCATTGCTCAATGAAAACCACTGATTAAACTCAACATCATTTAGGCTGTATTATAACACAGATGGTCAAGACTCAAACTGGCAATATGTCTGGAACTGCTGGGAATATTCACATAAATCACAATTTGTTTAAAAAGAATGGGATGTGCTATTTCGTTAAATCAAAATCGGAAAATGTGATCACTCCGACTTTCGACTCACTTTCTCAGAACCAATCACATGTCACGAGTTACTTATTTAAGCCTTACATTCACATTCTCTCCAAAGTCTGAGCTTACCTTAACACGACCCAGAATTCGACAAGACTTTGGCGGAGGATAGAAACAGGCTGGCAGGTATTTCTGGTCCGATAGCACAATGAGAAGTCCAAGGCAGAATCCAATTATGCAGGATGTTAGGACGAAGATATCACAGACGAAGCACCATACAGTATCCCAGAGAAAGTAGCAGGCCAACAGCGCCATGCACGGCAATAGCAGCTGTAGTACGAGATTCATTGAAACTATTATTTCTTCATTAAAAGTGTCATTTCTTCATAGTCACAAAAACCTGTAAATTAAAATGATTTTGTTATAAATTCATTAAAAAAGGAACTTGTTCGTTTATCAGTACGTTCAGCGTATCACTAAAAGAATGAAATTATAGTTTGTTAGAAGTGACTGAAATCCTAAATCAAAGAAACAATGTCTTGGAGTATACATCTATAGATCAAAACCATATCAATACAAATGTAGGTCTCTACAAAACCATGTAGTTTTTTATATAAACCAACTTAAATTTTTTGTTTAATATTAATCTAAAGCTGAAAGCATTAAGCTATCAAACACAGATGTCACTACAAAATTGTTCTATTCTGACAGATTTATTTGTTAACTTAGAAACGAAAAGAGAATGAAAGTTAAAAAGGAAACGAAAAGCGAGGTAGGCCTACTGCTCGAGATTGTGAAGTCAGCGAGTGACGTGTGTTTTGAGACACCACTAATTTTGACAACAGAGTTCAAAAAGCATGGACAAACAGCTTCAGAAACCTCTTTACAAGGGCTAGTTCTTGCTCACAGGTAACGTACAGGCCTAAATGATGTAGGGTACAACTGCTACAACACATTTCATGCAAGTGGGCGTGAAGTAAGCACGTTTTTCGTAACCTTAGGGCTACATAAAAAACGAAGAAAACAGCAATTCGGTAACTATTTCCTTAGCTTTGCACGTCTTAATATTTTCTATTTTTATAACTGACTAAAGCGGCTCTAGCACAAATTTTGCAAGGAGCATTCGCTAAAGCAATAAATTTAAATCACTTGACTCATGGCTGCAAAGTGTACACAGAAATCAATGACGTCAACACTCTTTGCGCGGTTTCCTTTTTCGGAATTAAGTAAGTAAGTAAGTATAGCGTTTATTACTCCATTATCAAACGCTCATTGGGACATCGAAATATAACAATATAACACATAGAAAAAGTAATAATGTACAGTAATAATAATCAATAGTAAAGTTATTTATAGCACGTGTTAATAAGTGTAAAGCAACCTGGCAATGAATCTCTTTCTAGTGAGAAGATTGGAACGTGGAATTTCACGGTTGTGACTTGTGAGTCAATAAACCACAATTTTGAACTGTCAAGAGTTTAGTTACTATCCATATTCTGTAACAATGGTTATAAATAAATTTGCACAGACAAAGCTTTGACATACACAAAATAAACTTTAATAAAGGACGATAAGCAGTCAGCATAAATTTAAAAAAGAAAGGCAGGCACTATAGAACCTAAACATTTGACTAGCCATCGCAATGGGGGCCTGCACTTTGCTATTAGTGCTGATTATGTACCTTACTTATTACATGACGTCATTTAAACTTTCGGTCCGTCTAACAGGTGCCCGTAAACCGTAAATAAGAAAAATTAATATATGCTATCCATTGAAATGTCAAAATAGAAAGTCAACAATACACGAATCTAATACAGAGCATTGTGTTGCTATAGATTGTTTAATTTAGCAACGCTTTTCAATGGAGAGCAGTCAAGCGCCTAAATGGTGGCGCGCCGTTACTGACCTAAGCATCGAGTGCTCGTTCCACAATTACGTCACTAAGTGTTGCATGCAGACAATATTTAGGCTGTGCTATCGCCATAAGGCCATAGATAAAGCTGTAATTAAAATGGTGTAGTTAGCGTTTTTAATTAAATAAGTTACGCGTACTAAATTAATTCGTCGCGAGTTTATGATGGTGCATGCAGCTTCTGAAGATTTTCCCCGATTCCTCTAACCGTGTGTCCGAAAGGAAAATGTTTCAAGAAATTCCTGGAAATCGTCGCCTCCTCCATTTTTAGGATTTGTGGGCTAGACGTGTGCCCCCTCCTCCCCCAGTTGCCGATCTGAACATAAGTTACGAATAAAATTTTAAAGCGTTTAAGAGTGGAAATTTTACGCTAGATCGTGAGAATTTTGGCAGAAACTGACTTAGGAAGTTTCAGGATATAGTTTTCATTGGATTCTGTAGGCACAGGCGGGTGGCGGACACTCGAGAGAGATAGGGAGTTGATTCATAAACACTGTTTGAGCCCATACCTCTGTCAAAATGGCATCAAAGATTGTAGATAAAATAGACCCTTTCAAAAACAAGGCTCTTATAAAAAGCCGTAAACAGAAGCGAAGCCAAGGATCGTCACATTATCGCACTCAGGGATCGTCTGAGCTTCAGGCTTTACCACAACTCAAAGGTAAAACCAGTTTTAGACATTCACATGGTAAATATTGCTTGTTTCAGAGTCATATATAATTATGAAGTATAGAAAGCCTGGGCATTGAGATGGTTAATTTGCAGGCATCGTTTGTAATCGACAATATTTCGGTGTATAATGGTACAGTTCAGACCTAAAACATACAGAACATACAGCACACGTGTGACAGAGAAATTATATAGCGCATGAGCATGATACTAAAAGGATTGCTTCCTGTCCAGTCGTAAAGAGAACAGTTGTCAAGTGTTGATGAAAGCCCATATACCGGTAGTGTCCCTGGCTAGAAGGACATGCAGATCGAGATTGTGACTATTCCAGGTAGATAGCACAACCACTGAAAAAGTATGACCATTGCATTGTCAAAGCGTCTGCAAAAGGAAGTAGTTAACCTTGGGTTGTGGAGCAAAGATTGAAAGATTGGGTCTCCCATTGGCACGAGGTGTGATTCACTGTAGAAGTTCCCTTCCAAAATGCAAGCACCGAAAAGAACCCAAATGGCATGATATCCAGGCCTTAGCCAGAAATAAAGAGTAGGGCGTCCAACAGCCGTGGCCTTACAAGTCCGACTGCAATGCCCCTACTCTACACTGAATGACCTATGGGTTTGATCACATTTATGCCCGTCTAAAATAATTTTCACCCGTCCAAAGGACAGGTGGACGGGGGGGGGGGGCTGGCTAAGGGTCTGATGATAACCAATTCCTATTGCTCCTGCTTTCAACAATGATGGATGCCTTGTGTATTTTGATAGTGATGATATCTAAGCTTTCAGATTGGACAGACAATCTGAATCTTGGAAAGTAGCTACTTACTTACTTGACTAAGTTGTTGTGAAGCTGTAAGGACAGGTTGTCTTGTTGGATTGTATGAGAGTTTTTAACAATCGCAAAAACAATCGTTAAACAGACCACTTATCTGTCGTCTGCTGTTAAGAGATGTACAATAAATGAATTATTCCTTATTTTGACTATAAAGCAAGGAAAACCATGCTTAGCGCTAAATTCTGCACTTGCTTTTTATCCAGCATTCTAGTTCTGTACCATTCTTGGCTTGCTTTTCCTAGAGTTCTGCTTGTAACTCTAAGTATAGCATAAACTTTGTACAGTTCTCTTAAGGGCTTCTGGGATAGTATACGGTTGTGCTGTGTCTGTGCTAAGAAGATTTTAAATGCCTTTCCTGGAAGAATGACTTGCTTTTCAATCAATCAATCAATATAAACTTGATATAGTGCCCCTTCAAGATACCTCTTCAGAGGCGCTCCCAGCTCAGCCGCGCCTGAAAAGAACGGTTTTTAGAGATGAGTAAAAGGCCGAGGAATTTGTCGACATACTGCTTTTGCAGCCAGCTTAAGTGTTACGAGCTTCCAGATCTGTTTTATTGTGCAGGTGCATGTCTAGAGACACAATAGCCATTTGTACTTAGCACACTTGTACAACCTTAATTACACATCAACGGTGCTCTTCTGGTTAATTAAGTACCAACTGACTAATTGCCTAATCAGTTGCAGCTTATTATTGCATAATAATTGCATAACATGGAAATGTACAGCGCAGTGTGTTTGTCAGGCGCTTCAATAAAGAAAAGATTATTATTATTATTATTAAAGATTATTATTAGATCTTAGCTTCTTGTTATAGTTACTCAGTGCTTGTTTTCAGCTGGAACGGCGTTCCGGTACCTTTTTTCAGCCATTAAAAATAATTTAGTCAATTAAAAATTTTAATAACAAATTATATAAAATTATTTAGATACTTTAATTTAATGTAAGAGCTTTCAGTGTTTATTGATACAGATATGTATGAAACAGAAATATTGGCATAAAGTATGCCCCTATGATGTTCTGAATTTGTTGAGTTCCGGAACCTTTCTGTGTAGAAAAAAAGCACTGTAGTTACTTCCCCATTAAAGATTACAGGTATTCAGTGCATAAGAGTGTTTCACTGCCTTTAAATTTCATCGTCTCACTCTAGAGTGGGAGTGTTCTTTGCTTAAATACCAAGGACTTGGGCAGTCATAAAAATCTGCTGGTAGACAGACTTATAAGTAAGTAAGTAAGTATATCCTTTATTGCACCGATTGCTAACCGCATTCTGGTTTGCATTCTACAATGGCCTATAATCTCTATGTTACATTTTAATTCCTATTGTTTTTTAAACTGTGCTGTCTACAGTATTTTGGTCAAGGGTAAACCATCCTGACAAATGTTTTACGGGCCAAACAGTCAGCCACGGGTATAACTCTATTATGGGCAAAAGGGCATAGAGTATATTGCTGGCTTTATGAGGGTAATAATATAGATCGGTTGTGTCCTGCGAGATACATGCTGTGCTATTAAATTTTTTCTTCTGTACTAGGAAAGAGAAAGCCATAAACTCTGCTAGATGGCTCTCTAGGTACATGAATACTTACTTAAATGAATGCTGAAAGCAGTGCTGTGGGGAGGTACTTTAATGGCTCTGTGTTAAGTGCCTTTATACATACGTACATACATACATTTGTATAGAACCCTATTTCATGATCTGTCTAGGGCGTTGGCAATCCTGTAAGTTCAAATGGTTATTCTGTAGGATGGCAAGGTTTATCACTTCCTGGATTTTGCACAGAACGTATTTGTTCTCGATGAGTAAATTTGAATATAATTGAGTTATGTATAGTGTATACATGTGTCTGTGTGTGTGGGTGTCTTTGTGTATGTGTGTATAATACTGTATATGTATATCGTACATCATCGTATTTCTTTTGTACCATGTTTTCCTTAGTGACCAATGAGACGTGTATGTGTGTATGTACTTGTTTCGGTGTATGTATGGCATTGTGTGTGTGTTTGTGTGTGATCATTTCATAGGACCTTTTCAGAACCTTTTTAAGTTGCCGAGTGAATGAGATCAATCATTGGAGTCATTCACAGTTGTTTATTTGTTTTTCTATTCTTGAATACCAGCGGGCGTTGAATAAAATGTGTAAGCCGCACCTGTTGTTAGACACACGTTGTTTTTTTCTGCTAAGAGTTTGAGCGTCGAGCTGACGATCTTCACAATACAGTAACATAAACTTGTTCTAAGGCAACAAAAGACGTGTAGCCTTTGAAAGAGGCTTTTGTCGTGTACATGGGTCGTTATGGACCAAAGATAAGATCAGACAAATGACTGATATAGGACCTACACCGGACCCTCCTTACGACGTGATTCGTTATGACACGAATTCTGTTATAACATGGACGGATTTAGTTTAGCTTTAGAAAATGACCTCTTTACAAGACGATCCTTGCTGTGTCTGCCAGAGACCATTATAAAGGTGTTTCTGTGTATGTTGTATAACCTATTGGCCTGGACCGGTATTCAAAGGACAGTTATTATTCAAGTGTAAAGGTTATATGCAAACACTTATGATATGCTAAGCGTTGGTGTTGGACCTAAGATCCTGCCCCCCCCCCCCACTCTCATAGGATTTCCTGTTGTTAGGTGATTGCTTCTAAGGAGATTTTAAAGACACACTAGTCTACTGAAGTAGAAGAACATGGCTGTTAAGAAAGCTAGCATGCAGTTCAGCAAAGTTTGACCAATGCTAGAGGTGTCAGTCAGAGGTACTGAAAATCGAAATGCAAAAGGTTAGAGAAGGTTGAAGAGGAGGATCAAACCTTGGGGTCGAGGACTGTAGAGGACGTTACATTCTTTGGGTGTCTGGATATCGAATATATATATATCTCCTTTAGGCTTGAATTAATCCCTCCCAGTAAATGGGTCAGCCACACGGATCCTTCTTCTCCACTAGTGTTTCTGTCACTAGTATCTTCTTTCTTCAATCTGAGAGACTGGGTATCGAAGACACTGGTCAATCTTTAAAGTTTAAACCAGGGGTCTCCAAAGTACAGCCCGCGGGCCACATCCGGCCCGCTAAGGCCTTTAATCTGGCCCGCCGAACTCTCCTTGAAGAAACAAATTAAATTGGGAAAATTGAAAATTTTAACGCCGCTGTACTCTGACATGCATATTGCCAAAATCCATGTCACTGTTTGTAAGGCACTGCGCCTGATATGCAATGACACCATTGCAGTGCTTAAAGAGTACAATAATTTCGGAGACATTATGAATCCAAGCATTCAAATCGCTGTTACTCACAATTCACTGGACAGCTGCGCACAGAGAACTAAATTGTTTCTTCTGAGTTTTGGCCCGTGGAGGTTTAGAAAGTCAGCAATGTGGCCCCCCGCTGGAAAACTTTGGAGACCTCTGGTTTAAACGAAGCAACAATTTGTTAAGAGTGACAAGTGCATCCAAGGGCAAATAAGTTTCCTCAGCATGACGGAACTGAGCAACAGCAAAATGGGCAAACGGCTGAAACTGCAGAACATGAACACTTGCAAAGGTTAATGTGTTTACGTGTACCATGTAATACATGGTGCAGCTAATACATCATATATAGGGCAGCATACAATAGTCAACACAAATAGCATTGATCTGAACCACCCACTCTTACAAACAGACAAAACAACCACTTGACACTGAATCAGTGCCAAAGGTCAGCCTGACCCGATGAAAGCCAAACTGAGAGATGACCAACTATCCAGAATGACCATCCCCTCTGACCTTCAGTCTCTGATGATCTTTAATGACCCTCCTCAATTGCTAATAAAAGACCATTGCTCTTCAATTTTCAGGCTCTGAGAAGTGACTGTCCTCCTGTTCAATCTCCAGAGGCTAATAACTCATCATGTAGTTCACTTCTACTTAGGAATGACCCATACGGTCTAGTGAGTAGGATTCTGGTCTCTCACATCGAACGGCCATCGAACGGAGTCTCGAGTTCAATTCCTAGTGGCAGAATGTGAGTTTAGTGCCCTTTTCTTGTCTCAACCATGCTGCAGCCATATATAAATCAATATCTCTTTTATCATTATTATCGTATTCAATCAATGGGCTCCAGGAATAATAGGGACAAGGATACCCTGTTTATTAATAAAAATAATTATAGTCAATTCTAGAACAGATGTAATTATATCATGAAATGCTTTAATTTGTTTATTTGTAATGAGTGAGTGAAGTAGTGAACTGGGTATGGGTGAACAGTTAGAGGTCCACCTCTCTTTACCAGTGAAGACACTGGCCCGAATCAGGAGCGCCTCTGTTTTTGAGTGGCGCTATATAAATGCTCGATTACGATTACGATTGGTGACTCTTACTAGTTTTCCATGCATTGTTGTGCTAACTAATAAAACTCTCAATCGTATAGGCTAGCACAGAGAAGAGAGCACACTCAGTTAATTGTGTTGAAGTGGCGCTATATAAATTTGCAATTGCAGTCTACAGTAGACGAAGAATTGGCTAGGAGAATCATACTGGCAAGGCTAGATGAGAAAATTTGGGAAGGATGGAAGGATGACTGGTAGTTAGAAACCAATCCTAGAATTGTCTGCCTATAGGAAGTACTTTATGTTATAAAGTGTATACGGATTTGGTCATGTCTGATGTCTTGGCCTTTGGTTTGCGTGTGGGTGGATGTGTGTTCCTGTCCCAAGTGCCCTTTGTCCTTAGGGGAAAAGAGGAATGATGGTCTTTGCAGAGGCTTAGAGGCACACATCAAACAGACATGTATCTGGTTAATAAATGGCCACTAAAGTGACTGCTACTTGTGTGTATATATATAATATATATATATATATATATGCATATATATATATATATATAATATATATATATATATATATATATATATATATATATATATATATATATATGTGTGTATATATATGCGATTCAGTTGACTGAATTCCACACAATGCACTTACATGCAAGATTCGAAGGAAAAAGAAACAAAGGCAGACCAAGACTACGCTGGATAGATAAATATTAAATGGGGACATAACATCACTTGGACTAACAATAAGGGGAGCAATGGACCGAGAACAGTGGAGATAATTTATTCGTACCCATCGCCACCAAATGTGATGTTATGTATATGTATGTTTGTTGGGCTTTGTATCTTCAGACACCCCAGCATCAGAACAACAGGACCTGTTCATTCGGAAACTGCAGCAATGCTGCGTTGTCTTCAACTTCATGGACCCGGTTGCCGACCTCAAAAGCAAGGAAGTGAAGAGGGCCTGTCTTAACGAACTCGTTGACTACATCACTGCGACTCGAGGAGTTCTCACGGAACCCGTCTACCCGGAAATAGTCAAAATGGCAAGTCGTCTATTGCTTAATTTGGTCCATATTACATAAAGTTTGAAAAACTGTTTAGACTGTATACACTGCAAAAATCCTTCAATTATTCGACTTGCTAAAGTTCAAATTGTCAAACTGAGAAATATAGTCACTAGTCAGTAGTAACTACCTTCTATCTACAAAAATCTTCAATAATTTTGCCATCTTCGACTTTTCCCTACCTTAAATGCAAAATGATCACTTAATTTTACACTCAGATGTTTCACATTTTTGCTGTTCGCCATATTGTTTATTCCAGAAATAGGTCGGTTGATTTCATAAAATAAGTAAGAAAATTAATCGAACAAGCCGAAATTAATTTATAAAAATGTTTAGCGATTAATCGATTACTTAATCGTTAAAATCCGCAGCCCTAATTACTTGTCACCATGATTGTGAACACGATTAACACTGTATCGACTACAATAAATTTGATTTGATTTGAAATAGAAAATAGAATGTGGCAGAGTGTTTTTTTGCATTTAATGAGGTAATGGCACTATAAAAAAGCCTAGGATTAGCTTAGATTAAGGATTTGTAATACCATTGGTTGTTGATAACAATGGAAATGATTGTGTGTAGATCGCCTGCAATATATTTCGAACTCTTCCGCCGAGTGATAATCCAGAGTTTGACCCGGAAGAGGATGATCCAACATTGGAAGCATCTTGGCCACATTTACAGGTAACACTTGCACTGCTACGTTCCTCAAATGCACATCAACTGTATTCCTAATGTGTTGTCATTATCATTAACGGCCAATTTACAGTGCAGCCTTAATAAAACCAATGGCACGTGTGTGAGTGGGTGTAGCACAAGACACTTAACGTCAGGCCTTTTAAGGGCCTCTTAAAAATGTTGCACACTTTGCTATCTCACTGAGGCAATGAGAATCAAGAAACCATGGAAACCTTGCTATGTCCAGAGTGGGTATAAAAGGCCAGTGGTGCCACCTATCTCATCACTAGGCATGCAGACCTGTTGTGCAGACATGTGTCTAGTTTTCTTGCCAAGGAGAGCAGTGCCTTAAGCTAGCCATGCAAGGCAACGACGTTAACGCATCCTGGCATGTGAGGTTGGGGGACCAGCCATCCAGCTCAATATCTGATCTTCCCACCGACAGTGTACGGCCAGTGTACTCGATTTATAGCCAAGTTCACTAGGAGCGCTACTGGAACAGAAACCGTGAAATATTTGTCTGTGCTGGTGGGAATTTGAACCCCAACCACTTGACCATTCTGTATCACTAGACTACCACGCATCCCCAGTTTTTCAGGCAAAATCTTATCGTAACGATTATCAATCAATCACTTGTGTAACACCACTTCAGGCAAAAATCCCTCTAAAGTCCTTGGTGTAAAAATTTATAATTACTGGGATTTCGAGCGCAAATCTTAAAGTGATAGTTACAAGGACTGGGTGTTTTTCGTTGTTGAAAAACTAATACTGCTTGCTTGCTGTCTGGATAGGTCTGCCTGCCACGTACAGTATTTGAATTCTTATTTGCTTTGTGTAGTTATACTTAATAGTTAACTCTGTATTGTGAAAGTTTACCAAAGCAATCTGCTTGTGTGCTGTGTTGATAAATGTTTCTCTTTTTTTATCCGTATTGCAGCTGGTTTACGAGTTTTTCTTGCGATTTCTGGAGTCACCAGATTTTCAAGCAAGCCTTGCGAAGAAGTATATAGATCAGAGATTCGTTCTACAGGTTAATGACTTATATTATATCTTCTTTTGTGTCTCATAGTTGGCTGTCATCAAACTAAATTGCCTGTTTAATTAATGTCCAATCTGGAACCTCCAGTTGTAAATTTTAGGTATTTATAAGTGCCTGTCAGTTTTAATGTGTTTCAAACTCACAGTACAATGAATCTGAAGCCTTGTGTTAAAAATCTACAATGCAGTATAATGTTTACCCTTTTGTGGGTTGGCTTATGAATGCCTACCACTGTAGCAAGCATCTTCATCTCCTTGCAAATTTATATAGAGAAACTCATCAGAACTTCTCCATTAACTGCAGGCTTTAGTTTTGCTATGAAGCATGACAGTCTGTCATGTCTATGGATTTTCTCTTGAAGCGTTTCTGATATGGTTGTCCAAATGGTGTTATTGTTCATTACAAACAAAAAGTATTTATCACAAAGCAGATCAGTTCATCACTCAGAAAACTGGAAATGTCACCACTGACTATCTCTTTCATACATGTAGAGCCGAGTTAACGGAACAGTTGCCCGTCTGGAGTTGACTCAATGCTGCAGACTCTGTCTCTGAATTAGATGGATTAGATGCTTGTTAAGGTTGATTGATTAAACTCGTTAAGATTGATTGATTCAATAGCCGTTAACAGTTATTTAATTGAGGATGGGTGATGGTTGTTTGTACAGTTGTTGGAGCTGTTTGACAGCGAAGATCCCCGCGAGAGAGACTTTCTGAAAACCGTCCTACATAGGATATATGGTAAATTCTTGGGTCTAAGGGCATTCATCAGAAAACAGATCAACAACATTTTTCTGAGGTTGGTTTTATTCATATGCGTCACCTTTTGCTGTAGTCGGTTTAAATCATTCTTACGTATTTAACACAGATCAATACAAAATAGTGTACACACTGCTTTCTTACACTCTTGTGGACCAGTATTTGCTTACATACGTACATAAATGAGAATTTGTAAAACACAACTTCAAGGTAAAACTCATCAGTAGTGCTACCGACGACCCAACAAGAAGAACCCTTGCTCAAACAGAATGGACTTCACGTGCTTGCAGAACAGAGAAGGAGGCAGGCCGACTAGCTCAGCTCTAGTTGTATGAGAAAGGTTGTTCCAGGCTTGAGGACCGATGAAAGCAAGGCTTCTGTGCTGAGTTGCAGAGGAACGAGCCTGTGGGGTTCTGCTGCAAGGAACAGTTTCTGATTTAAGTAATCCCATCCATCCCGTCTAGTCTGATTTCTATAAACGCACTTGATTTTTTTATTTAAATGGTCTGGCTTCATGTAATTTCTGTAAGTGAAATTTCAATTTTAGCAGTAAGCACTGAACTCCATGCGGCTCAGATATGTACAGTTTGGTGATTTTGTTTTGCAGGTTTATTTACGAGACGGAGCAGTTCAACGGAACAGGGGAACTGCTGGAGATCCTTGGCAGGTGATTATACCCAGTGTTTTGTGCCAGGCATTAAATACGCTTCAGATATTTTCACAAAATCTTGGTGGAAAACATTTCTAGTCATGTCAGGGAAGTTTTTTATGAGATCCATGTTTTTTTAATTTTAGTTTTTGAAGAGATTTGACTCGATTTTTGTGATTTCATTGAATAACGTTTAAGAGTCATTCTGCGTCAAGTCCATACAGGCTCCAACATGGCCATCTGCTATTTTGGAACTGTGCCAATTTCACACCATGATTAAAAAATCTAAATTTTTAACTTTAAGGTCAACACTAGTCTGAGATAAGTCATTGAACTTTGACTGAAGCATGTAAGCCCATGCAGGTCAAACTGCTGTATTTAGGCAAACTTACAGATTTAGGAAATATATTGTTTGCGGGCTGTGCATTGATTTCTGTATACTGTGTATGTTCTGTACGTATTGCGTGTATATATGTTTCAAATTTAATTAATAATAATAATAATCATAATAATATGTTGTGCCTGTATCGTCTGTTGATGTTTGTTTTGCATTTCAGCATCATCAATGGATTCGCTCTGCCACTGAAGAACGAGCACAAACAGTTTCTCATCAGCGTTCTTCTGCCACTTCATAAAGCCCGAACTCTGAGTCTTTATCATGCACAGGTGCGTCTCAAACCAACCACAGTTTCTGACCTTTTTAGAATTGGTGTGGCTAATGTAATTGTTATCAGAAATTTAATGTAATGTAACAGAAAAACAGCACTTTATAAAGCGCCACTTCAAGAATAAACTCGTCAGGGGCGCTCCCGACCCGAAACAGTTAAATCACAGTCAAATTGTACAGACTTCATGAGCTTGTGAAACTGAAGAAGGGACAAACAGAGGAGCTCGAGTTTCAGCTCTCAAGAAAGATGATGGTCTGAACTTAGGCAGGGCTTCTGGACTGAGCTGTTAAGTGTGCTTACAAGGGACGGGAAGTAGCATGCTGTAAGTTGAGGTTTCTCACATAATGTTCTTTCTTTTGCAGTTGGCGTACTGCGTTGTGCAGTTCTTGGAAAAGGACGCGACGCTCACAGAACCGGTGAGAACGAATTTCAATAGTTGTATTGGTTGAATTCATTGAGAATATGAATCACGTAAGATGTGGCGTTCGATTTGGTCATATTGGAGCGCTTCCATGTAGGTATCTTGAAGCCCTGGTCCTATACAAATAATTAGCTTAAATTCTTAGTTCATAGCCATTTTGATCAATTCAGTCTACCATTGTCTGGTTGTTGTTTTGTTAGGTTGTAAAGGGACTGCTCAAATTCTGGCCGAAGACATGTAGTCAGAAAGAGGTAAGATTTATTCTCATACCATAATCATTGTGTGGATTTTGTCATGTGCCATTTACACCTACAGTGGCCAGCTGTGGTCTGTGTAATTGTAGACATCTTGGTTGAATGAATGAGCTAATAATGTATTACAGAAAGTTACTTACTTTTTTAAGGGGACATCACAGACATCTGAAATGTACGTAAAGGTCTTTGATTTTGGGCTTTATGACAAATTCCTTGGCCTTCTACTCAGCTCTGACACTTTTTTTCAGCTGCAGATGGGATGGGAGTGCCTCTGAGTAGGTATCTCGAAAGGGCGCTATATATCAAGTATACAATTGATTGATTATGGGTCTCTTACAATAAATATTTTGAATTAGATTGGTTTGAATTAGGTGACTGTTTCTTGTGGTAAAAAAATTTTCAGGGCTTAGACTGTTCAGTTGTTTTAGTGATTCATGGTTGATTTTTGTATGTTTAAATTTGTTAATTGAATTAGACTGTGTTTGATTGTTTTTGGTGATTGGTGGTTGATTGTTTGCTTTTCCAGGTGATGTTCCTTGGAGAGCTGGAGGAAATCCTTGACGTTATAGAGCCAACTCAGTTCCAGAAGGTCATGGAACCTCTCTTCAAGCAGCTGTCCAGATGCGTTTCCAGTCCTCATTTCCAGGTAGGACTCATCTTTTTCCAGCTAATAGTCGTTGCTTTTGAGGTGAATTCACTAACTGGCACCATATAAGAGTCTTGTATGGCAAGATGTGTGATGAGTCATAGCTGTTCCAGATGTGTTGTGTTCTGTCTTGAACGATTTTGCATAGCTCTTAGGTGCGTAACACCATAGGGTTTTTAATTAGTGTGATTAATAGATATAATAATATAATAATTGATGTGGTAATTAACTATTCGATCTGCTTGGCTTTGAATTGTGCTTGCATGATCTGAAGTTAAGATAGAGTAAGGGTCTAGTTTGTTTTCAGAGTCCATTTCAGTTTAATGCACCTTCTGAATTGCCTACCTGCAAAACTACATGCCAGTGCATGAATATATACATACCGATAAAAACATACACACACACACACACAAAACACACATACAGGTACATGCTCACATGATTACATACACACCTACATGGCTATATAGGACTATTTATAACATGGTACATTAATATACATACCCCCGGTACATACATAAATGCATACATAAAGACATGAATGCTTCCATAATCACAAGGTTGTTCTAGAAGGACAGTTCTTTCTTTCTTTCTTTGACGAACAGGTGGCAGAGCGTGCACTTTATTTTTGGAACAACGAATACATAATGAGCCTGATCGAGGAGAATTCGAACGTCATCCTGACGATCATGTTCCCGGCTCTCTACCGCATTTCCAAGGAACACTGGAACCAGACGATCGTGGCTCTTGTCTACAACGTCCTTAAGACTTTTATGGAAATAAACAGCAAACTGTTCGACGAACTGACGGCCAACTACAAGGCAGAGAGACAGAAGTAGGTCATCATGTTCCTCTCTGCACTAACCGTATATAATAATAATATTCATTAATTAATTCAAACTGACAAGTACACATTGAGATTACATTGTATTGTATTGTATCTATCAATTTATGTAGCGCCTCTCGCAGTGCACACCAATCCGAGGCGCTCCCAGTGCGAAAGACCCAGAGAAAAGAAAGAGGTCTTCAGACAACGAAAAGAGGCACTTGTCCCACCAGTTAATAAACAGGAACGTGTCAAAGGAGGAAGCAAATTCCATAGTGCAGGGCCAATGAAGGCAAAGGCTCGCGTTTTAGCATTTTTTACATGATATAGTAGTAGCAGAAGTTACAAGTTTAACAGAAGTTGAATTTAACTGTATATAGCAGAAATTGTACTTCGAGTAGAAAAACATTATAAAATTCTTATCTCTGGAACCCATCAAGATAGAATAATAGTTGTTTCAACATTTTAAACAGAAATGATTATTTATCAATTTTAGCCCAAAATACACAAAACAAATTTTTTGGACAACGGCCTCCTTTTGCCAGAGCAAGTCACAAATATTAACAAATACTTATTCTTTCTCTCATTTGCAGGGAAAAGAAGAAAGAGAAGGAGCGGGAGGACCTGTGGAAGAAACTTGACACGTTGGAACTAAACACCAACCCGACGCAGAAAATCATAGCATAATTTTAAACCGAGGAAACGAGCTCTCGTGCGAGTTTGTTGTTAAACACTTATCATCGTCGATACGTTCAGTTTTAAACTAACCCCCTAGGTAGCGCAAGCCCTCTGTTGGTGTGATTTGTCCATTCTGTTTCTTGTGTTGTTTACTAACTACTTGCCGTCTGTGTTTAAACTGCCAAATGAATTTGAGTTTTGTTTGGTATTCATATTTCATCCCTGCTTAGCTGCCAGTATCTCTCTTGCAGTCGACGATGTTTATACCGAAACCAGTTGTCAGCCGTCATTCAGTACCTCTGTTTTTATTTTCGTTGTATTCGATTTTATTTCCGTTTGGTTGATCTGTGAAGAGTTGAACTTGACCTCTCTGCCCTCTGGCAGTTTCGATGCTAAGACTGCACGAGCTGTGTGCAGCGTGTATCTTTATTTTGGGTGCTTGACCTTCCGTACTATGTTTTTGAGAACCAATTTGTGCCGTGAGATCTTTGGGGTATGCTGGTGACTTCTATTACAGAAGATTTGCAACCCAAAGACTGGCGTAGACTGTTTTGAACCTGGAATAGTGTAAAGCTTGCAGAAGATGGTATACATGTAATTGGCAAAAGACACTGTTCTTCTCACAAAGGACTTTATGCAGTTAACGAAGAATAGTGTTTAGTTGGCTGCAGACAGCATTTTGCTGAACGATAACTGTGTATCTTAACCCTTTAATGACGAGCGTGTACTAAAATGTATGGGAAACCATAAGCGGCTCGTCGTTAAAGGGTTAACTACTAAAGCTACTTTGCAGCTGTCAAAGTACAGTGCAGTTCATGGAGGAAACTACAGATGACTAAGAACTTGCAGCATGGTCAGCGTGTAGCTGACTGAGGATAGTGTGTGGATACTATAGACAGTTTGCAGCTATCCAAGGACAATGTTAGTTAACGATATATTCAGCATCTGGTGATTCAAGTATGTCATTTGAAGATTTTGAATATTATTCTTGGATGATTTCGGTCCACGTTTGAGGGTAGGTAGAGTTTGCTTGCACTTGTTAAGTTAACACTTTAACGACGAGCTGCATTGGTTCCCAGTCACTTTTAGTACATGCTCGTCATTAAAGCGTTAAAGAACATTTAGTGAATGTTAAAGACAAGTAATTATAGTGCCTAGGTCTGTAGGAATTGCATAGTATGAACTGACTTGCACAATTTGTTTCTAGATTATGTGTGTTGAGGTATCGTATTTGAATTACCGAGTAACGTTGCTATTTGATCATTGGAAACTACTGGAAATTGAACTCGATGCAGAGTAAATTGTTGTAATTATGAAGTTAGACTGCACAAGATGAAATCATGAAATGATAAGTTTCATTATTTTTCAAAATAAAATCTGAAGACAATAACAATATTGTTTATTTCGCAAAATAATATAATAGTACCTTTTTCAGAATAAAACGAGACCTGATGAAGTATTTGATATGGTGTTACTTTTGGTAATGGTATTTGGTACAAAAAGCATGGATCTCTTTTGTCCCTTGTCATTGTATTGATGCTCATTGGACTTACTTAAAATCTGATTGCAATTGTACCAGCAACAATTTTTTGCTAAGTCATATCAACTCCATCATGCAAATTTGCCCAAATTGCCAAGCGGCTTGAACACTCTTGCCCTGCCCGTGCTTCCACTAGGAGATCTGTTCGTCCCAGAACGAAGGTTTCGATCTTACCCATCATATTGAAATCTGCATCGAATTAATACTTTGGGTGTCTTCTTTGCATTACCGTATCATAGTGGGTTTGCTTCGTTCTGATAAGCGCAGGATCGAGGAATGTCGCTTGCTTGGATAATCAATTATTTTGTGCTTTAGATGATATAAAAGTAATTTAAGTGCTGCAGCTGTGTGTTTTGCATTTGTGAGTTACATGTTGACGTTACGTGGTGGAATTTTAAGCGCTTTGTCACTTTTATTTTCATAGTTGCAGGTTGGCGCGCTGTTCAACCGATGTCGTTTGTTGCTAACGATTGTTTTTTATTGGGCTGCTGGATGTTTTCTGTGCATCAATCTTGGATCCCACACGCGTGCATCTTGTGTTGTTTAATTAAGCGTTATATTTAAATAGGATTATACCTCAAGGTGACTGCAGTGACTTTGAGTCTGGTGCTGACTGCTTGTATGAGCAAACAGATTTATGCCTCACCTCCATTGTTGCGGTTGGTATTTAAGCCTGACCTCCATTTATGTAGAGTTATGTAGATGTGCGACGGATCTGACCAAGACTTCTGGAGATGCAGCGTTGCGTCTGTGGATCTTTAAAATAGCAATACTAACCAAATGAAGGTGATTTATTTGACCCATGGAAAGGCAGATCCAGTCGAAACAAAGCGTATTCACTTCTGGAAAGGAATTTCCACCATTTCCACCTATGTGACTTTGTCCAGGCATTTGGTCTGTTTTCAGTGAGGTCAACTGTTTGGAATTGGTGTTCGTGGTCAATTTATTGGCTTTCCTGGATGATCTTAGACAAAACATTGCTCCTCTGTTCTGTGTGATCATGTATTAGTCCGTAATTACGGCCTTGTATCTTAATTGCAATCATGGTTCTAAGAGTGATTCTTGCAGTCCTTCTGATCGCTAGCACAGACCACAAAGTAAAGTCTTAACTGGGATTTTTCTCATTTTATCAGCTTTAATTGTGTGTTTCTGGTACAGTTTCCATAGTTGAAGGCCTTTCGTAGGGAATTTTATACATGTCCTTCAATAACCATGTAATTCTCCGAATTAAGATAATGATATATCAGGTTCTGTAAGTTATTTTGCAGTTCTTCATATTTCTGTGTAATCATATTTTACTGATTTATCTCTGTAATTCAGTTACCTCTTATTAATTTGTAAAATTATCGCAGCAAAGTCGTTGTTTTGGGTCGATTGATACTAGTCATGACCGCTTCATTCACTCGATGTTCTCTTATCAACTATTGTGTTATTGATTTAAGTAACTCTGTACTTGTTAGTAACTCTAATCAGGCTACCACAATCTAACTACTTACTTTGCTAGTAACTTGGTGCATTGATCAAGTAATGCTTGTTAAAGTTTTGTTTTGTTAGTAATATGGTATTACTAATTAAAAGCAGTATTTTGTTAACAGCGCTACCTGGTACTGTACTTGGAGGTCAAGTATACAGACTGTAATCGAATGAGCCAGCGGAGTTTGTAGTTTTGGAAAGGAAACTATTTATCAGTGTCTGAGCTTTGAAGTGCAGTGGTGGTGGTTGCGAATGGCCGTGTTCATTCCGGCTTTTACCACATTCGACCATTCTAGAAAGTCAAGATGCCAGTTATTGCATGGTTAGGGATGCCTTTCTATATAACCCATGGCCTTCACTGGGTTACTGTATGTTACTTGGTATGATTCTGATGGCAGTGATAACTGCACTGTCATCACTGTGTCATATTTATTGTCATATCTGTGTCGGAGATTAAGCGCAGTTTGAGCCTCTGATGTTGGCATTACTGGTATTTTGATAGTTTGCCTTGCGCTTGCAACTTGCATATTTAATATGGATCCTGCTCTAATTAGTGCGAGCTAATTATTAATATGGCCTTTTCTGAGTGCTACTTGTAACCCTGGTTATGTCTTGTAGATATGTGTGTGGTGATGAATTAGTTCTTGTACGTCTGGCGTTGAGGTTTCGATAGCAGCGGGTTTGATGATCTACGGCGTTGGATGGCTTTGCAGTGTTTGTTTGTTTTTTCTCAAATGATTAGAATGTTAGAAATCTTTCGCCTGTTTTGTTCATGATGATGATGATGATGATGATGATGATGATGATGATGATGATGATGATGATGATTGTGGTATGATGATGATGATGACGTTGATGTTGACATATCGACTTTCGACACGGCCACTAGATCTGTGTGTTAACTGGTCGGCGTCTTATTCACTTGTTGTGGTAGCACCTTAGCTTTCCCCTTTAATCGGATGTGTTTCTGTTGCAAGCGAAATACTTAAGTACAGAATATTCACTTCCTCCTGCTTCATGGACATTCTGAACTGGCAGTTCTTGGTGGCACGCACTATTTATTTTGGGCTCGCCCTTAGGTGTGTCATAGTCACTTGAGACCGTCAAGTCAGGGCCATTTGCATTTGTTCTTGCATTGCCAACTTACTTATTTAGGTTTAGGTAGATCCCTTTAGTAGTCGTTGCTAGGCAGCAGGCGTGTGCGGATTCTTCATGTTGTTTGGAGTGTCGTTTAGCAAGGTGTGCAACCAACAAAGAGTTTTATTTTGTGGTGCTGTTCTCTGCGTCAACAGATTTGCAACACGAATGGAGTAGAGACTTATTAGCATTTGAGTTTTAGAGTCTTAAAATTTAACAAACCAGCGGCGAGATAGACTTTCACGCGAACTTAGAAGACCGCCGAGCGATCGGCCAAGTCTTGTACCACAACATCGTTCGGCGTCTTGACGATGCCATGTTCGCGAGTAAGCGTTTTAAGACAATTAGTTTAGTGGCTGTGATGTGTTGCTTGCAGGAGATGGCGTTGATCACCGTCTTGTAGGATGGCTTCAGCCTGTATTTACTTACTTGTATTTAGCGGCGTGTTAGCAAAGTCGAGACATACTTGCAGCTGCGTTATCGGTCGTTAAAATTGTTATAATTTGTGCGATCGGACCACTGTGAGTTATGCTATGCTTACGATTGCAGTGATGTTTTGCTTGAGTTTTGTTTGCGGCCCTGTCCGATAGGCGACTTTGTTGCGTTTAATTTATAATTTCATTTTTTTTCATTCGCTTTGTAGGCCTCGGCATGGAGACATAGCATGCGTTTCGTCTCTCTCTCTCTCTGTGCCGTTCGTTAGACTCTGCAGCATTATTGCACAGTATTATAGCAGTCATTACTTGTTATCTGACGTGATTGTCTTAAACGCAGACGTGGAACAACTTCTCAGCACGGCGCGGTTGGTTTTTAGTGACTTCGATGTGGATGACTGTACATAGCAGTTGCTTTGTCTTGATCGTGCGTTTGATGCTGTAACTTTGCGCTTCGACTCGTTGCAACGGTTTTAAACTTAAAAGTCGCAAACTAAACTACGCATTTTAAGGATTGCAATTTTAACCAAGACTGCAGCGATTAAAATTTAAATCTGTCGACTGTGGTGCATAAGCATGCTGAATGCGTAGAGTGCATGTGACTGCCTGCGCTATTTGTTCATGTTGCATGTGGCTGTGTGTAGGACGGATTAATGTTCGTAGTGTGCTCTGATGGGTAACCAGCATGCATGCTTGTGTGGCTTTCTAGATTGATGTTTAATTTAATTTGACTGCTAACTGTGCCAGGATTCAGTTTGTTCGTGAATTTGCTGCCATGTTCTGCTTCTGTTTGTTAATGAATTCACTGAGTTATTGAACTGCGCCGTCTATGTCATACGATTTATGTAGAAACCTTTTATATGCTGTCCACAAAGGAGCTAGATCAAGAGCCGTATGAGAACGAGGTCTTACAAGGATATCTCTGTTTAAGGCTTGCTCACATTTGGGATCCATGTTCCCGATCGCAAAATGTCAGAATTCATAGTGTAATGGAGCACTTTAGAAGGAGGCTACTGTGTCTTTAGGGGTCGTCCATAAATGATGTCTGTAAAATGACCTTTGGACCCCTCCCACCCATTGTCCGCAGTTGGCATTACCCACCCCCACCCCCACACTCCCAGTTTTATGTTATTCTGTTGATCTTCCTTGGCTAACTGTGCACCAGGGTGGGTACTTTGATTCTGCCCAGTCAGGTCCAATGCAATAGAGACTGTGCCGGCTGACTCTAGTCAGTCTTTAAGTCACAGGCTATACTGAAACAGCTGTATGGACCTAATTTATGTGCAGACGTCTTCATTGGCTCAACACTCTCCCGTTGTCTGCATTTGGATCACCCCTCTTTTTAGACAGCTTTTATTGACAACCCCTTACCATTTTCTTCTGAATGCTTTGAACATGTACAGCCATTTACAGTGACTTCCTTGTATTTATAGTGACTTCCTTGTATCTGAGTGTTAATTTTCAGTCTGATTTCTGTTTTGTAATGCAATGCGTACTTTGCAAAGCCTTTATGTTACTGCCATTGTGTATATTGGTCATGCGAGCGTTACTCTCTAGAGTGCTCTTTTGGAGAGAGCCTTAAAAACATTGATTCGAACTGTAAACTGTTTTTAACCTTGTTCTATGCTGTTTCAAGTTGAGACTGCATTGGTGACTGTGTCATACTACGTACTGGCTTATCTCGAGTCCATTATGCCTGTCTGTTACTTAACATTTTCGCTGCACCCTGTTCCCGGAACCTCATTGACATTTGCCATCAAATTGATACAAACAGCAAATCGCTTCTGCCAAGCAGTTGCGAAGATTTCAGATTTTTGTTTTGACATTCGATTTTAATATAAATGTTGCAAACATTTGATTTGATCGGTGTCATAACTTTGATCATAATAATATTGTAATAATAATATTATGTTATGAGCTGATTACTTACGGCTTGGTTTTGGTGTGCCATCAGTTGATGTCATGTGCATTGGATTAGACACCGGCGCAATAGAAGTTACCAATTATTTATTTATTAATTATGATAATGAGGCAGTTTATGTGGTGCCATGGACAGCCATTTCCAAAGAGAATGGCACTGTGGAAAAGTGTGCATTTCCTTGTTAAGCTGTTGACAGTTGGTGGCTAGTTACACTTGTCAAAGTAATGTCTGCTGAGAACAGACACAGTGCACTTGGAGACATGAACTATCTGGTGTTGAGGCTTCATTGTCACCTGTGGGGCGGGGAGATGGTTGAATGGTAACACGCTGGCATGAAGATCAGAAAGACGTGGGTTTAATAGCCTC
>JACEVL010000572.1:290000-535000 GCA_020284085.1 Aporrectodea caliginosa
TTGATGAATCGAAACAACGTTGGTAAAGAAACAGTTTCAGAATCAGTTCTGTTTGTTTAAAACATCCGTGATTTTGATTTAAGTTTAAATTCCAGTGGTTGAGTATGGCCAGTCGATCAGGATTGAGAGCTACCGAAGAAGCACTTGGCAACAGCGACGTGGAGGACGATGATGATACGGGGGATATCGGTTATGATCTGGAAGACTTGGACAACTCGCCTGAAGTCAGGAGGCAGAGTCTTTCAAATCAATCGGACACTTCTCGCCGAAATCGCGGACTACAGGATGACGTGTAAGTCGATCTCAGGTAGTAGGCCTATAGCGAAAACTGACCTCTGTCAAGTTGGTTTGATATTCACATTCGGATATTGGATATTCGGTATGGAAAGCCGCACGTCAAATACGTATTTAAACATTTTCATATTTTCACATTTCTACACAATCTCTTGTAACAAAACCACCATCAATCAACAGTTATTCACGTACGCAATCAGAAAATAATCTCAAACTGATATAATTATGTGGGTAAGTGGGTGAAATGTGGGTCTAAACACGGGGAAAGGCCATTTTCACACATTTTCTCACTCTAGGTGTCACATAGCTTGTGTTTCTGGAAGTTTTATTCTTCTAATCATGAGTTATCCACCTAGGCAATCAGAAAATAATCTCAAACTGATATAATTATCTGGGCAAGTGGGTGAAATGTGGGTCTAAACACGGGGAAAGGCCATTTTCACACATTTTCTCACTCTGAGTGTCATTAAGCCTGTGTTTCTGGAAGTTTTATTCTTCTAATCATGAGTTATCCACCTAGGCAATCAGAAAATAATCTCAAACTGATATAATTATGTGGGCAAGTGGGTGAAATGTAGGTCTAAACACGGGGAAAGGCCATTTTCACACATTTTCTCACTCTAGGTGTTACATAGCTTGTGTTTCTGGAAGTTTTATTCTTCTAATCATGAGTTATCCACCTAGGCAATCAGAAAATAATCTCAAACTGATATAATTATGTGGGTAAGTGGGTGAAATGTGGGTCTAAACACGGGGAAAGGCCATTTTCACACATTTTCTCACTCTGAGTGTCATTAAGCCTGTGTTTCTGAGGGTTTTATTCTTCAAATAATAAGTTATCCAACTAGGCAATCAGAAAATAATCTCAAACTGATATAATTATGTGGGCAAGTGGGTGAAATGTGGGTCTAAACACGGGGAAAGGCCATTTTCACACATTTTCTCACTTTGAGTGTCATTCAGCCTGTGTTTCTGAGGGTTTTATTCTTCTAATCATGAGTTATTCACCTAGGCAATCAGAAAATAATCTCAAACTGATATAATTATGTGGGTAAGTGGGTGAAATGTGGGTCTAAACACGGGGAAAGGCCATTTTCACACATTTTCTCACTTTAAGTGTCACATAGCTTGTGTTTCTGGAAGTTTTATTATTCTAATCATGAGTTATCCACCTAGGCAATCAGACAATAATTTCAAACTGATATAATTATGTGGGTAATTGGGTGAAATGTGGGTCTAAACACGGGGAAAGGCCATTTTCACACATTTTCTCACTCTAAGTGTCACATAGCTTGTGTTTCTGGAAGTTTAATTTTTCTAATCATGAGTTATCCACGTAGGCAATCAGAAAATAATCTGAAACTGATATAATTATGTGGGCAAGTGGGTGAATTGTGGGTCTAAACACGGGGAAAGGCCATTTTCACACATTTTCTCACTCTAGGTGTTACATAGCTTGTGTTTCTGGAAGTTTTATTCTTCTAATCATGAGTTATCCACCTAGGCAATCAGAAACTAATCTCAAACTGATATAATTATGTGGGTAATTGTGTGAAATGTGGGTCTAAACACAAGGAAAGGCCATTTTTCACACATTTTCTCACTCTGAGTGTCATTAAGCCTGTGTTTCTGAGGGTTTTATTCTTCAAATAATAAGTTATCCAACTAGGCAATCAGAAAATAATCTCAAACTGATATAATTATGTGGGCAAGTGGGTGAAATGTGGGTCTAAACACGGGGAAAGGCCATTTTCACACATTTTCACACTTTAAGTGTCACATAGCTTGTGTTTCTGGAAGTGTTATTCTTCTAATCATGAGTTATTCACCTAGGCAATCAGAAAATAATTTCAAACTGATATAATTATGTGGGTAAGTGGGTGAAATGTGGGTCTAAACACGGGGAAAGGCCATTTTCACACATTTTCTCACTTTGAGTGTCATTAAGCCTGTGTTTCTGGAAGTTTTATTCTTCGAATCATGAGTTATCCACCTAGGCAATCAGAAAATAATCTCAAACTGATATAATTATGTGGGTAATTGTGTGAAATGTGGGTCTAAACACGGGGAAAGGCCATTTTCACACATTTTCTCACTTTAAGTGTCACATAGCTTGTGTTTCTGGAAGTTTTATTATTCTAATCATGAGTTATCCACCTAGGCAATCAGACAATAATTTCAAACTGATATAATTATGTGGATAATTGGGTGAAATGTGGGTCTAAACACGGGGAAAGGCCATTTTTACACATTTTCTCACTCTAAGTCTCACATAGCTTGTGTTTCTGGAAGTTTAATTTTTCTAATCATGAGTTATCCACGTAGGCAATCAGAAAATAATCTCAAACTGATATAATTATGTGGGTAAGTGGGTGAAATGTGGGTCTAAACACGGGGAAAGGCCATTTTCACACATTTTCTCACTTTAGGTGTCACATAGCTTGTGTTTCTGGAAGTGTTATTCTTTGAATCATGAGTTATCCACCTAGGCAATCAGAAAATAATCTCAAACTGATATAATTATGTGGTTAAGTGGGAGAAATGTGGGTCTAAACACGGGAAAAGGCCATTTTCACATATTTTCTCACTCTAAGTGTCACAGAGCTTGTGTTTCTGGAAGTTTTATTCTTCTAATCATGAGCTATCCACCTAGGCAATCAGACAATAATTTCAAACTGATATAATTATGTGGGTAAGTGGGTGAAATGTGGGTCTAAACACAGGGAAAGGCCATTTTCACACATTTTCTCACTCTGAGTGTCATTAAGCCTGTGTTTCTGGAAGTTTTATTCTTCAAATAATGAGTTATCCAACTAGGCAATCAGAAAATAATCTCAAACTGATATAATTATGTGGGTAAGTGGGAGAAATGTGGGTCTAAACACGGGGAAAGGCCATTTTCACACATTTTCTCACTCTAAGTGTCATATAGCTTGTGTTTCTGGAAGTTTTATTCTTTGAATCATGAGTTATCCACCTAGGCAATCAGAAAATAATCTCAAACTGATATAATTATCTGGGCAAGTGGGTGAAATGTGGGTCTAAACACGGGGAAAGGCCATTTTCACACATTTTCTCACTCTGAGTGTCATTAAGCCTGTGTTTCTGGAAGTTTTATTCTTCTAATCATGAGTTATCCACCTAGGCAATCAGAAAATAATCTCAAACTGATATAATTATCTGGGCAAGTGGGTGAAATGTGGGTCTAAACACGGGGAAAGGCCATTTTCACACATTTTCTCACTCTGAGTGTTACATAGCTTGTGTTTCTGGAAGTTTTATTCTTCTAATCATGAGTTATCCACCTAGGCAATCAGAAAATAATCTCAAACTGATATAATTATCTGGGCAAGTGGGTGAAATGTGGGTCTAAACACGGGGAAAGGCCATTTTCACACATTTTCTCACTCTGAGTGTCATTAAGCCTGTGTTTCTGGAAGTTTTATTCTTCTAATCATGAGTTATCCACCTAGGCAATCAGAAAATAATCTCAAACTGATATAATTATCTGGGCAAGTGGGTGAAATGTGGGTCTAAACACGGGGAAAGGCCATTTTCACACATTTTCTCACTCTAAGTGTCACATAGCTTGTGTTTCTGGAAGTTTTATTATTCTAATCATGAGTTATCCACCTAGGCAATCAGACAATAATTTCAAACTGATATAATTATGTGGATAATTGGGTGAAATGTGGGTCTAAACACGGGGAAAGGCCATTTTTACACATTTTCTCACTCTAAGTCTCACATAGCTTGTGTTTCTGGAAGTTTAATTTTTCTAATCATGAGTTATCCACGTAGGCAATCAGAAACTAATCTCAAACTGATATAATTATGTGGGTAATTGTGTGAAATGTGGGTCTAAACACGGGGAAAGGCCATTTTCACACATTTTCTCACTCTGAGTGTCATTAAGCCTGTGTTTCTGAGGGTTTTATTCTTCAAATAATAAGTTATCCAACTAGGCAATCAGAAAATAATTTCAAACTGATATAATTATGTGGGTAAGTGGGTGAAGCGTAGGTCTGAACACGGGGAAAGGTCATGTTCACAAATGAAAATAATTATTATCATCACATCTTGATATTCACATTACTTTTGGACAAGCAGGTGCATAAACATAGAGATGAGATGATATGTAATAGTATATGACTGAATTTGTTTGTTTCTCTCAAATTTCCTTCTGTATATGTCTGTATATATGTATGTCTGCATATCCCTTACAATGTTTTTATGGATGTGCTGGTATGTATGCCTGCATAGTGCATAATATTTATTACTTTTTGCAAGTGTGAATGAATTCGTGTCAATGGGCATGTACTTTTGTAGATACCTATGAAAGTGTGCATAGCCATATGTTTGTATGGATGTATGTATGTATTGTAATTGTAATTTGTAATTGTAATTTGACATTTATGGAGCGCCACTTCAAGAAAACACTCATGAGTGATGCTCCCAACCTGAACCATTCAGATTACTGTTGAATAATACAGAGGAGAATGAAAGGGGGAGAGACTGCTAAACTTCAGGTCTGAATAATAACCTCATGGTGATGAACACTGCAATTCTATGAAGAAAAGTGAACATGGGAATCACCCGATGGTAAAACAAGAAATATGATAGACTTCATATGAGTCAATAAGAGGTGAAAATGCATTGTTTTGATGTGCCGAGCATTATCTAAACCAGACATTGCATAAGATCATAAACAGGCAATGGCTGGAGTAAGAATCAAACTGAAACTATCCACAAAGAAATGCTTTGAAAAAGATTTGACGTAGCAAGACTCAAAGAGGGAATGTTTGGACAGCAGTTCAACACCTTGCTCTATGAGAAATGCAGGCAGGTAGACACAGATAGCATGAGCACAGTAGAAAAAACATGGAGGTAAATTAGAGATACTTACACAGAGGTGGCACAAGAGGTACTGGGTTTCATATAAAAAACAGAGGAGGGCACCATGGATATCACAGGAACAACTGGAACTGAGTGTTCAGAGAAGACAGATAAAGGCAGTAAGAACACACAGTGAAGAAAATAGGAAAAGCTACAACAAGATAATAACAAGAGAAACCAAAAAGAAAAGGAAACAACGTAAGGAACAATGGCTGGAGGAAAGATGCCTTGAGGTGAAGAATAGTGAAAAGAGCCAAAATCCTCAGAACTTTTCCAGAAAGTAAATGAAATCTGTGGAACCTTATGCCCAAGACTACCAACAGCAAAAGACAAAAATGGGAATTTATTGGACAACATGGCAGATATCAAAAGTATTATAATGAAAGTGTTGGAATGAATTACCAGAAAGTAATGGACATGAGCATATGGAGGACATCCTGAGAGAGGAGGTGGAGGCAGCTATAGGAAACGTGAAAAAGAGTAAGGCACAAGGAGAGGATAATATTACAGCAGAAATGATGCAAGCCGGAGATGAATGTTCAGTGGAAATGTTACACATGTTATGCAACAAGATCTATCAGGAAAAGAAATGTCCAGCTGACTGGGGGAAAGCTATAATCGTCCGAATACATAAGAAATATGACAAGAGGGATAGCAGTAATTATCGAGGCATTAGTCTGTTGAGTGTTGCTGGGAAAGTATACAAGCAGATACTACAGCAACGTCTTAGGAGATATGTTGAGGAGGTGGTGGCTGAGGAACAGGCGGGGTTCAGAGCCGGAAGAGATGCAATAGTTCAACTCTTCACTGTTCGACAGCTATCAGAGAAATACTTAGAAAGAAATCGAACTTTGTACATCAATTTCATAGATTTTAAACAGGCATTTGATAGCATATGGCAATAGAGATTATGACAGGCACTAAGGAACTATGGAATTCCATAGAAGTTGATGATACTACTAGAAGATCTATACAGCAAGTCAATGAGTGCAGTCAGAGTAGATGGAGAACTAATGGTCTGGTTTAAGATCACAGTAGGTGTAAGGCAGAGATGCTGATTGTCGCCAGATTTGTTTAACCTGCTTTCTGAGGCCATGATGAGTTGCACAGTGAATTCTTAACAATCTGTGTTTTGCTGATGATACTGACTTGGTAGCAGAGTCACCGTACCAACTCCAGGAAATTGTGGAAGGGACAAATTGTGGAGTTCGAGCTGCAGCTCTTGAGCGAGGCGATTCCTGAATGTCCCTCGCATGCATACGAAGGACAGTCAGCAGTCCATGGGCAGCTGACCGAAGGGTGCCACAACTTAGGACCGAGGTGAAATGCAGAAGTCCCTAAGGTATGATGGATCAGAGCCAACAAGACAATTGTGCATAAGGGTCAGGATCTTAAACTGAATACACTGCTGGATGGGGAGCCAGTGCAAAGTATTCCGCATAAAGGAAGCTATATGGCCAAACCTGAGGATATCTGTAATAAGACAGGCAGCGGCATTGAGAAGAGATTGACGCTTTGAAATGTTAACTAGTGAATTTCAGTAAAGATGGCGTTACCAAAGTCAACTCTGGTGCAGATAAGGGCTTAAATTAAAGTAGTGACAGCACGAAAGGAGAAGCAGCAGTGGATAATACGGAACTGACGGAGGTGGAAAAAGCATGAGCGGCACACACTATTGACATGATCAGTCAAGGAGAGCTCCTGGTCTAGGACAACTCCAAGATCTGTGGAAGAGAAAAGAATATCTGGAAACTGATGGCGTAAAGAGAAGGTATCAATCTTAGCAAGCTGAGTGCCACCACCAAACCAGACGAACTGGGATTTCGCAAAGTTCACACGGAGACAGATGGATGACATCCAGGTACCAAGCGCCTCTGATGTCTGAAGCAATTTCTGCGTTAAACAGATAGCTTCTTTCGCTGGGCATTGGAAATATGTCTGTATGTCATCAGAATGCTATTGATGAGCTGAAACCCATGGAGAATGGGGGTCTAAAATGGAACCTTGAGGGAGACCAAATGTAACCATGGACCTGTCAGACCGTGTGGAACCAAATATCGACTATTAAGTGTGCATGGAGAGAAATCAATGCAGTCATGACAGTGAGCGACCCATGACACCAGATGATTTTTCATGGTGCTTCAATAGGATGCCATGGTCAATGGTGTCGAAGGCCGCACTCAGTTCAGAAAGGGCGAGAAGTGTAATGTTTGCCCACCCATCAAGAGCCCAGAAAATCCCAACAAGAATGCGTATGATGACTGACTCTGTGGAGTGAAAATTTCAAAACTCTGACTCATGCTTGGGTAGCAGGGAATTGACCTCAAGGTCAATGGATAAGCTGCATCGACAGATTATACCATTTTGATATAACATAACGAGGGTTCTAAGTGGTTCATAAGATGTCTTGTCTGTGTTAAAATCATTGTAAATAAACCTGGAATGCATAATAGCCCAATTTTCCTACCTTATTCTTAAAGCTGTGATAGTGTCCCTTGAGACAGTACTATCATCCAAACCATTCCACAAGTCTACAACTTTTGCACTGAGGAATGTTCCTTTCGGTTTCTTCAATAATTTATACAAGTGACCTGTGTTGCCTTTTTGGTGTTAATTCAAAGAACCTCTCCCACTGTAGTGCTCCTTTCCAGTGATAACCTTAAACGCCTCAATTAGACCTTTTCTACTCCTCCTTCTCTCCAGTGTTGTTAGTCCACACCTTTCAACCTTACTTCATAGCTCAAATACTTGTAGCCCCCATATCATTCTTGTAACTCTGCTCTGCACTTTCTCCAGTTTTTCCATGTCCTTTTTCAGGTATGAATTCCATACCTGGATGCAATATTCCAACTGCGGCCTAACCAGTGATTTGTAAAACCTCAGTATTGTATCCTTGTCTCTGGTGATTATTCTTCTTCTTGTCATACCTAAAGCTCGGTTAGCCCTTTTGATGCATTAATACATTACCTTAAACGATTTCACACTCTTATGCAAAATTACTCCCAAATCCATTTTTTATCACTCACTTTCAATACCTTACACCCATTTCAATACACGAAAACTCATTGTTTCTCTTCCTCTATGCATCACTGAGCACTTTTCCAAATAAAGGTGCATTTGCCACTCCTGTGAACATCTGAACATTCTTTTAAGATCTTGCAGCATCATCTCCGCTACTTTACTTCTTCACCCACTGCGCTACTTAGTGTTATATCATCTGCAAACTTAGAAATTATTCATAAAATCCCATTTTGTCATTATTAAAAAGTACAAACAGCAGTGGCCCAAGCACTGATCCTTGTGGCACTCCACTTAGCACTGTCATCCAGCTATAAGGCTTATGACCTATTCCCACCTTTTGTCGTCTATATCATTGTCTTTTGTGAGCTTTGAACCCATCTTAGTACCTGCCCTGTAATCCAACGTGCTTGTTCCTTTCTGTGCAGATTAATATGAGGTACTTTGTCAAATGCCTAGGTAAAATCTAGGTAAATTACATCTACAGGTTTTCCCCCATCAATCCTGTCACAGACCTCCTCAAAGAACTCCAAAAGATTTGTTAAACATGAACGGCCTCTGGTAAAGCCATGTTGACTGCTCTTTATTATATCATGCTCATTCGAACCATATTGCATTTGGCCATTTATAAAGTCCTTCTCTCAGCAAAAGCCTTTCAGCCTTGCCAGACTTAAGAATTTTTGAAATTCACTACATTGTCCGTAATAATTTTCTCCATGACCTTGCACACCACACTGGTTAAACTGACTGGTCTGTAATTACCTGGTTCACTTCTAATTCCCTTTTTAAACAATGGCACTATGAGTGTAGCCATTCATTCTCGTGGTACATCTCCAGTCTGCATAGATTTATTGAAGATCTGGACATCTCCAATTTCTTCCCTCACTTCATGCCTGCACTCTTGTAGGTTTTGGGCTTTTCAGTTGTTCCACCACATTTTCCTTAGTAAACGTTATCTGTGTCAATCCCTTCTCACCATGGTCTAAAAATATTTGGTTAGGCTCAGGGATATTTTCCTAATTCTTCTAAAGTAAACACTGAGCTGAAATATTTATTGAGAACTTAAGCAGCTTCCACATCATCCACAATAACTTCTTCCTTTTTCAATGGCCCTATCATGACTTTGCTTCTCTGCTTTAATACTTCTGACATAGTTGTAGAACTATTACTATCCTCCTATACATTCTTCAATAACATCTTCTTTCCTTTATTGCGGGTATAGGTATTTCTTTTGTTCACGTACATGTTTCTTAAATTCTCAAGTCTGGTCCAAATCCAGTAGATTCCTCGTTCCCTTCCTCAACTTCTAAAATTCTTCCATGCTTTGTTCTTTGCTCTTCTTTTTCTTTGAGCATCACATGTCACCTATTGGTTCTTTTGTACTTCAGTATGTTTTCCTCAATAATCTCCCTCATAAGTTCCCTAAACTTCCTCCAAGCATCATTCACTCCCATTTCCTTCATTTCACCTACCAAATCCCTTTACCAGAACCTCTTCCTCACTAACACATAATCTGCTTTAAAATAGCTCCAAGGTCTTTTCATAATTTATCTGACTTCTGACTTCCTGGATCTGCTCCATGACAAATTCCCATTTGACTAACAGCACTATATCGACATCTTCATTTTATCGCTTCCTTTCTCCATTGAATCCTCTTCAGGCTTTCGTTTCATAATCCCCTCCTAAGCTACCGAGCGTTTCATCACAGTCTCCAAGTGCAAATACTCAATATACAAAAATACAAAATCCTAATGTAAAAATAAATTCCCATGTTAGAGCCAATGTACCCACATTAAAGCAGTATAAAATAATTTTCTGATTGCCTAGGTGGATAACTCATGATTTGAAGAATAAAACCCTCAGAAACACAGGCTTAATGACACTCAGAGTGAGAAAATGTGTGAAAATAGCTTTTCCCCGTGTTTAGACCCACATTTCACCCACTTACCCACATAATTATATCAGTTTGAGATTATTTTCTGATTGCCTAGGTCGATAACTCATTATTTGAAGAATAAACCTTCCAGAAACACAGGCTTAATGACACTCAGAGTGAGAAAATGTGTGAAAATGGCCTTTCCCCGTGTTTAGACCCACATTTCACCCACTTACCCACATAATTATATCAGTTTGAGATTATTTTCTGATTGCCTAGGTGGATAACTCATGATTAGAAGAATAAAACTTCCAGAAACACAAGCTATGTGACACTTAGAGTGAGAAAATGTGTGAAAATGGCCTTTCCCCGTGTTTAGACCCACATTTCACCCACTTACCCACATAATTATATCAGTTTGAGATTATTTTCTGATTGCCTAGGTCGATAACTCATGATTTGAAGAATAAAACTTCCAGAAACACAGGCTTAATGACACTCAGAGTGAGAAAATGTGTGAAAATGGCCTTTCCCCGTGTTTAGACCCACATTTCACCCACTTACCCACATAATTATATCAGTTTGAGATTATTTTCTGATTGACTAGGTGGATAACTCATGATTAGAAGAATAAAACTTCCAGAAACACAAGCTATGTGACACTTAGAGTGAGAAAATGTGTGAAAATGGCCTTTCCCCGTGTTTAGACCCACATTTCACCCACTTACCCACATAATTATATCAGTTTGAAATTATTTTCTGATTGCCTATGTCGATAACTCATTATTTGAAGAATAAAACTTCCAGAAACACAGGCTTAATGACACTCAGAGTGAGAAAATGTGTGAAAATGGCCTTTCCCCGTGTTTAGACCCACATTTCACCCACTTACCCACATAATTATATCAGTTTGAGATTATTTTCTGATTGCCTAGGTGGATAACTCATGATTAGAAGAATAAAACTTCCAGAAACACAAGCTGAATGACACTTAGAGTGAGAAAATGTGTGAAAATGGCCTTTCCCCGTGTTTAGACCCACATTTCACCCACTTACCCACATAATTATATCAGTTTGAGATTATTTTCTGATTGCCTAGGTGGATAACTCATGATTCAAAGAATAAAACTTCCAGAAACACAAGCTATGTGACAATTAGAGTGAGAAAATGTGTGAAAATGGCCTTTCCCCGTGTTTAGACCCACATTTCACCCACTTACCCACATAATTATATCAGTTTGAGATTATTTTCTGATTGCCTAGGTCCATAACTCATGATTTGAAGAATAAAACTTCCAGAAACACAGGCTTAATGACACTCAGAGTGAGAAAATGTGTGAAAATGGCCTTTCCCCGTGTTTAGACCCACATTTCACCCACTTACCCACATAATTATATCAGTTTGAGATTATTTTCTGATTGCCTAGGTCCATAACTCATGATTTGAAGAATAAAACTTCCAGAAACACAGGCTGAATGACACTCAGAGTGAGAAAATGTGTGAAAATGGCCTTTCCCCGTGTTTAGACCCACATTTCACCCACTTACCCACATAATTATATCAGTTTGAGATTATTTTCTGATTGCCTAGGTCCATAACTCATGATTAGAAGAATAAAATCCAGAAACACAAGATTAAAGTGAGAAAATGTGTGAAAATGGCCTTTCCCCGTGTTTAGACCCACATTTCACCCACTTACCCACATAATTATATCAGTTTGAGATTATTTTCTGATTGCCTAGGTGATAACTCATGATTCAAAGAATAAAACTCCCAGAAACACAAGAGTGACACCTAAAGTGAGAAAATGTGTGAAAATGGCCTTTCCCCGTGTTTAGACCCACATTTCACCCACTTACCCACATAATTATATCAGTTTGAGATTATTTTCTGATTGCCTAGGTCCATAACTCATGATTTGAAGAATAAAACTTCCAGAAACACAGGCTGAATGACACTCAGAGTGAGAAAATGTGTGAAAATGGCCTTTCCCCGTGTTTAGACCCACATTTCACCCACTTACCCACATAATTATATCAGTTTGAGATTATTTTCTGATTGCCTAGGTCCATAACTCATGATTAGAAGAATAAAACTTCCAGAAACACAAGCTATGTGACACTTAGAGTGAGAAAATGTGTGAAAATGGCCTTTCCCCGTGTTTAGACCCACATTTCACCCACTTACCCACATAATTATATCAGTTTGAGATTATTTTCTGATTGCCTAGGTCCATAACTCATGATTGTGAAGAATAAAACCCTTCAGAAACACAGGCTGAATGACACTCAAAGTGAGAAAATGTGTGAAAATGGCCTTTCCCCGTGTTTAGACCCACATTTCACCCACTTACCCACATAATTATATCAGTTTGAGATTATTTTCTGATTGCCTAGGTCCATAACTCATGATTGGAAGAATAAAACCCTCAGAAACACAGGCTGAATGACACTCAAAGAGAAAATGTGTGAAAATGGCCTTTCCCCGTGTTTAGACCCACATTTCACCCACTTACCCACATAATTATATCAGTTTGAGATTATTTTCTGATTGCCTAGGTCCATAACTCATGATTGGAAGAATAAAACCCTCAGAAACACAGGCTGAATGACACTCAAAGTGAGAAAATGTGTGAAAATGGCCTTTCCCCGTGTTTAGACCCACATTTCACCCACTTACCCACATAATTATATCAGTTTGAGATTATTTTCTGATTGCCTAGGTCCATAACTCATGATTGGAAGAATAAAACTTCCAGAAACACAAGCTGAATGACACTCAAAGTGAGAAAATGTGTGAAAATGGCCTTTCCCCGTGTTTAGACCCACATTTCACCCACTTACCCACATAATTATATCAGTTTGAGATTATTTTCTGATTGCCTAGGTCCATAACTCATGATTGGAAGAATAAAACCCTCAGAAACACAGGCTGAATGACACTCAAAGTGAGAAAATGTGTGAAAATGGCCTTTCCCCGTGTTTAGACCCACATTTCACCCACTTACCCACATAATTATATCAGTTTGAGATTATTTTCTGATTGCCTAGGTCCATAACTCATGATTAGAAGAATAAAACTTCCAGAAACACAAGGCTGTGACACTTAAAGTGAGAAAATGTGTGAAAATGGCCTTTCCCCGTGTTTAGACCCACATTTCACCCACTTACCCACATAATTATATCAGTTTGAGATTATTTTCTGATTGCCTAGGTCGATAACTCATTATTTGAAGAATAAAACTTCCAGAAACACAGGCTTAATGACACTCAGAGTGAGAAAATGTGTGAAAATGGCCTTTCCCCGTGTTTAGACCCACATTTCACCCACTTACCCACATAATTATATCAGTTTGAGATTATTTTCTGATTGCCTAGGTCCATAACTCATGATTCAAAGAATAACACTTCCAGAAACACAAGCTATGTGACACCTAGAGTGAGAAAATGTGTGAAAATGGCCTTTCCCCGTGTTTAGACCCACATTTCACCCACTTACCCACATAATTATATCAGTTTGAGATTATTTTCTGATTGCCTAGGTGGATAACTCATGATTCAAAGAATAACACTTCCAGAAACACAAGCTATGTGACACCTAAAGTGAGAAAATATGTGAAAATGGCCTTTCCCCGTGTTTAGACCCACATTTCACCCACTTACCCACATAATTATATCAGTTTGAAATTATTTTCTGATTGCCTATGTCGATAACTCATTAGTTGAAGAATAAAACTTCCAGAAACACAGGCTTAATGACACTCAGAGTGAGAAAATGTGTGAAAATGGCCTTTCCCCGTGTTTAGACCCACATTTCACCCACTTACCCACATAATTATATCGGTTTGAAATTATTTTCTGATTGCCTAGGTGGATAACTCATGATTAGAAGAATAAAACTTCCAGAAACACAAGCTATGTGACACTTAGAGTGAGAAAATGTGTGAAAATGGCCTTTCCCCGTGTTTAGACCCACATTTCACCCACTTACCCACATAATTATATCAGTTTGAGATTATTTTCTGATTGCCTAGTTGGATAACTTATTATTTGAAGAATAAAACCCTCAGAAACACAGGCTTAATGACACTCAGAGTGAGAAAATGTGTGAAAATGGCCTTTCCCCGTGTTTAGACCCACATTTCACACAATTACCCACATAATTATATCAGTTTGAGATTATTTTCTGATTGCCTAGGTGGATAACTCATGATTAGAAGAATAAAACTTCCAGAAACACAAGCTATGTGACACTTAGAGTGAGAAAATGTGTGAAAATGGCCTTTCCCCGTGTTTAGACCCACATTTCACCCACTTACCCACATAATTATATCAGTTTGAGATTATTTTCTGATTGCCTAGGTCGGTAACTCATGATTCAAAGAATAAAACTTCCAGAAACACAAGCTATGTGACACCTAAAGTGAGAAAATGTGTGAAAATGGCCTTTCCCCGTGTTTAGACCCACATTTCACCCACTTGCCCACATAATTATATCAGTTTGAGATTATTTTCTAATTGCCTAGTTGGATAACTTATTATTTGAAGACTAAAACCCTCAGAAACACAGGCTTAATGACACTCAGAGTGAGAAAATGTGTGAAAATCGCCTTTCCCCGTGTTTAGACCCACATTTCACCCACTTACTTACATAATTATATCAGTTTGAGATTATTTTCTGATTGCCTAGGTGGATAACTCATGATTAGAAGAATAAAACTTCCAGAAACACAAGCTATGTGACACTTAGAGTGAGAAAATGTGTGAAAATGGCCTTTCCCCGTGTTTAGACCCACATTTCTCCCACTTACCCACATAATTATATCAGTTTGAGATTATTTTCTGATTGCCTAGGTCGATAACTCATGATTCAAAGAATAACACTTCCAGAAACACAAGCTATGTGACACCTAGAGTGAGAAAATGTGTGAAAATGGCCTTTCCCCGTGTTTAGACCCACATTTCACCCACTTGCCCACATAATTATATCAGTTTGAGATTATTTTCTGATTGCGTACGTGAATAACTGTTGATTGATGGTTGTTTTGTTACAAGATATTGTGTAGAAATGTGAAAATATGAAAATATTTAAATACGTATTTGACGTGCGGCTTTCCATACCGAATATCCAATATCCGAATGTGAATATCAAACCAACTTGACAGAGGTCGAAAAACTGTGTAGGCCTATATGTTTGGAGATATCGTGTATGCAAAACAAGGGGCAGTAGGGCAGTGGAAAAGGGTAATTACTTGTTATCAGCAAGGAATTCTAGGCAAGCATTGTGGCACTCTTTACGAAGCCAGAAAATCAGCTTACTTACGGGGAAGGGAGGTGGAGATCACTTGGACCACAGTGTAAGGTTGTTGATAATCTTATGGCATAATATCCGTTATTCGTTTTATTTAAGTGATTTCTAGCATAGAGGATGCAAGTTTCTAGCATAGAGGATGCAAGTTCTGACACTGAGTAGTGGTTTAGGCACTAGACAACAACAATGACAGACTGACATGCAAACAGGCAGACAGACACACACACAGTGAGAAATGAAGGAGCACCGAGAAAGTACAAAGTTCCGATGTTGAGAGTGTCTGTCTTTCTTGATGACTTGCCTGTGTGCAAGGTATATTATGCTGAACCCCTGCAGTTAGCTCTTAAGCACAGGAATACTTTTAAAATCTTCAAGATTTCAACTACAATTGCTAGTAATCGGTACAATTTTCTTTGACAGAGAATTCCATGGACCATGGGTGAAGGCAGTCAGTCCAAAGGGCGATGCGTTCTACCTGGAAAGAGACTCATCACTGAGACATCCAAATGGTTCTTATCCAGAGCCGCTTAAACCCAGATCATCTAAGTCACGTAGATCGAAATCGGCGAGCCAGAACGGTGATCCAATTCTTCCAGACAGTTTTGGGAATGGAGTGACGAAAAAAGTTACATTCAGTGACACTGGAATCCTAAAGACGATTTTTGTGCCGCTTCACAGTCGGTCAAATGACTACCAAAGACATGGCAGTGAATGTGAAAGACTCTTTGGAATCATTCCAGGATATTTCCCTTCCAGTGGTTCAAGGGATGGTGGTGTTTCTGCAGAGAAACGGATTGTGGTGCAAGGCTTACTACCACGTGGATCGGCTCTCAAAGCCGGCGTTAAAATAGGTTTGATCACGTTATGCTAGATACTGCCCAGACTCATTGCTATTACTAACTTTATCAAATCTAAGCCAGACTTTTACAGCAATTTGCATAGTTTTGGTGTTAGTGTATCAGCTTTCCAAGTCGTGGTGTTAGTGCATCACATTGCCAAGTTTTGGTTCTAGTTTGTTAGTGAAGGGGTGCTATATAAATTCCGATCAATTAACTGTTACATTGCTTCTATCATTTGGCAGAGGCAGGATCTCGCTTCATTCTTATTCTTGTTTGACTCAGGTGATTGGCTGATGGCTGTCGACGATACAGAAGTCAGCGCTGACAATGTGGACGACATTTTGTCAACGATTGCATCAGACAGAAAGGTCTTAAAGAATTTTATCAATGGCTCACGAAATCTTCAAATTTCAATCAGTCTAAACTGTAATGTAAGCAGGGATGGACAAATTACTCAGAAAAATGTTATTGAATTACAAATTACAAATTACTTTGGGACATGAAATATAATTTCAAATTACACAGGAAAATGTAATTGAATTGCAACTTACAAGTTGTAAGTTACGTAATTTTAAGCAATTTCAATTACGTAATTTCAATTACAGTACGTCGTTTCAATTACTGCCCGTCCCTGAATGTCAAATCTTGCAACTTCTCGGTTCTACTGGCGCTGATTCAGAGGAATGCTTGCAAGACAAAACTTAGTAACCATGGCATCATTAGGGCAGTCATAAAGTAACCAGTGCACTGTATGATTTATGCCCGAATAAATGCTCGGCAGGGCAAAAATTCTGGCAGTGCACTTGACCAGGGCAAACGTTTTTACCAGGGCATTTGCCCTGGCTTGCCCTGGTGTAGTGCCGCCACTGCGCTGATTAGGCTGGCATGACTTACACGTGCAAAACTTAATATTGATGGTATCATTATGGCAATTCTTTGAAGTCGAAGCCTTTATGATGTATAGTTTGAGGTTCTTAATGGGCGCTTTACAAGTAGCTAGATTCACACACATACATACATACGAACACACACATACTGTACACATACATGTACATATGTACACACGTACATATACATACATACACATACATATATATATACACACACAGAGATTGTAATGGACATTGTGAATCAGTAAATGGTTTCATTCTTTCATTCAGGCAAAGCTGACATTGCAAAGGGTTGCCATGGAGACCCGTCCGCAGCCAAGGCAGCAACGACAAAGACGTTCCTCTGGCGATGGAGATGGACTGGTGAAACTGGTGGCTGGAGAACGACTTCTTCATGAGAACACGGGTTCTCTCCGTGATGTTCTTCATGGTGTTCTCTACTTGGCTCTGGATATCAGCTCAGATGACCTCATTGATAAGGTCAGGATGATGCTTATTAGAAGACTGTGATGTCATATCATCATCGTCCTCTTCATCATCATCATCTTAATCATAATCATATAATTATGATTATGTGCTATTCACTGCCTCCAGAGTGCTACTTGCTCAAGTTCCAGTTACTGCTTAAGGCTACATTTTTCCACTTGGCCTGGGTTGGAAGCGCTTCTGAGTAGGGATCTTGAAGGGTTGATTGATTGATTTATTGATTGATTGATTGATTGATTGATTGATAATTGTAAATTTATTTAGCGCCACTTTAAGGGTCCAATTCATAATTTAACACCACATTCAAACAACACTTTTATCCAATTTCCTCATGGAACCCTTGTCTTCCCCTCATAGAACCTAGGATTCCACGAAACAGACTTCGGGAAACGAGGTTCTAGATAGTCTGTTGCACACCCCTACAAGTTTACTGATAACCAGTTTGTTGCATTTAGGAAGATGTCATTTACTGTTCACCAACAAGTCAGAATAAATCTCTGTTGGACTTGAGAGGAGCATTTGTTACTCTGGGCCAAATGCTGACAGATGTTACAGACAACTCTGCAAAGAAGTAAGTCCGACTTGAGGTTCTTAAATGAATCGTAGCATAATGTAATCGAAAGCTTGCATCTGTGGTCATAGTCAATCTCCGTCATCTTTTCTGTTTCTGAGATATTTTTAAGGGATTTCGAATTCAGTTTCAATGAAGAAGTAAAGCAGTCCCTTTAGCTAGCCTGAGAGGCAGCCATGGCTATGAAGTGTTAGCGACTTCATTTTCTTAGTCTCGGCACATGAGGGTGGGTAGCCAGTCCTCTCCCTCGCTGTCTCATTTTCCCACCGACAGTGAAAGGTCCGTGTACTCGTTGTAGCTGAGTTGGCTAGGGGGCACAGGTCGAGCAAAAGTCTCAAACCAAATTTTTGCTTTGGTGTGGATTTGAACCCCCAACCTCTCGATTGACAATCCAGTGCACTAACCACTACGCTTTCGAGCACCCCAGTTTCGTGGACGTCACCATCGATTGATGCGCTGTGCATTGTGATAATGCTGCTACATAAATTTCAAGATTGGGTCAGATTAGATTAAATATTCCCTAAACCTTGCACCTTGCATTTAGGCATAATTTCTTTATCTTCGGGGACAGGCTTATCGCAGGCAAAAAAATAATAACTAATAAGTGATAAAATAAAAAACAAAATTTATCAACCAGTATGTAATAAATTGAAAGCTAACTAGTTGCTTATGAACGGTTATGTTTGATGTGTGCAGTTCTTCTGCTGTGATTGGTGATCAGTTGCTTCATGTGGCCTACTGTAAACTCGACAGGAGGATCTTTCTACTATTCTTGCCAGCTGCTAGGTATTTGTTCATCAGTAAAAGTAGATGTTGTAAACCATTCTGAATCTGAATTACCACTAAACCACGCCTCCTGAAGGCATTACATTAAGGCATTACATACATGATGTTATGATGATTAATTATTAATTACTAATTTTATGTGTGTATTCTATTTTTATTCTCTACTATACCCTGGTGGAACCAGTATTACTATACGGATCGGAGTGCTGGTGCTTGAGGAAAGAGGATGAGAGAAGACTGCTGGTGACAGATATGGGGTGGTTGAGGAAAATCATGGGTAGAAGCAGGAGAGACAAAATAAGGAATGATCAAACAAGAAAAGACCTCGGAGCGGAGGAGACGGTGGTAGAGAGAATTGGGAGACGAAGACTTAGATGGTACGGACACGTGAGATGGATGGCGGGAGAGAGACTGCCCAATGCGGCGCTACACGGTCACGTGGAGGGAGAGAGGAGCAGGGGAAGGCAATGGAAGACCTGGATGGACAACATCCAAGAAGACCTACAGAAGAGGGGTACAGACATAATGAAGATCGGCAGCATAGTACGGAACAGAGAACACTGGAGAGGCTTCATAAAGGCCACATCGTCGGGAAACTGATGGAAGAGAAATAAGAAGATTCTATTTTTACATATATATGTCTTTATATGCTTATATGTGTTTGTGTGTATTTGTATGTATGTTTGTACATACATGTACATGTTTGTGCGTTGTATGTATATATGTCAGCATGTATGTTTCTACTTATGCATGTATGATATATATCTGCTTGTATGCATGCATATATGTAAGTAGGTATGTATATATCTAGACACTTGGCATGGTGCCTTTAAGGCCGCTTTGATAACGCTGCACTTGACCATCTGACTGATTGACTTGAAACTGTCTACTGAGCTGAGTCGTCGCAGAAGATGATGAGACTGTTGTTTTGCTTGACAGAGTTTCAGTCGCTCAGCTGAACCATGTCATGAGAGACGTCAGTCGCATTCTGCTCATCATTTACGGATCTATCAGCGCGTAAGTGGCCAAGATGCAACTTTAAGAATAAGAAGTTAAGATATATATACAGGGAAGAAAAAGAAGAACAGTCCCTTAAGTTAGCCTGCCATGAGTATGAAGTGTTAGCAACTAATTTTCTTAGCCTCAACATAGTCCTCTCCCTCACCTCCTCATCTTCCCTGTGACTGTTTATGGTGAGTGTACTCACGGTAGCTGAATTGAGCAGCTAAAGACAATGACACTGGTAACCTGGACTTTTCTCCATCATTATTATATTTTTGAAATTCTGAGGTGTAGTAATGTTTTTGGTTTTAATTCTCGAGAAGTAAGAGTTAAATCTTTCAGCCATAGTTTCTGCGTCAGTTATTTTAACACCGTTAATACATAGTTCATCAATTTTGTTGTTGTTATTGGATGTGTTAATAATGGATTTAATAAGGCGAAATTGTTGTTTCAGTGCCTTTGAACAGCTGGAAAATCATTTGGAGTTGGATCGCTTCTTTGCGCTCGTCTTTCAACGTCTGCTTCTTGCTCAGGAGCGCCAGTCGCAGAATCCCAATCGTCAGGAGTTCCTTGAGCCATTCACTCTTGCTCTGAGCGGCATCAGGGCCATTTTCTTACCAGATCCAGTCAAGGTCTGAGAACTAGTTCATTCATTCATTCATTCATTCTGAGAATTTATATAGCGCCTCTTCAAGGAAGGAGGCTGAAACCCATACCCTTCTCATTACAGGGCAAGTGCTCATACCAATCGGCCACCATGTCCCACAAACTTTAATTATGTTGTTATTGATCTTTCTAAGTGACTGTCTCAGGGGAGACTCGAATCTGTACCCTCCACATTGCAAGGTAAACCCTCTAACCAATCAGCTACCATTTTCCACGATCGAGGTCCTGGGGACGAGGCCTGCATTTGATAATTTTCAAATGACCCATGTCTTTAACTAGATGTATAGCAGAATTCAAAGAACTGTAGCATTGAATTTGCATCTTTGCAACTTTGAGATATTCGAACTCAATTGGTTTTGAAGAGTTTTAATTCTAATTGTGCCAAAATCTGTTTTCTTTTCTACTCTAGATTCTGATTCATAATTGTCTGAGTGAATTTGAAGCGGCCGACTTTGCAGACATGGTAGGATTCTCATTTGATTGATCAGTGAACGAACTTTATTATTATATTATTTTTTTGCCCCGAGGTACATACCTTCAGAGACTTAAACATTAATTAAGAATTTAGTATTATTATTATTAGGGCTGCGGATTTTAACGATTAATTAATCGATAAAATTGATTGCAACATTCTGATATGTTCAAAAGTAGCCAATACTTATGTATTTCTTTGAAAGTGACCCATTTGCAGTGATTTAAATATTTTGTGTAATCTATTCTAAAGAGTTCTATAGCAAAGTTAATGCTTTCTGCTTTCTGTTCTGTGTTTGTACAGGCTGAGAGTTATTACAACGTTCGACGATCATATACCATACTCGGAAGTTGTCTGTACTACAAGGTCTGTGTTTTGATATTGTTAGCACTTTAGGGCACCTCTGATTGGTGTGCACTGCGAGAGGCGCTATATAAACACATAGATACCCACAAAATACAATACAATACATACATACAGGATCACAAAGATGCTATATACATACATGTATACATTCGTTAGGGTAAGATGATTAATTTTGTTGTTGACCTGGTGTACACTTGAACCTCTACTACAGTGCTGCTTTTGGGAGTCATATTAAGTGCGGCATTATAACATCGGGCCCCCCAGTGCTGTTATAATCAGACGAATTCAAGGCATCAGTCGTCGATGGTTGCTTCAAGTGAACCTTCGGAAAAATCTGTCGTATGTTTCTGTGCAAACTTCTGATCTTTGGAAAGATGGCAATATCAAATACAGTTGTATTGTATTTTCTATTAAACCACCAGCGTGTAACAGTTTCTGCCTATTGTAGGGTTACCTGTTGGCCAACCATCTCCCGAAGGAAGACGCAATTGATGTGAACCTGTATCTTCGCTACCACGGTCTACTGACCCTGTCGAATGAAGAGGAGTTGGGCCATCTTGTCGTCTGGAGGGAAATCTTTCCAACAAGTCGTTTTCACAGCTCTCCGCGTCATGTTATTCCCGGTTATACTGAAATAGATGGCCGTTGGTTCATGTTGGTTGTCGGTATGGTAAGTTTCTCATTTATTATCATCAGCACCTAATCTAATCTACTCTAATCAGAGAACTTATTGTATTGTATTGTATTGTATTGTATTTAAAAATGTATTAATTTCCTTAATCTGGCAGATAGAGGCGCTCCCAGTGTAAAGCACTTATTCAAAACTTATACCATGCCACATGTTTTGTTGTTTCACTGGAAGCTTATTTGGGACAGTTTAATTTTCAGTCTGGCAGCTATGTTTTTGCAGTAAAGCGCTTATTCAAACCTCCCAGGTCCCATTCGCCCGTTTCACCGACAATTGAAGAGCTGCTTTTTTCTGTTTGGTTGGTCCAACAACATGGAACAGGCTTTGAAGGGGTGCTATACACCTCCCAAACTGTTCTCAGTTTCACCAACTGCTGAAGACTGCTTTTTTCTGCTTGGTCTGGGTCGGGAGCGCCTATGAGTAGGGATCTTGAATGAGCACTATATAAATTTTGATTGATTGATTGATTGATTTTTTATTTGTGTACAGAAAAATTCAGTTCTTGTGTGCTGTTATAAGCAGCTGTTGGGCTGTTTAATTGGGGCAGTTTAATTTTCAATCCTGAGTACTAGTGTCTGTTCCTTCTTCTGGAAGAGCACTGATAAAAACCCTTTTCTGATTATCTTTCAGAGAAATGCAGTTCTCGGGGTCCTGCTGGAAGCTGGTGGGTGTGCAGAGAAGGCCGAGGGTCATCCTACGCCTGATCCATTCTACATTGATCAGGCCAATGCGACGTTGATTCAGCTGCAAACAATGGATATCTTCGGCCAGTGTGAATTGCGGTTGGTAACATTTCCAAGTGAACGTACATTATGTAATCTGTTCCACATACAGTGTGGACTCATTAATGCGAAGTTCTTGATATGGCTACCATAGATAGTATTATAGTGAGCAGGTTTGCCACGGATCCTGGAAACCTGGAAAGTCATGGAATTTTGAGAAATTTAAGGCCTGGAAAACCTTGAAAAACAGGTTTTCCGAAAAATTCCTGAAAGTCATTGCATTGGAAAAGAGCTAGGTCATGGAAAGTCATGGAAAATGGAAAAATCGTTAATAGACATATTTATGTCTTTAAATTTCGATAAATATTACATCGATAAAGGAATTAGAAATTAGGTCCTTTTTCGTCTAAAATAAGTCTTAAAGTCATAGAAAAGGTCATGGAAAGTCATGGATTTTTGTTCTGTTGAACTGGTGCAACCCTGAATGAGTTTCTGGTGTAGTTCGTAATATAGACGCTTAAATATATTTTTGGCACCTTTCTGTACTTAATAGCGCTTTTAGATACCTCACAATTAAAACAGATTCCTGTGCTAGCCTACAATGGTGTAATAGTTCAATTAACTACAGTTCATCAGCAACTAAACAACACAACATTGGTGGCCTTTTTTGTAATAGTTTTCGTTTTCTGTGGTTGACAATGGGTCAGTTTGTTTGCAGGTTGGAGGGTCCACCTGTACCGAGTTTGTCATGCGTGGACTGGTTCATTTCAACAAAAGGGGACAAGGGATCTCAGGCCAAGTCAGCGGCTTTTATGCAGCCTCCGAAACTTAAGAAGACAAAGCCGAAATCGATTCTAAAGACAAAGAGTATTGGCTCGAGTGGCTCCCTCACTCAACTGAATAAACAAGGTTTAGAAATATAGACAACTAAAATACTTGCAATCTAGGACAGTGCTTCCCAAAGTGGTGGTCCACGGACCGGTGCCGGTCTGCGAGCCCTCAGTTGCCGGTCCTCAGAGTGAGTCAAGAAACTGGTCAAATTGTCTCAGAATCAAGAAATGGCTATTATAATTTTAAGTCATAACAAAGAAACACTTAATTAGGCTAGCAGTTAAAGCGCAATAGAGTCATAGAATTGGCTAAAAATGCATTTAAATCAATTTTAATACATATTTGAGGAATCTATTTTAGGTGATAGAAAAAAAGGAATAATTAATAAATTTGGACATGCTGATCCTCCTGCAGTGGGAATATTCCTACCGGTCCGCGACACTGAAAAGTTAAGTCAGCTGGTCCGTGACGCTGAAAAGTTTGGGAAGCACTGATCTAGGATATCCTATATTCGAAGGATGCTATTTGGTATAATTTCAGAACCTTTGTGAGGTTTGTTTTGTGGCAGGAACAGGGTGAAACATAAATGACATGGACATGAACATAGATAGGGACATGAAAATAGATAAAGATATGAACAGGGACATGAACATAGATAGGGACATGAACAGGGACATGAACATAGATGAGACATGAACAGGGACATGAACAGATATGTACATGATGAACAGGGACATGAACATAGATATGAACAGTGACTGCCCAAAGATTTGCTACTTTCCAGTTTGTCTTTGAATGTTTTGCAACAGAGAGATATGCAGTCAAGGGATCGACAGAAAGGTTTTCGTCAGAGAGCGATCTACGTTACGATTCTAATCAGTTGGAAGATGATTACTTTTCGAGTGATTCTAGCAATGAGCCAGATGGCGTGCCAGACAGAACTAGTGCCTTGGCCGACTCCAGCGAAATGCTTGCCACGAGCACCGGCTCACGTCTCTTTAAGGTACAAGAGTTTGTGGCTCATGACTGAAACCTAACTGAAGTAGAAGAAGAGCAGTCCCTTAAGCTAGCCCTGAGGTAGCCATGGATATGAAGTGTTAGCCACTTCATTCTCTTAGCCTCGGCATATGAGGGTGGGTGGCCAGTCTTCTCCTTGCCGTCTCATCTTTCCATTGGCAGTTTACGGTCAGCATACTCATTGTAATGACCTCGATTCAGTTGACATTTTGGCCTTGGCTATGTTGGCATTTTGGCCTTCATTAAGCTGACAGATTGATTTTAATGACTGAGGACATGATGTAAATGGATTATATCTCTGGTGTCTTTTGGATTTAGGGACCAAAACCAAGTCACAACCTACTGAGTATGTACGACATCAGCGACCTCAAGAGAAATCCAGATGACATTGGATCAGCAGAAGCTGGAAGTCTTGTTAAGTAAGCAGACATTTCTATCAGTACACATCCATCCTTTGCTTTGCATAGTATTGTATGGTCATCTGTTATATGTTGCATTGCTATTTGTGGGACTTCGTAATTGTAATTGTAACCGAACATTTATATAGCGCCACTCAGAAATCAGTAGCGCTCGTAGATGATTAGTTAGCTTGTAACGCGGAGTGCAAGGGTTTGATCTTCCTCCCTTAGACAGTTATTGTGTAGGGACCATAAGTTAGCATAAGTTACCGTGAGTTAAAATAAGTTAGCATAAGCAAAATGTGTTACCTTTACTGTTATTGCTGCTGAGTGGTTTCTAAAGAGGCATGTTAACTAGTATGATAGCTATACTTTTTCTTTCTTATTTTATACACAGACTGACCAGTGGCTATCAGAACACGTTGTTTCACTACGTCTTGATGGATGACCACGACGGAATCTACATCTGCCCGGCACAGCAGGAAATGCGACAGGTGGCCAGTCCCACGCACAACGTCGTCATGAAACACTTCAACGCAGCGTGTCTGCAAATACACAGATTGTTCGAACAGTCCGTGCTCCAGGTCGGTGCTTTATGTTTTGGTTCTTTCTGTTTTTTTCTTTCTATTGTCTGGGTGCTGATGCTTTCTCCGCTGTGTCCACTGATCAATTTATGGTGCACTATTTTGTGTTTCTAATCCATGCCACCGTTTGTCTTGTGAGCGCTGGGCTGGAAGTGCTTCTGAGTGAATGTATTGTACTGTATTTAAGGATTTGTAAAGTGCTCTTCACAGTGCACACCAATCATTATAATCATTATTCCAAAACAGTAACACAACTAAGCTAATTATAATTATTGAGGCCTAGCAGATGTGATGCCCCACCAATGCATCCATGACTATAAAGTCTTAACGGATGAATCAATGGTCAGCACTTTTTGGTTTATGTTAGTCCTTAACTGCTGCTTGCTTGCCTTTGAAGTTCAGTACAGCTCAGCTATGATGAGTACACTGACCGTACACTGTCAGTGGGAAGATGAAACGGTGAGGGCGAGGACTGGCCATCCGCCCTCATATGCCAAGGCTAAGAGATGGAGTCACTAACCCTTCATGCCCATGGCTGCCTCAGAGTTATCTTAAGAGATTGCTCTTCGTCTTCCATACAGAGAAATGTGTGTGAAATTTTCAGGCGAGCCATTCGACCAAATCCAAGAGTGGCGGTAGATTCTCCACCAGCGAGGCCATACTTGGTAAAGTGAAAGAGCATGGCATATGCTTCCATTGTCCTATCGTCCAGTTGACCGACACAAAGAAGCCACCACCTTCAACGGCCTACTGGGTTGTTGGGTAAGCTCTAAAACCTTAAGGTTTAGGTTTTGCGGTTTTGCCATATTTTTATATAACTGTTTCCTTCAGCTTGCGCGGCACAGACTTTGTTTATAGCAAAGCTGGAATGAATGTTGTTGTTGTTATATTGCGTTTATTACATTACAAAGTCATGTTCCCTTGCAGTAACCATCTCAGGGAAGGCTTTCACTCGTACTCTTCGGTTTAGAAGCCAAGCGTTATAACCAATTAGCTACCATGTCCTTCAAAGATCTATACATGTAATTAATAATTATGTATGTATGTGGCGACCCATATAGTACCTGGTAGGAACCTCACAGAGGATCTAAAACATCCGTGACTATCTAAACAGATCCAGCATAAGATCGAAGGCTATTATTTTAGGCCCTTAAGATAAGGCTTGTGCGATCTGAGAAAATTTGAAAAATGTATAATAAACAGGCAACTGTGATCACATGGAAAGATTTGGTGGGGATGCTTCGGAGTACAGGAAGTTTTTCGATACTTGTTTAAAATTGTTATGTTGGATGATACTAGCTTTCATGTTTTTTAGTTTGTCTGATGCTGCAGATTTTTTACATTAGCTGATGATTGTTAATTAATTAAATATCATTGTTTAAATGGAACTCAACTTACGGATGGTATTTTTCAGGCGCTTGTTTGAATCTCCAGTTCCGTCTGAGTTCTACGTCTGTTTTCACGACTCAGCTCAACAGAACCTCATTGAAATGGCCTTCAAACTAATGCAAGGAACTCTGATCTAACAGCAACAAAAGAACGGCCGATTCATCCGATTAATTCTTAACCGAGTACACCGTGTCTTCTACCCCAGACACAATCTCAGACAATTGCTCATACTCCTGGCCTGGGTAATAATAATTAAGAATTACCACATACATCATTTGATGCTGTGTGAACCTGCATCTTTAACAGGTTGCTCAAAGGTACTGCACAAACATTACGATGCAAGCTTGTTTTCTGTAGACATGTGTTCTACAACTTGGCAGGGCCTAAATAGAATGTTCTCTGACACAAAGTGTGCAGTTGTTGACATTAGCGAGTGTGTTGTTGTCTGGAGTGTACAATGCGCAGTATGAAGTTTTGACAGGTCAAGTCTGCTACACATGATTTCATTCTGAAATACTCCTGAAATTTTACTTACTGGTTCAAGTACAGTTTGACAGTTTGAGGAAGAGTGTGCCGTTGACATTTTTTAGTATTTTAGGCACTGAAACTAATAACTTTATGTATGGATTAGGCTGTTGGTCACTGTTGGACTTGATGGTTCAAAAAGGAGTTGGATCAACAACTGTGCGAACAGCACAGTTGCTGTGCAAGTTATCTGTGCACAACTGCACATCTGTCTCGGCTTCGAATTAATGCAGCAAATGTCTGAAGACTACTAGGGAATTGTAAATTGTACATAATTTTCTGACACACTGTTCAATGTAACAATAATTTATAAGTCTGTCATATGTGCCGTTTGTAGTAATTTATATGGTAATTTATCATATTTCCAGGATACGAATGCCTGATACAATTTAAGTTATGTTAAGTTATGTGTTTCTGTGTGTTAACATGTTGCGGTGTGTGAGGCCCTTCGCAATTTACACATGTGCCTTGATATTATGAGTTTGATGGTGCTTCTTATTTGCATGTTTTAAATTGTGTTTGATTTGTGTAAGAATTTGTAAGAAATTTTCAGCAATAATTCTCGTAAATACCTCAAAGATATATCCTTTCTTGGCTTAAGCTTTGCTGTGGCTTATTTGTTTGTAAAAAATGAGAATTTTAATTTTATAGTTTAATGATAACATACTCAACTAATAACTTTTATGAAACAACAGTGTTACTATAAAATGCATGATCAATGCAAGATGCTTTAACGCTTTAACGATGAGCTGCATTGGTTTCCCAGTCACTTTTAGTACACTCTTGTCGTTAAAGTGTTAAAGGAAAATGTTGGGAAAATAAACATGAATAAAAAAATAACATTGCTCTGTTGGAAGTCCAGCATGCAATGCTGTAAAGCTGAAGGGCATATGGACTGCCCTACGGGGAATTTCCCTGCAGCCGTGGATCAATTACCAGTTGAAATACGATAGTATTGCATTTACAGAACTTGTAAAGCCTGTTAGGTATATCCAGTAAATTTTTGTCATAGTTTGACATGTTTAATCGGTGAAGGATTTCTGTACAGTATAAAATTTATCGTTCAAACTGTCGTTAATTGTATATTTTGTACATGTTCTGGTTTATATCCACATGAAGTTGTGATGTGAATTTTCCAGGTGTCGCTGTTCTGGCTTGTGCATCATGATAATGATGCTGTAAAGTCATTAGATTAGATTAGATTTGTAATAAAGTTATGTCACATTCCGTATCATTATTCAGATTTTTAACATTACTTCTACATAGTATTATGACCTTGACCTGTGTTGTTTTTAATTAAAGACTTTGAATTAAAGGCTAGGAAGTCGATGAATGAATTTGCAATAAATTTTCAGTGTTGTAAGTTTTGAATACAATTAATAACTACTTTCATTTTAATACACAATTCTTATTGACTGGTGATGCTGTACAGTGTACACAATTAAATGAGACCAATTTAGCAAACATTGTCAAAATGCCCTTGTGTAGCTGCTCTGGCCTGTGCTTCTTGATAGTGGCTTTTTAGTGAGCCATTGGATTACACTAGATTTGGAATAAAGTGATGTTAGCCTTCCATAAATTTTTAAGACCATAACTTGTTCTACAGTAGTATTAGACCCTACTTGTTGTTTTTAACTTGCTTTGAAGTAATGCTTGGAAGTCGATGAATGAACCAATAAATTTTCAGTGTTGTAAGTTTTAATACAGTTAGTTAACTGAATTCCTTAGCATCTTTCAGTTTTATACACAATCCTTATAAACTGTACAGTGTAGGCCTACACAACAAAATGATTTAGCAAATATTTCAAAATGGATTATGGCTCCTACTAAATCTAAACCTTTTTTAGTGAGCATCAGTAAACTAAAGACGGCTTGTTAAACTTGTTCTGCAAATTTTCTACATTAATTAAAGGATAGGTTACAGAAAGCTTACATCTCAAATTTTAGATAATGCTAAAATAAACCAATAAAGGATTCAAATTTTGCAGGTGGTTGTTTTAAGTTTTTTATTTTTGTTGTTAGGTAGCAATATTTAATTTAAGCAATTATGTACCTAACAACAATACGAAACGCGTGATGAAAATCTGGGCAAAATAGTCGACTGACCGAGTAAAGTAATCGATTAAGTTCAAGTAATTCGCCCATCGATACTCGAACGACTATAAAATTTGATAGTCTGCTAAGAAATGGATGAACACGACGTCGCGTCTAAGACTAACGAAAAGGTTTATTAATTAATATTTATTTATTAATTTCATTAAGCGAATGAAGAATGCTGAATTTATTCGGTTAACAGTGTCTGGTAATTTGGAAGTCATCGGAAGTGGAACGTGTAAAATTGTAACTTGTTTAAGTTTTCGCTTAGCTGATCTGTGCGTTACAGACAGTGGCCCTCTTCATAAATAAACAAAACCAGACCGGACCTTATAGGATGGACATCGCCGTGCGATTCACTTTTATCGTAATCTAACTCCAAATTTCTAAAGCGCTACTCGAAAGTTAAGCGCAGGGCACCAGCCTGTTCAAGAGCGATAAACTTATGTATACGTCCCTACGTGCACCTTGCTGACTTTAAATCTAGTAGGCCTATATCTAAAGTCTCGAACTGCATGGTAGATTGTGATTGTGAAAACTTCTTAAATGGAATTTACTTTACTGCCCTTCCTGTAAATAAGCTGTTTTCCTGTTGCACCTATAGACCTACGCCTACAAAGCTATCCTGTTGTACGCAACATTTTGCGGTGCAGAGCCTGTGCTAAAACGTTGAAATGTGTAAAATGTAGACCTACGCAATTTTAATGAACCTGTATTATACAGTTATCCGCATTTCTTGGAGACTTGAACTTTCTAATTAACTGTCTGTCTAGGACAAGGAGAAGTTACTTGATTCAAGCATCAGTATGATAACCTCATCGATATCGTCGTGCATATTTAGATTCATCGTAGGCTATGATGCATTCACTTCAAATATCTAAAGTACCATGCTGAAAGGTAAACACACTTTACCTGCAGCTTATTCACGAACATGAACTTATTCACGTTCACCCTGTTGGCTTAAATCGAGACTACAGCCGTTATATCTAAAGTCTGGAACTGGTAGATTGTGAGTGTGAAAACTCTTTAAATGGTATTTACTTTACTGCCCTTCTTGTAAATAAGCTGTTTACCTGTTGCACTTGGGCTTCGTTTATAAAAAAATTATCCTGTACATCCTGAGGTATATAACATTATGCTGTGCTAAAACTTGTAAATGTGTAAAATTTAAGCAATTGTAATAAACCTGTATTGTATAATTATCCTAATTTCTTGGACTTTCCAATTAACTGTCTTTCTAGGACAAGGAGAAATTACTTGATTCAAGCATCAGTATGATAACCTCATCGATATCAAACATATGTAGACACAGCACCAATGATGCATTCAGGTCTAATATTTGTACCATGCTCCAGGTGAGCTTTTACTGTTTTCACCTTGAATTACTAAGTGGATTGTTATAATGTGCACAGAAATATCCAAATTAAATTAGAGGAATAGGCCTACTGGTCATGTTTGGAAAACTTTGGATTAGTTGTTCTTGGATTCACCATGGCTTAGCCCGCTTAACGCCTTAAGATCTCATTTTCAGTAAAACTATGGTCAGTTTTGCTATATGACAGTGGATTTTCTAATTTTATTATGCACTTATCAACGTAAAGTCATGTGATATGACTCCCATTGAGATCACTACATCAAGTTTCTGGTTTATTCAGATATGTGTTGGGTCAGTAATAGGAAATTAAACACTTGCTATATGTTGCTTCCTGGAAGTTTTGATGCCACAGAATGTTTCTGTGTTTGAAGGCCAATAGGACCCGGGTACTGGAGGAGAAAATTTCTGAGTCTTTGTGGATGATCGCTCAATCAAAGTATGGCGTATTTAAACCTGCAGCCAAGTCCAGAGATGTGGAAAAGAGTGTTGAACAATTGGCCAAAACACCAGACGATGTAAAGAATAGATAAATTTTGTTTTAAAAAGTATCCTGTTCAGGAATGTCATAAAGATTAGAATCAGTACTTTTCTGTAGGTTTTATATTGTAAGTGCTGTGTATGTTTGAAGACACATGTGTAGCATCTTTTAAAACCACTGAAAACTCCTGCATGCATGGCTTCTGGAGTGATATATACAGATGTGTGCAGCTTAGGTTGCAACTGTAATGACTTATATAGGGTAATAATCATAGCCTAGCTTTATGTACAGTGTAATAGACCTACTAGCGTATTAAATACACAAATGCTGCCAATTTGGTAACTATATTCATGCAAATGTATCAGACATTATATACTTTCACCATGACACCCCTAAAATGCATTTACAAAACCCTTGAAGCTTTCTGTGAAACTCTGTGTACTAAGTCTTGACTCCAAAAGTGGTTTGTCATTTTAGCTTACATGTTTCGGTGACCAGTAAAACTTAAGTCTTTGCATGCAGCTACTACGTCTGTACCTCAAATTAAAAAATTAATTATTGGACTCTTGGGGGGGGGATCGCCCCAATCGCCCCCCTCTGGATCCGCCCCGTCTGTAAGGCTCTATGTAGTTTGTTCCATGCCATTAGTGTCTGGTTAATCTGGTATCAATTTACTCATACATTTTATGTGGTTGCTTTTCAGGAACCTGTGGAAGACACAGCTGCAGCCGATTGCTTCAACAGCATTTTGATGGAAAACTAAGTTTTTCATGACTGGAAAGCTAATGCTATTAATTAAAACTACAGTTTCATACTGTACTTCTAAAACTACCAGATTAAATTATACATATAATTATGCAAATGCATAAAAGAATTGTTAAGAATTGTTGCCAGCAATCGTTACTATATGACTGTAAACACCAATATTCACTCTGTTTTCCTTGTTGGATTTAGTGAATGGTGGGGGTCATAATCCCTTACCCAAACTTTAAACACTGATGTAATTCACAAATTGATCCATTGTACAGAATACCCTAGTTGCTATCACTTTAATTGTCTCCCTAACTTTAAATCTTGGATCTGTTCATATCAGTGATGAAGTAACCATAATTATGATAATTATATGGTGGTAGACAACGTGACTGTGCCTGAGAAAATTTTCAGAAAGTTGGGGTAAAAACAGAAACTGGATTTTGATAATAGACTGGATTGGTCTGGGACTATCTGCAGCCTGCAGGACTATCTCAGTCCTGCAGAGAGTCTATCTGTCGCAGGACTAACCCTCTGATCCTCTGGAAGCTGAACTTGAACCTCCTTTGAACTAGGTGTACTCTTTTGGACAATGACTAGGCCCAGCGCTCGTGAATAAGCTGGTGCCCTACGCTTGGTTTTCAAGTGGCACTTTAGAAGTTTGGAGATTGCGATTACGATTTTTATAATTATAACTTGGGCATTAAATTTAAGATCCACTATGTAAATTTAAATGCTCCCAACATATGGCTCTGCAGATATTGTGTGGCGTTGAACGTTGAAATTTTGAGAGGTTTGCATTTAAGTTGCAAGTCGAGCAAGTTAAGCCTGGACATTTTCGCTTTGCAGCCAATTAGGCTATCCAGAAAGACGACATGCTCTGGATTTAGGAAGTCACTGCAGTGGCGTAACTTGGCTTGCGCAAGGGGCAAGAATTTTTAGAACGTTCCGCCAAAATTTCTGATGACCTTTTTTTTTATTTTTCTTTTCCGTCTCTTTCTCTTTTTTTCAACATCCACTTGTCAAATCTCACAAATGTGCCCCGCAAATGGTTCTGCAGATGCAGCTATTGCGTGGCGTTGAAATTTTGAGAGGTTTGCTATTTAAGTTGCAAGCCTGGACATTTTCGCTTTGCAGCCCCAATTATCCAGAAAGGCGACATGCTCTGGATTTACGCCACTGGTCACTCGCCTAAAGTATTCTTTTACACGTATTACCTTATTATTAATTGCAATTGGAAACTAAAAAAAACTTGTGATCAGCTTATGCACTTCAAAACCGACATTTCTCTCATTTTGTCTGCCTTAACGAGTCTGCTTTTATTTTATTTTATTTTATTTCAGAAGTCGCCTCTGAATAAGCCGTTTCGTAAAATGTACTGCGCTATAAAAGTTAGGTTTCAGCGGAAGTAATCGACCTATTGTTTTCAAAGTCCTGTAGCGATATTATGTTGTGTAGAGTTTACGCCATGGCATCTATTATTAAATGGTAATAATAGGTCCTTATTGGGTTTACGCAAATATTATTTTTATAGGATTATAGGTCCTTGGGTTTACGATTGGGTATTACGAATACCAGTATGGTTGTTTAGTTCCGTGTAATGGTACTTAAATAATTACGTGTATTGTTGGGTTTGTTGAGTGAACCTCTGCAATGGGTGACCGCGTATTGACGGAGCTTCCAGAAAAACTGAAACTTCTGATTAAATATATCATGCGAGGTTTCTACAAAATAGAAGAGGCCATCATCATGGACCTTCTGATGCACCATCCGTGCATCAAGGAAGACGATCTGATCGAACTCGTGAAATTCGATCGTAAACAGCTCAGAGGATACATAAACACTCTCAAACAGGAGCATTTCATCAAAGTAAGGATGCGCGTTGAAACAGATGGAGATGGTCGAGCCACTCGTCACAACTACTACTACATCAGTTACAACGTATTTATAAACGTCGTCAAATACAAACTGCACAACATGCGACGGAAGATCGAAGTGGATGAGCGGCAGTCGACTCACAGGGCCTCCTTCATCTGCCCCGGATGCCTGAAGCAGTACACGGACCTCGACGTTGGCCAGCTGAATTCGGGCACGGGTCAACTGATCTGCTTTTACTGCCAGTCGGAGGTCAATGAAGAATTGTGCGATACACCAAAGTCGAGCTTGCAGTCTCTGATGGTCCGGTTCAACCATCAAATGGAACCAATCTATAAACTCCTACAGGAACTGGATGGTATCAGCCTTGCACCAGAAATCCTGGAGCCGCAGCCAAAGGAAATGAAGTCTTCAAGGTCAGTTCCAACTCCAACGCATTTGGTTTCAATTCCCTTCGGTTTATCAGACGTATATGTCCTCTTTGCAACTTTGACTGTTACTGTTTGGTTATAAACTTTCAGTCTCATAGTTCCCATCAGGCAAGATCATCGCTTGAATGACTTGTCATCGTTAATGCAACTATGCTAAACTTTTCTATATGTAATATTATTAAATAAAAAAGACTATGAAGCATTGGAATCAATGATTTTGTTATTACAGCCTAAAATTGTAAATCTTTCAGTTCACAATGTCGCCACAGGAAATCCAGTATTGGTATTACTCGGAGACTATTTATTTTGTCTATAATATTTCTACTGTTAACTGTTTGCTGCATGACTAATTATCAGTGATATTGGCAACACTTTTATTACTGTCAATATTAAATTTATAGCACTGGCAAATGTTTGCGTTTGCAGGGCTGCGGGTGGAAGTGGAGCTCGTGGACCTGGAGATAAATGGAGCGGAAGTGCCACAAAGAACATTGGTTTCGATTATCGAAACGAAGTAACGATCGCAATGGAAGGTGAGACTGCCGCTGCTGCTAAGCCTGCCAAGGAAGCCCCAGTTTGGATGAAGGAAAGCACCGTTGATGGTGCAAAGGCTGAACTATCAATACCAGTAAGTAAAAGCTTCCAGATTTCTATATGGAAACTAAGCTATGTCTGTGTATAGCTTGGTTGTGCAGGAATAGACGCTTCCAATCCACTAACATCATTCTGGGTTCCTCAGCTTTTTCCCCTCCACACTTCCCTCGATTATAGTTCTTACGAGAGAATCTCTCCTCATTCTATGACCCTTTCTCTGGCGTTTTGTGATTGTTTTATTAGGTATCTTTTTTCGTTTACCATTTGTAGTTTCTCTTCATTTGTCTTTAGTACTATCCAGCTAGACTTGTGTGTATAAATAACATTAAGTACAGTACAAATTTGCCTTGGAAGGCAGAGAACCAAAAGAAAAATACAGAACGAGATAGTGTTCAAAGAATGGGTTAGCAGCTGTCAAGTTCACAATAATGCTACCTTGTCTTCAACAGCTTGTACAGTACAATACAGCTACATTTGATATTGCCCTCTTTTCAAAGTTCAGAGGTGCGCACACGGCTATACGATGGTGTTGAGCAGTTGTTTGTGAAGGACTTGCTCAAGGTCCATTCACAGTTATCGCCTCAAGGAGGCTTGAATCCATACTCTCCACATCAGGCTGTGCACTCTAACCAGTTGGCTACCCAGTTACCACACTCAGTGATTGTAGTTCATGAAAGTAAGGATTTCTATAATCGTTTTTCGTTTGATTCAGTATGTGTCACAAAAACGTTCACTATAATTATATTTTCAATTTTGAACTTATTTTCTTGTACATGTGTTTGCTCTCTTTAATTCAGAGTGCAATTGGTGGTCTGGGAGCGGCCATAGATGGCAACCTTAGTCAGCTGGACAGTAACGACATCATGCAGGCTTTACTGTCGCATGAAACCAAGTCGGCCGCAGCGTCACGTAACGATTCTTCAGACAGTGATTCCGAAAGCAACTTTAGACCAGCTTCATCACAAGGTAACATACTGCTTGTGTCCATCAAGATATATACAATAATATACTAGTACCTTATTTGCTAAATTTGCAAGTGTATCGAGACACTTGGTGCTGTTACCCTTATTTAGTCCATTATCTGTATGCCAAGGGTGAGGTATTTCAAGTGTTAAATGTGACTTTCTCTGACAAGTCTGGGTCAACTATATAGGCTCAATGAACATAGTTTCCAGGGCAGCAGCCTTTTAAATTCATTCATTCATTCATTCAGGATATTTATATAGCACCTCTTCAAGATAACTACTCAGAGGTGCTCCCGACTCCAACACGGCCAAAAAGAACAGTTTTCAGGTTAACATAGAATAAGTCAGAGAGCGTTCTGGGAAGCAGACGCAATTCCAAGGGCAGCCCATTCCAGACGGTTGGGCCCACCACTGAGAAAGCACGATTTTGCATAGCAGCTGTGCGGGCAAATGGGACTGTGAGCACCCCCCTCTCAGAGGGTAAAGATAGGTATAAAATATATGCTACTGTCAACGCTTTAACGACGAGCGTGTACTAAAAGTGCACACAATGCAGCTGTTAAACAGCTCATTTGATTGCTGTATAGAAGAACATCATTTTGATTAGATAATATAATTGAACATTTATATAGCACCCCTTTAAGTCATCTAATCAGAGGTGTTCTGTATGATGTTAAATGTCATTACGAATTCATTCATTCAGAGAACTTATATAGCGTCCCTCCAAGATAACCTACTCCGAGGCGCTCCCAGCCCAACTCCGGGAATATATTATTACGTCAGTTAGCAAAACAAGATAATGTGCTTTGTTTAAATTATTATAATGTCCTTTGTATAAATTATTTATAAGGTTGCAATGATTGAGCTCCAGTGTGTTGTTGTTATTGCATTTATTAATTGCCACTATCTACTGTAATGACCAAGCGTCATTCAGGCAACAGCTTTATGGAAGTCATTAGATTAGATAGCGTCAGTTATGTCAATACAACTGTGGTTGTTTTTGCCGAGCAGCTGACGAAGAAGACATGGAAAATTTTGAGGAAGACGAGGCGGAGAAGTGGATGGTGACTGTCGGAGGAAACAGGATTCCCTACCAACACGTCAAGGATGAAATGCTGGCGCTTATGACACCAGCCGAGAAAGAGGAATATATACGCATAGGAAAGCTGATGTACGAGGACATGTATGACATGTAGGAACGCAGATCTTTCTGCCATGTACAGTCCATTTTGTAGGGTCAGATTGTCTTATGAACATATTATGCTAACAGCCCTTGTTGAAAATGAACTAAAAATATAAAAAAAACTGCAGCTGCAGTCTGTAAATTAAATATTATGATACGTAAAGACCTAGGCAATGTTGATGTTTCTGTAACTATTTCGTAATTGGCATTTGTCGTCTGTAAAGTGTTTACATATAAACTAGCTTTGAATTGTCTGGCTACAAAATCATTTGCAGTCTGATGGATGTTTGTGCCTTTGATAGGTTAGTGAAAGGCGCTATATAAATTAATATATCACAAGTATGATCAGAAGTTGACAATAAGTTAAAGAAACAACTCCAATAAATTTAACCACCACATTTTAACATAATTCAATAGAGAAAAGAAAATATTCAATCAAACTTGCTCGTAACTCAGTATTTGTTACATAAAATTTGAATAAAACATGCTCTACTGGAATACCAGCTATTAGCAAACTATAAAGTTGTTGCCAGTAATTGTATTTTGATTACTTGTGTTCTACATCTTGATCCTTCCATTTTCAAGTGGATTTCTATTTCACTTATCTTACAATTTTTCGAACATGCTTTCAAGGCGATGGTTTTCACTGCCATTTTGCTGAACAAATTGTTATTCTGGCTTTATAAACTGAAGTAAGAATATTCAAATGACAACACTTTTAAAACAGAACTGATACGAAAGATACAGAACACTTCAAGGCTACAATATTTAAGTTAATAATGTAAATATTTTAATGTACAAAGGAATGAAATAAGCCGGATATGAGTCTGATATCAGTCGACAAAACTACTACCAATGAAACAATTATAAAATACAGTAGAAATAAATAAAAGAAAATGAAATAAATACTACTGTACAGTAGAAGATGTCTAGACATGAATTTACATAACATGATTCACATAATCCTTTGCCTGGAATTTACATTTGTTCCTAAACAACTCCTAACCTCGTTCACAATCATAAGTACATAGAATTTTCTGCTAGATTAATAACGGAATTGTATACTCAGTTTTTTTAAACTCTGTTCATAATCTAACATCAATAGGTTCTCTGCCACGGTAACAACAGAGCTGCAAAAAATTATTCTGACTAGCTGTTTCACAGCAATTAAAGTTGAAACATAATCACAAAAATGAGCCTATCACTTTTAAATAAGGCAGCAGCCCATTTCTAAGGTAGTTCGTTAATGTACACTCTCATGAGCGGCTCTTGAAGTTGTGCTATATAAATTAGCAATTACTATTACTCTTAATGTCTGCTAACATCAGATATTAATATTATTACTGTGGCTAAAACATCCCCATGGAGATAAACTGTCGGGTTTCAAACCAGACAAATAAATAATGGCCAAGATTACTTTTCGGAGTGCTTCATCATCCTAAATGAGCAATACCTTAATTAAAAACAAGCAGTGACGGTCCCAATAGCGGTAGCCAAAGCACATACTTGGAAACTTGTCTCCTTAATCCATTTTCCCTAGAAAGACGCTAACAAAAGAAGAAATTCAAACAACACCAAGAACGTCTACAGAGGTAGAACTGCAGCTAGATAGAAACTCTTGCCTTATGTGTACATATGAATACACTTGTATAGTGCCTTTTTGGCACTTCACAAAAGCACTGCCTTAGTAAATGGTGTACTAATTCAAAGTACAGCATATGATGGAAGATAGAAGACACAACTCTCCATTTTCTGAAGAAGTTCATCTCTTCTACATGATGCCATGGGCAATACTGCAAAACATTACAATCGAATTTTACAGTAAACAAAGTCCTGAGGCATTGAAAGTACATACTCGGTCTTGTATTCGCAGATGACTGCTAAAGGAATTCTTGTTTGGCCACATACTTAAGGAAACAAAACTACATAATGCCATACATTTCCGGTTTAGCGCCTGATGTGTAGATAGTGGTTATGAGTGTCACTGAGTAGTTTATTCTATGAGAAGTGCTATCAAAAATAAAACATTTCTCGCATTTTTTATACAGTTGAGAGCTAAAAGGAGCACTAAACTAGGTTCCTTAAACTGAGAAAATGACAAAACTTCTAAAATACACCACCCTGCAGACAAGACCACCAGCAAAAACTACAAAAAGCAACCACAGGTTTAAATTCCTTAACAGTTAATCCCTTGACAACCCATGACAACAGAAACCACTTAAACGACGCCAACTTCAGAAACAATGGCAACATTGTTTACACTTTACAGCAATCGACCCATAAGAAGTTTAAAGCATCCATCACAAAATACTTGAAGCACAGCACATACGAGTCCACTTAAAACAGTAAAACAACGCCAGTATAGGGCAAAAAAACAAAAATAACTTATAAGTACAGGGTGGACTCATTAATGCAATATGATGTGGCATGCAATTAGATTGGATGTAAAATAGGGTAATGCTGAAAAGGGCAACATTCAGCACTACACTGCAGTTCATGTACGATATATTAGCTAGTACAGTGTGTTAAGTGGGGCATGGTGGCCGATTGTGGGGCTCGGTGGTCGACTGGTTAGAGCACTCGGCCTGTAACATGTAGAGTACGAGGCAGTTACTGTGTAGGGACCTTGAGCAAGTCCTTTGCTCACAATTGCTCTGCAATATAATTGTATAGATCTGTGACATCGCCGTGTGTTCGATTCTGAACTTTGGAAGGAGGGCAGTATCAAAGTACAGTTGTATTGTAAGTAATAACTTTGGGGACATAACACCATTAAGTGGAATGACATGTAAATCAGAAGTGCATAAATGAGTCCACTCTGTACTTAATTAATTACAAACGGCTATACACAACTTAACTGACTAGAATTTAAAGTAACTTCAGTGCAGGAAGTTTCTCTTCAGTGAGCTTTAACTGTTTGCTCCATGCAAGGGATGGGCTGCGTTATGCCACCCGTCGTACCGCGACACACCAGGTTCTTCCGACTGTAAAAATATTTAATGGATAATTGAGAAGTCTACAATTAATAATAAGAGAAATGCGAAACGATTTATCGTCCGACCAATCTCCTCTTCGGAAACGGTCGCTGCTGCAGTGCAGAATGTGAGCGCTCACGGTTTCACAAGTCGACTATCGTCACCGGAGTTTTGTCATCAGACAGCACGCTGCAAAAACGAAAGTGCCCAACATGAGATTCTATTCCATACAGCTTCAAATGAAATCCAGGAGCACCAATACGGGCCATAATAATAGTGAAACCTTTGTGAGGTTCTAAAGGCACTATATAAGTGTTTGCATACATACATAATACACAAACATACATACCTACCTTTATTTACGTTCCTAGAGTCGAGACTTAGCTACATATACTCCTGGCAACAGATTATCTCAGCAGCAACAAGACTGAAATTAATTTTTATTAAACTATATTCAAGAAACAAATTTTCACCAGTGGAAACATTGAATTCAGTAAATTAACAGATTTCATTGAATTTTGTTCTAGAAACAAATTTTCAACAGCCATAACATGAAATTCAGTTAATCTGATTTTTAATTAAAGTACACATTTTGTACAGCAAACAGTGAATTTAATCTTATTTCAGGAGTTGCAACGCCTACCTAGGGATCTTTCTTACACGTTTATAACAGCCTAAAGTCTGTCCTTTTCCGCTGGTTTTGGGTCGGGAGTGCCTCTGAGTAGAAATCTTGAAGGGGTGCTTTATAAATTTTCTGAATGAATGAATAACTGTTGTTCAAGATACACATTTTGACCATTGAACAGCACCAAAATTCATTTTTCCTTCAAACAGACAACTGGAAGACGTTCCTACTTTGGTAAGATCGGCAAGTCGTCTCTCCAGGTCGCTGATGATGCGTTCCTTCTGTTCAACCAGTTGCTGCAGCTGACTGTTCTTCTCTCTTTCTTTTGTTAGCATCTGCTCAGAAAAATTGAAAAGCAGAGAGTTAAATATCCAGGTAGTATTCCTAAGAGTTTCCAAACAATCATTGCACAAATCGAACCTAATGCAACGACTTCCTTATAACACCTCATATGAAACGTGTGTAGAAAATCCAGTATCAGAACAATAAAACATGTGATTGAATGAGTGGAACAAGGTAGCCGATTGGTTTGAGCGCATTCTTTGTAATTTGCAGAGTACAAGTTTGAGCCTCCTCTGAGACGGACCTTACCACAAAGGGACATGAGCAAGTCCTTGACTCACAATGGCTCAGTGCCATTGATTGATACTTGGTCATTACAGAGTGGTACTTAATAAATGCATAATAATAATTTTTTAATAGTAATAACAACAATGATTAAGTCAGTCAGCAAAATCTTTGTAAGTCTGTACCTGCTCCAAAACAGCACACACTTCGGCCGTTCCCCGATCCTTCACGACATCCGACGTGCCATCGCCCTTCTCTCCCGAACAACCATTAGCTTCTGGCTCAGCAGTGAAGACAGACGAACAGTAAGAACCATCCTTTAGGAGAGCGGCCTCCTGCGCCTGAACGTCACTCTTGGTCAGTGTTTTGTACATCTGGTCCTGATCGCCGGCTGCTGCGGCTGCAGGGCTTTCAGCGTTCAGCAGCGATGAAGCGGAACTCTGGGCATCAAGCTTTTTCTGAGAGGAGTTCGTTTCCGGTTGGCTGACCGTGCTGTCGTAGTCCTGATTATCTTCCAGATCAGCATCCAGATCAGAAGGACTGAATTCAAACAGGAAGTGGAAAAGAATTTAAATCAACGAAATCGAATAAGAAAATTAAGTTATTTAAAGTAAATGAAAGATAATTAGTTGTACTGTAAATAAAGGCATTGAAAGTATACAAAAATAAATTAAGAGTAAATGTGAGTTATTTAAAAGTAAATTGAAATTCATTAGACGTAAACAAGGCATTATTGGTACTAACCTCTTGTTTCTAGCACCTCGGCCAGCAAAAGCTTTTCGGTCCTGCAACAAACAAAAATACAAAACTAAAATCCCAAGGAATAAAATTTACACAGCAATAACAGTAAAAATGCCCAATTGCCTTTCTTTCATCCGATTGCCTTTCTTTCATCCGATTGCCTTTCTTTCATCCGATTGCATTTCTTTCATCCGATTGCCTTTCTTTCATCCGATTGCCTTTCTTTTATCCGATTGCCTTTCTTTCATCCGATTGCCTTTCTCTAGTTGAACTCAGAACTTTGGTCTCAACTTAAGACTTGTTTTTTTTCAGCTGGCTTATCAACCATACGCTGGTTCTATGTCTCATTGGACTTTGTATTGCTCTGATTATGGTCTGGTTTTGGTGTGCCTTCTGCATTAGATAACGGTGCCACAGAAACGCCCAATTAATAATTTGGAATAATTATTGGTCCAAACAAATTGACTTAATTAAGAGTTGCTTGGTTGAGCCAATAATGCCATACAAATCATTCAACTAGTTTAATGGCTTGATTGACATATAATTATACTGATTGGCGTGATTGCCCAGTGACTTGGCTGATTGACGAACCTCTTCAGGGGTCTGTGGATTGTCTGCATCAATCACCTCATTGTAATTGCATCTGTCCTTGTCCGTCTCATCCAACGAGTCTCCTGTACTCTAAACGTCACAAGAAAAGCTTTCATGCAATTTAGACAAATAATTCAATTAATTAACTGATTAACAGCAATAAGAAATTTTAAGAGAATGCAGTCAATCAATCAGGAGTATTCGTGATTGTACTGCAGAACTTTCTGGATGTGTTCTTTGTCAATATGCACTTAAAACTGTGTGACCTCAAATTTTAATTTAATAAATGTGAAGTTAGTTCCAGGAAGTGGAAGCCAAAAAAGTATCACACATGAATAAAGATATTCTGATCTCGCCTCGCCCACTAGATCTGATCTGACCTGCTAGAGTTAACCTGACCTACTAGATCTGACCTGACCTACTAAAACTGACCTGACCTACTAGATCTGACCTGACCTTGTAGAGTTGACCTGACCTACTAGATCTGATCTGACCTGCTAGAGTTAACCTGACCTACTAGATCTGACCTGACCTACTAAAACTGACCTGACCTACTAGATCTGACCTGACCTTGTAGAGTTGACCTGACCTACAAGAGTTGACCTGACCTACTAGAGTTGACCTGACCTGAACAGAATTGATCTGATATGATCCAAGACTGCCTGTGTTGGGCATAAACATTCTGTTCTAAATTCCCTGTAATATCAGATTCATTTAACATAAACATCCCAAACAGTGCCGACAATTGAGAATAAGTTCAAATTTTACATAGAGTCAAGGTTATCTACCTCCGTCGACTGCATGTGGACAAGGCCAGAGCTTCTCCTCTTCTCTCTCAGCTTCCTTTTGTCCTTTGCTGGTTTGGCCTTGTGCAGATGGCCAGGCCAGCCTCGCTTGTCTTTGACCTTAGCCCTTGTGGGCGAATCATGATCACTCGGAAACAGCATGCAGCCAGGACTAAAACTAATGTGCTCCATTCCCGCTGAACCGGACACTAGTGTTGCCGACTGTTCATCCAGCGGCTGCATTGACCCAGCCTTGCAGCTGTAATCTTCATCATCTACATCCTTGTCATCTGTAGTTTCGACCGACTCGTTTTTATAAATGGGTATAGCCCGACTTCTGGTGCCTTTCATGCGACTTCTTCGATTTGACAAATCAAAATCATCGTGATCCAGGCTTTCTTGACTCAGCGAACTTGATGCCATACTCATTACAGATCAGCTAAATAAAACATTTAAAAAGTCACAAAATCTTAGTTTGTTTTCACACAGGAAAACAGGCTTCATCATTCAATGCTTAAACAATAAGGCCCAAAAAGTGCAATGCCACTTGATGTGATCATAAGTAAGTAAGTATATAAGTATATTCTTTATTTAATTACCCTAGATGCTTACTCAATCGCATTCGGGTGTACAGACATCTGATAAACAGTTAAAAAGTATTATCATAATCGTAATCTCGAGATTTCTACAGAGCCCTAAAAAGCAAAGTCGCGGGAACCAGCTTATTCACAGGTGCTTAATCAAAACAAAATCGAAACGCGGGGAGGGGTAAAAATCGGTTCCAGGTCAAGATTCAAACGAGTTAGGCAGACTATTTTGTGTAGAATAGTTTAATCATATGAACGCAATATTAACGTTAGAAGAGTTGAATAACAAGAATTTTAAGAATTTTGTGTTTTACATCAAATGCAGCCACCTGGCTAACTTAAAGACCTAAGCTTCATTATATTCTGCACCATTTTGCTTTGTAAATAAATCTTATCTGACACGTTTAACGAATGACATCGTTTTCTGACAGAATTATTATGAAAAGCATTACATCATAAAATCTTGAAAGCAAGTTTCCCATAAATAAGATGCGAGTCGAAGTGAGTCCTCGATTCGGATAATAATTATCTGCAGCTGATTTTTTCGAAATCTCATTAGAGAGATATGCACACATAATAGTAACACCACATATGTGGTAACACTCTATCAACAGAAGGCGGCCATCTTTATCCCCACATTCCCCACAAGTCTATGCGTAGGTTAACCCTTCGTAGTCTACGGCTGTTTATTCAATACAATACAATGAAAATTTATAGCGCGCTTTAACAAGACAAGTCTTGCACGAGAGCGCGTTTCGCTACATTCTTAGTCATAGTCAGTGGTGTAGTGGGGGGGGGCCGTTCCCCCACTTTTTTCTCACACTATGCAAAATTCTTGCAAGATTGCACTTTTTGCTTACTTCAATATGCAGGCGTTCCCCCACTTCATTTTTAGGACTACACTACTGGTCATAGTGCAAGGTAAACAGAAAAGTTTTTAATTTTGTTTTAAACTGTGCAACAGATATGCACTGTCGAACTGAAGGTGGAAGACGGTTCCATTCTAAGCATGATTCTAAGGGTCCTGAGATGGAGAAAGCACGGTTTCCAAACTTCCGGTTTGTGCGAAGTACGGTAAAATCCCCTCTCGTCGACGATCGGAGTCCTCTAGTATTGAAAAGTGAACATGGCGTGACCATGGATGCCATGTATGAGGGAGAGGTTCCAGAGTGAATGTGATACATGAGGAGGCAGATTTTGAAGGCGATACGGGCGCTGATGGGAAGCCAGTGAAGTTGTTGCAGTGTAGACGTGATGTGATCTCTTGGACCAAGATCTTTTATTAGGCGAGCGGCGGTGTGTAGAACTGAGGTTAAGGGTTGCAGTGTCGATGAAGGAAGACCGGATAGGACAGAGTTGCAGTAGTCGAGGCGAGAGATGACGAGAGCTTGGACGAGGATACAAAGGCAGGTTTCGTCGAGGCAGCGTTTCACTTGTCGGATTCGGCGAAGGTGAAAATAGCATGCTTTGGCGACGGAAGAGATGTGTTGAGTCATGTTTAGGCTGCTGTCTAGCAGAACACCGAGGTCACGAACGACATCAGATGGTAGAATAATTATGGTACAGTAACGTTAGACTCGAGATGAAGAGATTTTATTTGTTTATCATCGTCCGGTTGGCTTCGACGGTCGAACCAAATGAGTTCTGTTTTGGTGGCATTTAGCTTCAGACGCATAGATGCGCACCAGGTCTGAATGTCACGGACGCATTCCGCAATTTTTATTTTGATGTTATCAAAGTTTTTGCCGGAGAGTTTTATGTAGAGCTGGGTGTCGTCAACATATAAGTGGATCATAAGGCCGTGATGTGATGCGATGTTGACAATGTTAGAGGTGTACAGTATAAAGAGGAGTGGGCCAAGGATGGAGCCTTGGGGAACACCAAAGAGGATAGAGAAGATTTTGGATGAGCAGCCACCAAGTTTAATACTGTGAGTCCTTGAGGAAAGAAATGAGGCAATCCATTGAATAGCTAAGGCCGTGATACCGAATTGTACTTGCAGGATTTTGAGGAGAATGGTATGGTCCACACAATCAAAAGCGGCAGAGAAATCGAGTAGTAATAGAGCTGTGGTGAATCCAGAGTCAAGGGCCAGGACAATGTCATTGTAAACTTTAATAACTGCGGTTTCGGTGGAGTGATGGCGACGAAATCCAGATTGTGTAGGTGGAAGCAGATGAAGTGATTCAACGTAGTTGGATAGTTGTTTGTGGATGACACGTTCAGTAACTGTTGTTAGTCAAAACAAAATCGATAGGCAGGTAGGTCAGTTTTGGTTCCAGGTCAAGATCCAAGGATCAGATGGGTACGGTGGATGGTGTTTAGAATTTGGACTGCGATAGTGATATATTATAAAGAAAGAGGAGGAATCAGAATTAGATTTATGGAAAACGATTTGTTCAGCCTTGGTGTTGACGTCTTGGCATCGTGTAATACGTCTTGGTGTTGACTTGGCATCGTTGGCCTTGTTCTTGGTTTTGGCCTTGAGGGCTGGCCTTGGGTCTTGGCCTCGTGAACACCGTCATAAGCTACGCATTTTAGCTCTTATAAAAATAATTGTACATAAGTTTCAGAAAGCGAGGGAGGCAGAAGGGGTTGAGCGAGAATGGCCCTATTCATAGGCCAATTAGCGCAAAATTTGCGCTAATTGGCCTATGTGATACATTTAATGTCTTCATGCTCAAGGCATTAATACATTGGCCTCCTTTTACTTACTTACTTAACTGCTTAAATAATTAGGCCTACTTTGCAGCATTACAATTAAAAGCCTCAGTTCATTTCATACAGCTTTCCAGTGTGACTTGTTTCTTGGTAACTTTAATAGGAGCCCTCTGACTCCAGAGTGAAACATTTAATACGTCCTCCTTTCCGGCTTTCTGTGTCCTCCCTAGGCTATCAATGTATCTGGAAACCCTAGGTTGGGTGGCCATTCATCTTCCTCGCCACCTGATCTTGTCACTGACAGTGTATGGTCAACAGTAATCAGAGTCCTAAACAAAAAAGGACCGGAGCGCCGGCTTCAGGCGCCATGTTGATCTGGAAATCATTACCGGTACAGCGTTCCGGTCGTCAAAAAAAGAACCGGAACATCGTTCAGGTGCGTTACGGTCCCAACCGATCCCTGATGGTCAATGTACTCATTTAATAGTAGCGTTTGCTAAGGGTAGTGATGGAACAGAATATTGGGATACCTTACTGTCATCAGGGAAGTGAAACCATAATTATCTCTGGGTTCATAGTACAGGACTGTTTCAGCTGCTTATAAATACTGCATCATTTTACCACGACAACTAATTACGGTAGCCCACTACTATGCATCAAACACAAAATCCCAGAAGAGGATTCACTTTGCTATCACCAATCCACTAAACAATTCATTGCTGGAAATTTGTTACTAGTTCACTCCACAAAATCAAGTTAATATAAACATTCACTACATGATGGTTTATTAATTGCTGTCCTTGAAATACATGCAGTTGTTCATATACCACAACTTTGTACCACGTCAAATAATTACGAAAGCGAAATACATTATGCATCAAACACAAAATCCCAGAAGAGGATTTACTTTGCTATCACCAATCCATTAAAAACAGCAAAACTTTTACTGATTTACGAACTGAAAGATAAATTCACATTGGTGCATTGTGTTTTAGTTTTTCTGGAATTAGCAATTATTTTTATATTTATACATACGACTTTGTACAAGGTTTAAACTTTAAAGCAACTCTGCAGCTTTCAACCTAAATACCTAATTAAATTTACGGAATAATGCCAGTAAGGTTTATAATTATGAATATACATCTCTAGAGGCACCACACAACAGGTGAAGAACTGTTGTATAAAAGTTACTAAAGAAAAAATGTAAGCAGTTAGGAAAATAGTAGCAGTTAGGTTCTAAGAGTGACTAAAATGAAAATTCTAGTCAATTAACAATTATATATTTTATTTATTCATTAAGATAATTCACAGAGGGTTACTCCCACAATCAGGCACTGCCTTAGGAGAACAAAGAAGATATTTTGAAATCTACAAAGATGCAATTTATTGCAGAATGATTAACTAGACAGGAAATAAAAAACACCCTGAGATATAACATGCTACTCCACCAATCACAGAACTACAATATGAAATGCCATTAAGCTTCCTCTGCAGAAATTATACGCAAATACTGTATACATTACAAATCTATATAAATCTATATAAACATGAAATCACGTATGTATGAAGAAACTTTTTTACATTATTTTATAAAATCAGTCACTGAATGTAAGAAATCAAACAGGATCGTTCATTCTCTTGAATTTCACAAGTCACACGAAACAACAGCCAGCATTCAATTAAACAAGCACAGCCTTGAGGATCTACACATTTATCTACTACCTTATCTAATACCTTTCAAGAACCTCTAACAGCTAGACAGCAAATTTCTGTAAAGCGCATTAAGCATAAGGTATTCATTTCAGAATGCTTCTGGGCAGTCATAAATAAATGAATATATCATCATCATTGTTACAACGATACAGTAAACACATGTTTAAACTCAAATCCAACTGTAATGGAACAGCTTAAAACAAATTGTATTACATAAATTTCTAAGGTTTGCCGAAAATAAATGTTGCAACTTTGTTACGTGTAAAAATTAGTTGAGCAAGAAATCTACTGAATTTTTAATATTGTTCATTACATGTAAAGGCAATGTCCATATTGTTCATTACATGTAAAGGCAATGTCCATGTCACAGCGCTCGGTGTTCTCCTGTTCAGTTGCTCCGAGAGAAGGAACCCAAGCCGAACACCTACAGGTCGACAAAACCAACCACAACAGCATTATTTTCACTAGTGTGTCAGATTCATTGGTCGTTTATATACAATATATTGCTGGTGTAGGGTATGTTCGGTGCCTTGCAGCCGGAGGGTTGTGGGTTCGAATCCACCTCAAGCTGCCGCGTATAGGGACCCTGGGCAAGTCCTTCACTCGCAATTGCTCATGCGCTTCGGCGTGAAACTCCGTTTCAGTGTCCGCGCTGTAGTCTGGAGCGCCTCTGAGTAGAAATCTTGAAGGGGGCTATAACAAGTGCTCATACATACATACATACATTGAAACATGAACACAAACACAATGAACTTGAACACAATAGCACAGCACTAGGCATTGTTTACACCTACCATCGCCTTCGTGAGGTATTTAAAATGTGCTATAGATGTTAAGTGTACTGACACAATTTAGGGTGGCTCATGGGCAATGGTGAGAAAAAAATTTCTTAAAAGTTGCAGCTCTCACATTCTGTTCCAAATAATTTAAAAAAAATTATGACCAAGTTTCAGTTGATTCTGAATATGTTTAGAGGTGCCTCAACATGGTTGTAGTTAGAGAAGAGATATGTGAACTTCTTCCATACGTGGCCGGGAAAGCTAAAGTCAATAACTTGCCTGTATAATTGGTATCTGGAGCAGGCATTGATCAGCTGATTGAAGTTCTATACCTACCAGATGGGACATGAGAAATAAAAATGGTCGCAGCTATCGAAGGTTGGGGTATCAAGCCACGCATCTGTGGCATGAATTTTGACACCACATCATGGAATACAGGTCTTAAATCAGGTACATGCACTATTCTGGAAGAGAAATTGGACTAACAATCGGCTATCTTTTGCTTGTCGGCATCATATTCTTGAATGTCTGTTCACTGACATTAGTTCCTTCTTCTGGACCAAATATGCAGAAGTTCAAACGTTTCCAATCCACCTGGGCTGATATTGATCATGCTGCTTTCCGTACAGGTTTAGATGATGTTGAAGTCACGAGAAAGATCACACCAGGCAAAAGACCTGAAGTTTTGAACTTTGTTGAACAATTACTTCAGGAAATTCAGCCACGAGAAGATTACCAGGAACTGCTCATTCTTGTCATCATATTTCTGGGAGGATCCCTCAGAGTGGAATTCGTTTCTGTGCTCCAGCTGGACTTCACCGAGCAAGATAGATGGTGCACTTGTTATACGGATTCAAAATCTTCATGTTTGGTCGCATCCAGGCAGATGATGGCCAGTTTAAGCTGGCAGCCAAGAAGAACATGGTCTATGTGAGCTTCTCTGCTTTGTCCATAGCAAGTGGATACATCCAAGGATGGTTTGTAGCGTCGATGCCAACTTTGGCTCTGAATAATGACCTATTGTTTCTGCATCGGTTGCAGGAGTACTCCTCAATAAATAAGGTCTTATCTGATGGTGCAGTGCAGAAATAATTGGGGCACCTATGGAATCTGAATGAGAAAATGATATGTCTTGCACTGTCTGATCCGTCTGTCACTCTTGAAGTGAAACGAGGAATGTTGAAGGCAATGAAGAGTGGGAAACAGCAATCCATCAAAACGAATCGCCAAGTCGGATGGTCTTTCAGCAAACAGAAAACTAACCTCTTTTCACTCAGCAGAGTATTCAATTCTTCACAGCATTGATCTTGCCTGTAGACTTCCTTCAGATTGATCCTCCTGTCCATTGGTAGGCCTCCCACTATTCTGAATTCATAACAGCGCTAAAGTTAACGACACAGCGGAAAGAGGTGTGTTGCTGATTCAGGAGTTTAATGTCGATCCGACCAAAAGCGAAGGCAGAAACAGTTTCTCCTTCAAATCGTTGCATGCTGAGCATAGAAAGTTGTTCCAAGACGACTCTAAGAAATCCAGTTGTGGCTGGACTGAAATGCTAGACTTTATTTAGCGTTTAACAGTATAGACAGTCTTTGTATTATCTGTTTTTTATGTTGAAGGTGATGTCCGTCTAGAACCATCTTCAGAACTTTCTTGTTTAATTCTTTAATTAGCTGTTGAATGCACAGTGTTACTGCTTTTCGTTAATAATGTATGCACTGCTAGACAGTAGATATTGTTACACAATGAATATAATGTGTTCACTTTTTGGACTTAACCGATGACACTAATTAGCAGCATTGTACGAATAGGACATTCCTATGTAAAACTACACTTGCCATGAGGCACCCCTAAACATCATTCTAAAAATCACAAACTTAACAGGAAATTTTATTTATTTATTTGAAACATCTTGAGACGGTGAGAGTTCAAAAAATTAGATTTACATTTTTCTGAGCCACCCTATGACATATACATACAGTAAAGTGAAAAATTAACACACTGCAATACGGTAAATACACAATCATTTTCAGAAAATGGAAAATGCAAAAACAAGCTACACCACCTAATGGGAAGACACTATATCCAAGTAGCCATGTACACAAAATTACTAACATAAAAGTGACAAAAATATCACTCCACAAAATGGCCTACTGGTGATGATCTGCACTTCACTACGACTTACACATTCTATTGTCAAATTACATAGAACAATTATATTAAAATATTATTTATATTATTATATTATATTATATTAAACTATTATGGTTAATAAAAAAGTTACCTTAGCCAGAAGTCCCAACACAATTCCAATAATGACGAAGGGAAGAGTAACAAAGAAGACTCCATGGTTCGACTTTGGAGACTTTTTCATCACCCAACTCATTAAACCAAGCTTCCTGTCAGTGTAAGGTGGATATCTGATGCTGTCAAAATAAAACGTCAACAAACAGTATTATTTTTACTTCTGATATTTGTACAAAGCTGTCCAATGGCAATAAATCACCTGACCAACTGAGCAAAGGGCATTAGTGCACGGGAAGAACAGTGCATGGGTATCGGAGCATGGGCGCAGCACACGGGCATTAGTGCGTGTAAAAATGCGAATCTTAGAAATTTCACAGCGCCTCACGAATGTTGCATCAGGGAGACCTGCTTATTCAATAGCGCTATATCAAATCAAGTCCACAATAGCCAGAAGTCCAGAATAGCATGTTGATTCATCCTCCTGCATGAAGCTCATGATACAGTACCTATAGCATTGTAAAATTCTAATGCCGTAATGTAACGCAAACTTTGGAGATTTACTCCACATAACATTGCAATGCCTTGCTCTAGGTACCTAAACTATTGATCGGCATCCCATGGCAGACTTGAATCTACGCTACAAGGAGAGCTCAACCAGTTGGTTACCGGTATATATTGCATCAAGGGATATCTTACTAGGCACAATAGAAATGCGTGTACAACGCAGGAAGTAAGTAACACCAGAAAAATGACTGCAATCACAAAAAGAATAATTTAAATCTTACCATTTAAATTTTATATTTAGATAATTAAAATGTTATAAAACTCAAGAATATAATAAAAAAATAGTCTTCTAGAAACATAACACTAGTACCTTAGTAGGAAAGAGACCTGATTTTTCCTTTTTAATGACATTTACTATTTACTGCCTGTAACAAGTTACGTCTATGACAGCTTCGTTAATTCCTGATTTAAACGAATATCGATTGATCGATTGATTGACTGTGGCACAAATTCTTTAGCTGCAATAGACATGTCATCATGCCTACTCATTTATCTTCTCCATAGCCTGAGACCGGATAAGGCAGCCTCTTCTGTGCGAAAACGTCTCAAAAGAGAACTTTCCGTGATACGATCCAACTCCGCTGTTTCCAACTCCACCAAATGGCAATGTTGACACTGCAACGGAAGCAGTTCACATTTACTCAGGCAATTTTATAAATCCACGCAAAAATTAAATTTATTGATATTATTACGCATTTGTCAAGCACCACTATCAAACGGATGGCATGGAGCAATTGTGAGTGAAGGACTTGCTCAAGGTCCATACACAGTAACCACCTGAGAGGAGGCTCGAACCCATACTCTCCAGGTTACAAGATTAGCGCTCTAACCAATCGGCTACCACGTCCCACTTTAAATTACAGAACACCTAAGTAATGCTCATTATAAGCATTTAATCCCAAATATCAGTATATGTAGTCATTTTACACTCGCGTTCGACCGAGGCCAAACACACAACACTGTTCAAGAAATCTGACCTCCACATTGATAGTCCAGCATAGTGACCGCTATTCCACTGCTGCCCTACCCTGAGTGTCCAGGGTTGCAGCTCCCTCGGCTCTACTGAGCAGGGCTTGTTCCTTGTCCATTTTGCCCAAGAAGAATCGCATCTTGTCAGTTGTTGGCACCTCAGTCTGGAACGAGTTCCTGTTGCTCCCTAAGGTCCATTCTGATACGTTCTATTCTAACCTCAAAACTGTCCTTTTTAGCCGTGCTGGGGTCGGGAGCACTTCTGAGTAGTAGCCTTAAAGGGGTGCTATATAAATCTTTGTAATGAATGAATGAATGAATACAGCACAAACCCTGTTAAATTCAGACTTACGCGAGGGATGCATCAAGGTGTCGTTGACAGTTACTCCACCGCTAGATGTCGACGACAGGATGCGGTCAACGACTTTCTTGTTCTTCGAAAAGATGTACAATGCCAGCGGTTTTTCCCTGCAGTGCACATACTTATGTAATTTGTAATTATAATTGTAGGTGCCTACTTATATAGCGCCTCTTCAAGAAAACTCAATCATGTGCAACCAATATTTACAGAAATGCCTTTCCCTTCATCTGATGTACGCGTGCACTTGTCCCCGGCCGTCAATCTCTTCGCTCTACAGCCAAAGGTGCTCTGGTTGTCCGTCCATCTCGTACATCCACTGCAACATTGTATCTTTGCCGCGGTTCACCATTCCCTCTGGAACAGACTGTGGTGAAACCTGTTACATGAACTTCTCATCCTTTCTCTGTCTCCATTTCACCATCGATTAAATATCATTCTATCTTATATATTGTCTTGCATCATCAGATTGGCAGTTGCTCTGAGCAATTTTCTTGTCAAAGTGCTATATAAATGTACACTTACAATTACGATTGCTTGGCAATTTGTACGCACCTTTTAAAAGCCCTTATAACTGATGCTTCTATACTCTGTAGACAATGTCCACACCTAAAATAACTGTCCCCCATTCCCAGCGTACGCATGCTCTTGTACATTAGTATAACGCCTTCTAAAAGCTTCTGATAACTGAAACACTAGCAGCTGAAACCTACTTCCCGTTGATGATATTAATGGCTTCTTCTGCATCCCTCACAGTAACCACTGGAAGCACAGGTCCAAATATCTGAAATACGTATTAAAATACATTTGCTACAAAAAATAATAACGGTAAAAAAATAGTCCAAACTTTTAAATCCTGGCAGATCATATCGTAACTGCAAATGGAATAAAAAATAAATGTATAGCCATGCTGATATTAATATGAAATGTAATATATAATGAATGGTTTAAGTGGTTCAGTTTGTCCTGAACTTGACGACATTTAGCTTTTCTAGATAGTAGCGTAGCCAGGAAACAATTTCGGGGGGTTTCCATTGGGCATGGTCACAAAAGCTAAGTTTTTGCATTTCACATATAAAGGTATTATAAGAAAAATTTCCACAATTTATTCGGGGGGGGGTTTGACCCATAAACCCAAATACGCCTATGGTTTCAGATGATTGTCGTTTTTCTCCAAATATAATTATTACCCGTATTATTATTAACTAGTAACTTCTGATCAGTTTTTCCTGAAGAGGAGCTACATAAAACTGCACTAACAACTTACAAAGTACAAAATCAGCCATGTTAAGACCGACGTGCATTAGAAAACGAGTTACCTCTTCCTGCATGATGGCATCCGTTGGCTTGACGTCCACAACAATTGTCGGCTCAATGAATTTCGAATCCTCATCCATCTTTCCACCGACTTTCACTTTGTCTGCAGGAATCAACGCCTTCACACGACTAACAGATCAATTTTTCACACAGTAACGTTAAAGGCAACAAAAACAGAAAACGAAGATTATAATATGAAACTGCTAAATGCAGACGATGCGCATAAATATTATTCAAACTAGGCCCGGAAACAACTTTTGGGAAGTATGCTCAACAACTGTAAATTTTCCAGCATCTACTCCACCACCATTACTGGTCTGTTGTATTGTAATACTTGGAGTTGCATGATAGTCTCACGGTTAGCATACTTGACTCTCAAGCGAGAGGTTAGAGGTTCAAATCACAGCAAAGGCATGATAGCTTTGGAGATATCAGCTCCACCCACAGTCCTAGGCAACTCGGCTGGGAAGATCAGGTGGCAAGTGAAAGGACTGGCCAATGTGGCCATCCACAGTCATATGCCGAAGCCGAGAGATGCCCAACAAGGGAGGCTTACTTTTATGTTTTACCAATGAAGTCCTAAATTGCGAAGTCACTATCTGCATTAAAACGAGTTATAAAGATCCACTATTTTACTCTGGCCTTCGCACGACTCTGTGCTAGTCCCCAGCAAACATTCACTCCTGCCCCAAGTCCAGATTTACCCGACTCTGTGTGTATCATGTGCTTTAAATAAATAAATAAAATTTCAGCTAAGCAGTACATACTGGTGCTACATAAATCTACATTAGCTAAGTAAACAAAAGAAATAGAACACGTTTTGCAATAAGAACGTTCAGCAATAAGAACGTTCAGTGCAATAAGAACGTTCAGCAATAAGAACGTTCAGCAATAAGAACGTTCAGCAATAAGAACATTCAGCAATAAGAACGTTCAGCAATAAGAACATTCAGCAATAAGAACCTGAAGTGGCGTTGGCTGACGATGCGTCCGTAGCTGTCAGATGCTTTGGGATTATCTCCGTAAAACTTCTTAATCGTTTTACCACACAAATCCACCAACTCATCCTGAATATGAACACAGTAGTACAGAATCATTGTTATGTGTTGCACAACATTTAAAAAGCAATGTGCACAAGCAGAAGCATTAATGCTTGCTATTCAATAAGCATTTATTATATAACATCACTTGAGATATGAAAAGATATGAGGTGGCTTTTTAAGAACTTCTAATAGTCCTGATGACTGGTCCATGAACAATGAGACAGATTTTTCTTAACTTTACTTGGATGTACAAGTAAATTTGCCTAGCTAACGCCATATTTTGTAGTTTTAACACTTCTGAAGTGAGCTGTTCCCATTAACAGTTTAGTTTTCATAAAACACAGTTTTCACACTTTTATGTGCATTTACAGAAATTATCCTATTTAACTAACAGATTTCGTCTTTTTCATGTAACTGCTGAGGTACATTTTACCCAGCTAACGGCCAGTTGATTTAAACAGATCCTACAACTGTTTAACACAACCCAGTTAACTGCCAGAGTTGGCTTAAACGGTTCCCATGACAGACCGTCTTACCCATAGAGATGTATAATATATAAATATATCACTAGAGCGAGCATCTATCATCTATGTTGAGGCTGCCGATTCAAAACGGCCTTGGCCCTTAAGCTGCTCAAAATGAGCGTTAACTGACGTCATAATCGAGAAATCGACGTTTATTGCGTGGACACGTCACCAATTATGTTAATGAGCGCTGGCTGACGTCATGCAAGCTTCATTTCACAGTACAACTTCAGCTGTGATAGGCTACACAAAAGTAAACATAGATATCTATATTTAGAATGCCTAGCTTGGGGTCAAGGTCGCTTAGCGATTGTGACTTCACCGCGACCTGAAGGAAACATACGTCATACGGTCTCTAGCGCTTATAATATATCTCATTGGTCTTACCCGAATGTTGGGTGTACAGAGGAGATAGTCTGGTGCAATGCACGTCTGTCCAGCATTGGTGAATTTACCCCAGACCAAACGCCGAGCAACCACCGACAGATCGCTCGTGTCGTCAACAAACGCTGGGCTGCACACATCACGTGACAAACAAACAACAACTTAGAAATCCTAAAGCGACTGCAAAGTTACTTTATAAGCGGTGAGCTTTGCAGACATCAATGCTTGCTCACAGAATCAGCATCAATAAACTAGTGCTGGAGCCTTTATAAATTTTGAGATTGTGACTATGATTACAGATGAACAGTCCGTTATTAATATCTGTAAGAACTTCAAAACTGTTGTGAGGCATTAAGCTGAATAGATTTCGTACATGAAACTGCTTAAGAATTAGAACTTCCTGATCCTACTTAGAACTAATGTTATAACTATTATTACTGGTTGCATGTATAAATCTATTTAACTTACACCATAAAGCTAAATTTTAGGCAAGATTTTAATTGATTTATGCAACTTTTTGCACAGAGATACCGGTATGCATATTAAATTGTGCAGTTTTACTATTTCTGACAAAAACATGCAATTTTCACCTAAATATTCCCACTCAATGCAGTACCAGACCAATTTTTCTTGGGTATGGTCATATTTACGTCAACTGATATTAAACTGTACAAGATTCAAACTGACCTTTTGCCACCAAGTTCAAGGGTCACAGGCGTCAGATGTTTGGCTGCAGCCTCGTAGATGACCTTTGCAACCTGTGGGCTTCCAGTGTAGAAGATGTAATCGAATCTCTCTTTCAGAAGCTCAGTTGTTTCCGGAACGCCTCCATTTATCACGTGCACACACTCCTACAATAGGAACAGAAAAGATATCCAAGCATTCATACAATGTCTACAAGCACAGCTGCATCTGATATTCTGACCTCCTTCCAAAGTTCAGAACTGCACACATGACCATTATGACATATGACAATGTGACTTATCATAACATTAAATTGGGTGTTCCTCAAGGCTCTGTCCTGGGTCCCCTGCTCGTCATTCTATATACAGCTGACATTCCCTCTCTTTTCTCTGGAGCTGCTGGTCATCTCTTTGCGGATGATGTACAAGCATTCGTCCATGGGTCTCCTTCATCCCAGCTGCACTTAGTTACCCGGTAAGCGTATTCAATCCCTTTAAAATTCTCTCCACTCCTGGACGGCATCAAGTCGTCTCTCCCTTAATGCAGAATTTTCTTTATTGAAGCCAAGCAGTTAAAAAATATTAAAGCCTAAACAACCAGTAATCCTTAAATTTGCTCTGGGCATGATGAGGCATAAATCTGAAGCACAGAAAAAGAACTGAAAACATATTCAGTCCATGAATTATAACGTTAAGCAGAGGAGTAACACCAATAATACAAACTTTGTCCAAATACTTTGGAATAGCTTTCTCCAGGAATTCTGCTGTTTTTAAAGAAATCTCCGAAGGCTTTAGTATGACGCAGTTTCCTAAAGAATTAACATAATCAACGTAGTCAGCTTTAATACGGCTTTCACAAAATCAAATATTGTAGCTCCTTTACATTACCAATGAGATGATCAACAATTACTCACAGCTGAAGTATTAATGTTCACCATAATCTTTATTCAGTAGTACCCAGTGAATAATTCTGTGGCCTTAGGCACAAGCCACATCGAAACAGGAACAGGTTCATCAAACAGAAACACACAAGAGCGATAAGACCATGCCCAGACCACAGAAGAGAAAAAGACAATAGCTGAGGAGGAACAAAAGACAAGACAAAGCAGAAGAGACACAGACAAACAAGACTACATCAGAACCAACTGCACAGAGGAAGCAGCCACGAACAATACAGTAATTCAGATAATGAACAGGCAATAGACACACCTTACATCACGAATTGCTCATTATCTGTTGTAATTAACATTTCCAAATAGAGAAATTCCTGTCTCACCGGCTGCCAGCGCCCCAACCATTGGTCCAATGGTGAGTTGGATTGGATAATTCCAGGCGCCCATGATCAGCGCCACACCATATGGTTCTCGCTTGATGTAAGCATCATCCATCATCAGCAGAACATTCTTTGCCACCTAAGACAACAGATCAGTCATCATCATCATCGCCATCAGCATCATCATCATCATCACCATCATCATCATCATAATCATAATCATCATAATCATAATCATCATCATAATCATCATCATAATCATAATCATTAGCATAATCATAATCATAATCATCATCATCATCATCAACTGAATGTTTTTGTGCAATAATGAAACATAACCATTATAATTATTATATATAATTATCTGTAATTGCATTGTTGTATTATGTACAAGGCAAAGACATGTAGCCATAGTAACTGGTCCATTAGCTAAAACAAAAGAACTGCATTTAATATTGCACTCCTTCCAAAGTTCACATGTACACACACAACAGAACATCGACAGCACTGAGCTTAAAGTCGTAGACACAGAAATCATCTCGAATCCAAACTCTCCACGTTACAAGCCAAGCACTCCAACCAATCGGATAATGCGCCCCACTGGACCATCAAACAGTTGTCTAGTAAGGTGGGGGAAGAGAGGGTTGAATGGGGAGCAACAAGGTATCTTCCCCAGAAGGACCACAATGCCAATCTAGCATGATATAGGTTAGTTCTAATGATAATTAGCACTTACTGAGGTACTTCAAAGGGATAATAGCAAGTTTCCAGATACATACAAACACACATACAATTGGTACACACTGTACCTAAGCCTCTTGCAATTACAATTACAATTACCATTTGTAATGTCAAACTACTTTTTAACATTTCGAACGAAATCCAGACGTTTAACAGTGTAACATACTTTTTCTGGTTTGACCCAATCGGACAAGTTGTTCAAGACAAAGATCAGATCATTTCGAACAAAGTCGACTTCCATGATCAAGGATTCTGTTTCTGGCTAAAGAAACAGCATTCAAAAAAAGCATGTTGTTAGAGACTTCATCGCACAAGACAGCCACAGAAGAGGACCTGAAACTGACACTTAGAAATTTCCACCAGAGTGGCAGAAGACAATTCATCAGGTGTCAGAAAGAAAAGGAAACAAATTTCTAACAGGACAGTTTTCTGTGGCTAATAAACTAAAGCCACCTTAAGAAAACAGACTACACGCAATATTTAGGATTAAAACCTTGACTGTAATAATGGCAGTTAGTAAGTAAGCAGCAATCACCTGATATCTGACACTCGCATATATATGCATAAAATTTTGTTGGACATGCGTAGTATACTCTAACATAGGTTGGCATTCATGCTTCAGTGTGAGAATGTTAACCTATGTTAGTTGATGGCTCTGTAACAGTTTTGATGGAAGTGATCAACAAATAACATTAATCGTGATCTTATGTTGTTGATGGGTACATGACAGTCTAGTGGTTAGAATGCTGAACTACTGACCGAGAGGTTGGGTTTCAAATCACTGCCAGGGCAGAAATTTTTTGAGATTTCTGCTCCACCTGCACCCCTTAGCCAAATCAACTATAATGAGAACACTGACTGTACATGTCAGACGGCAAGGGAGAGGACCATCCGCCCTCATACACTGAGGTTAAGAAAATGAAGTCAGTAACACTTCATACCAATGCCTGTCTCTCAAAGCTAGCATAAGGGACTGCTCTTCTTCATCTGACAAGTTTCCCTAGAAGAGGAGTTACATAGACTAATAATCACGTCTACCAAACAATTAGGAATTGTGATATATAGTTGAGAAGTAAAAATCCGCCCAACAATATCCAATCACCCTAAAAAAATTCCCGGACATTTAACACTTTAGCGACGACAGTGTACTAAAAGCTAACGGAAAACCAGTTCAGCTTGTCGTTAAAGCGTTAAAGTACAAACCTTGTTTAGATCCTGCCTGAGGACTCTGGCCATCTCGGATCGTTGCTCGTCCAGCAGCCGTAACAATGCGGTCAGTTGTTGGCGTCTCCATTCCAAGGTCCTCGATCGACCGGTCATAAACGCAGCACGTGTACTCGAAACAATCTGTAACAGCAACAACTCATAACGTTAATCAAATTACTGAGTTCCGTAAAGTATTTTGAAGAGCAAGTATGTATATACGTCGCTAAACATGTATAAGTAACATGTATTTGCATCTAACAACTGCATAAGTTTTACATAGTGCAGAATAGCAGGGAAGATTATGCACAAAAACATGAGAAGCAAACACGGAAATATGATTTAATTTACAGGAAACGATATCAACTTAAATTAATGGATATGCAAAACTACAATTACAGATATTCAGAAAACGGCACGCAGTAGGGTGGAAGTGGGTACCACTTTTACTGGATACGCAAGCCTTCTAAAGTCAAAAGTGGGCATTCTATTAGTTTCATGGACCGCATGGTGTCCGATCCAGGCATCGTGAGAGTCGGTTAGGCGTCGTGAGATTCCGTTAGGCAACTTAGGCGTTGTGAGTGTTGGTTAGGGTCAGGTTAGGCGTCGTGAGGGTCGGTTAGGGTCAGTGTCGTCATTAGAAAACATGAGGAAAATGTGGTACGTTCCGCGTAGCATGCCAAAATATACCGTATAAGAACAGTTGAGAATCTCCGTGTAAGTTATACTCCATGTGTCATTTATATCGACCAATCAGGGCGCACTACAATGCTTGGACCAAAGATATTGTAGTTGCGGTCCATGAAACTAATAGAATGCCGAAGTGTCACATGAAGATCGCATATTCGATTCCCAATCACATTTTCTCATAAATGCAATGCATACTCGATGGATACCAACATTCTTGGCATATGTTACACCTCACTTGGTGTTACAACTTACCTTGTGCAATTATCATTCTAGATTTAAATAAGGTACCTCGGCAAATTTAGACATGATGATCGCTTTCCTCTGACGGCTGTTGAAAACTTCTACCGTGACAACAGACGTAACCTTTCGCGCATCTAGTGCACTGTTCACAGAAATAAACTTCAACCTATAAGCCAAAATCCAGGCGAAAATATACTTTGCATTTGTTATCTTTTTTATTAGGTCGATAATGTAACCGATTGACTTGACAGGTTCGTAATGTGGGACAGTCTTAGTCTAGTCTTGCGTATATATATATATATATATATATATATATATATATATATATATATATATATATATATATATATATATATATATATATATACGCATATACAATGGGACGGTGTTTACAGGGTCAAGGAATGGTAACAATGTTACTCGCGAAAATAATGTATACATACTTCTTCACTCTTAAACATAGATGTCGCCCCACTTTAAATTTTGTTTCTAATGTTAAATATGATGTGTTAAATCTCCATCGGAAATTGTATTTGTATATATTGCAAACATAATCATTCGTCAATTTGCCTTTACAAATATAATTATTTTACATGCGTTTGTTATGAAAACAAGATGTGAAATTTTCTGGAACCCCTATTATCGCCCAAAAAATAGGACTTCTCAGTCCTGTGTATAATGGTTCTTGCAACGGGGTGTGTCATGGCCGACTTCATGGGTGTGTCCATGAGGTCGTTGGGTGTGTCCTAGAACCATAGACTAAATCAAATCAAATCAAATAAAAACTCTTTTATTGAAGCCAAATCAAAACACATAACATTTCAACATAAAATGGCAGGATTGGCCGCAAGAGGAGTCCCAAAAGGGATCAAGATCCCGCTAACTAGGGACACCTAGAACAACATTTCAGAAATATGAATTTTAGCTAAATCCTTGATAAACAGTGCAACATCAAGTTTCGTACAGCAATGCAAAACAGTATGGTACATATTACACAATAAATGGTTTATAACTCGATTCAAAACACTATGAAAATATAAAAAGCAACTTATAAGCAGGCTATATGCGAATGTGTTTGAGGTTAAATACTGAAATAGGAATCGGATAAAATATTTATTTCAGTCGTCCCATTGCGACAAAAATTCCTTTAAGCAATAGAAATGGCACGGTGCTACATAATAGATGTCCAGAAGCTGAGCCTGTTTAGATGAGCGGATGGAACCACGACACTGGACGCTCACTGTGGAGCAGCTGAGCTCCTTTGACTAAACAGGAGCCACACCCGCGTGGTAGCGCCAGACCAAGGCAGAGATCCGGTAAGCGATCCGCCGAGGGAAAGGGTGCCAATGTCTCTAATTACAATGCATGTAATTAGAGACATGACCGACTCTTGGGATGCGTCCAATGAGGCGTGCAGCCGCGCGCATGACCCAATCCAAACACCCAATCCGAGCCGCTGGAAGACCCACATAGAGGGAGCTGCAATAATCGAGGCGGAAAACAACAAAAGAGTGGATAAGCTCTAATCAGCGTTAGAGGTTAGAGAACGGAAGACCACTCTAAGCAATTCACTCATTAGAGGCATCAGCCGTAATTATGCTTAACCCTAGCGTTACAAATTTCTGTTGAGTTAAATTAAGTAGTAGGCCGCTACATTATTACTGCCTATAATAATGTCAAAATTTGATTTCTATAAAAGCTGAAAACAATTGACCAGACTTCCAGCGCATAGGACTATTTATAAGACTGAAACACCTAAACACCTTACTTATTTTTTCTAACTTACTTACTTACTTACACGTCAATGTGCCGCTAAACTTATGATGTTGGATCTGTACTCTTTGGATCATGATTTCTGTGACTTCCTTTTCCTGTGCCGAAATTTTTTAATGGAGTGGAAAATTTAATGTTAGACGATAAAAACTAATCCTTTAATTTTTCATTCATCCTATGCTATAAACGTTTTACGTCTGTGCATTATATCTGAAATTTGCATTTAAACACGTTCAGTTAGGGAGAAGTTATAAGTGTGCTTACAGAAGTGTGATTTAAGCAGTTTGATTTCGCGATCCTCGAACTACATGTAACGCGTTTTGCAAATGTAATAGGCGTTGGTCTGTGGTACAAAATAATGTTAAGCGTTACGTGAAGCACTCCTTTGCCGTTCACTTTCTTCATATTTTAGACTGTGAACCTTTCCCTTGGGTGCAAAATTAATTGCATTGTGCACGTTTTACCGGATTGTTTTTGTTATCTGGTTCATGCGTGACCAATGCAGACAGAAAAAGATAGGCTACGCATTGTTGATTTTAAAGGGCCTATTGCCAATTTCACGGATCGGATTCAGATAGGGTTTTTTAGGACGAAGAATGGCAGGCTGGTGTTCATGTGGTCAATGCTGTGGTAGACGGACATCAACCCCTCGGACATCGACCTCCCCCAGACTAGGACATCAACCCCCCCCAGAAGAAACAAATTGATTGATTGATATATGTGAAATAACACGTAACTATAATATATTCTATATATTAAAATGGCCATAATTAGCTGTGGATAATGAACAACAGTTTTCTTAGAAGCGAATATTGTGGCCCAGTCCGCGCAGTGTCCTCGATGGATTTTATTCCGTCTTTTCGATCTTTGCACAGCTGCAGCAGACGCACCTGCAGCTGTTTGGTGCTCCTCTTTATCCTCTTCACGGGAGGTTGCCCTAGAGCCTCCTGCACGATCGCGGTGCTCACAAGGCCCTCATCCTCTTGGATCGCTCCGATTAACACCCAAAGTGAAAGATGACAATGGCCCACCAGGCTTGCGAAACCATTGTTCCAAGACTCGTAGGCTACCAGCAATAAAGCGTCAGCAAAACAGCCACCGCATTCAACTTTTACAACATAGGGGGGTTGAAGTCCGGGGGGGTTGATGTCCGTGGGTCGATGTCTGGGGGGGTTGATGTCCAGGGGGGTTAATGCCCTGCATTCCAATGCTGTTCATTACAAGTTTCTGTGGTGTTGGGAAATTATACAATTTGTTCGGTGACAGTTTGTTCATGTCACGAACTGGTGTTCATAACGAGCTCCAAGGCTTCTGCGCGACTTACGAACTGGGCACTCCTTTGCCGTTCACTTTCTTGTTATAGTAGACTGTGGACCTTTCCCTTGAGTGCGAAATTAACTGTGTTGGCATAATGCGACAAAGCCGAGTGACTTTGATCTTTTCTGCTGCACGAACAGGTGTAAAATCGCTGTAAGAGCTTCGATCAGGGTTGTAATGTGATGTAATTCTTCGAAAATTTCTCAGCGCCCAGAAAAGACACTTCAGAGAGTCCAGCTTATTCACAGGCGCTATAGCGGACATGGATAATGGATATCAAATAAGTCCGCAATAGCCAGGCTGCTCTTTTCGATATCAGGTCAAAACCCAGGAGGACGAGCCGATGAGACAGCATGGTGCTACTTTTTTTTCTCGGTGATGATGTTCGTGTGGTGGCTCGGAGTAGAATCTAATAAGTAAAGTAAGTATATCCTTTATTGAAAAACCAACTGCTAACCGCATTTTGGTGTACAAAGATCATCAAATATAAAAAAAATTAAGTATAAAGCATCCGTGTGACAAATGTTTTACGAGATAGAGAGTTTGCCTTAGGTATTATTCTATTGTGGGTTTTAGTGCGTCTGGAAGGGAGTGAGAGGAGAAAGATATGAACAGTTGTGTATCGTCAGCGCAGACGTGATGAGAAAATGAGTGCTGAGTGGGTTGGTGTAAAGAATGAACAGCAGATCGAGGACCGAGAACAGAAGCTTGGGGAGCATCCATAAAGGGCGTCGGCAATGAGGGGAAGGGAGGTGGTGTCGGCCGAATGCGGACAAAGGGCAGGGGGGATTGTGACCAGTACGGACGTCGGCACGTAAATTTGGTATATAGTTATTTCAGTATAACCTGATTTAGCTTCTTCATTTAATAACCCACCGTGTACTAATCAGACCATAATATTTGTACTGCCTTGTGGATAGGCATATTGGAATCCAAGTGCAGGTTTATCCAGGTCAACAGCCGGCCACACGGCCAGCCAGGTTCCGTGCTTGACCTACTTTCGTCTCGCAATTTACTTCATCAGCCGCTCAAACCCTTGTGTCCAGATGCTAGCATTTCACATAGCTAGGGTAGTGCACTCTGCAGCATCAAAGCGCCGTTCATTGGTTTTGGCGTGCGGACGTCCTCAAAGGGGTAGGGCAGGGTAAGGTTAAAAGGAGGAAGGAGGGGCCCAAAGTAGGTCATTTTCTGCGGACGGCCCGTATGGACGCCCATAGAGATGGTAAGCCAACTGCAGACAATGGTAGGGGATTATGCCAAATGCGAACGTCCGCATCGAATTTTGAACATAGTTATAGGATATCAGAGTCTGAAACAAACTAATGAGAAAGTCTACAGTAGGCCTACTGGGCAGACGGCTGGATCTGATTAGGGGATTTAATTGCTTTCCCTTTGCCAATTCCCAACCGAAGCAGAAAGCTGATGCCTGATGGGAGGTTTGTGCTCCACTCGAGGATCCCTCTAGCGAACTGAACTATAAAATGACTCGGTTTCCTTGTTACAATGTCTGTGGGAAGATCAGACTGTGAGGGAGATGACTGGCCACCCACGCTCATAATATAGCGAAGCAACAAAACTATTGACACGCCATGTCACATTCTCCTATACTTTGATTATTGATAGGCCTATTATTAATTCAGAGACATCTAAATCTTTTTGGTATCAGTATTTACAGAGCTTTTGAAGTGACCTTAAAAGTGCCTTTCAAATTAGGACTGGTACTGATTAAAATAATTTTAATCGATTAATCTCCCAAATTTAATCGAGATTAATCAATGTATAAATTTATAATTATAAATTAATCGCTTTATAAATTTTTAAATACAATACAATAAGCAGGGTGAGAATTGCCGGGGGTGGGAGTTCAACCCCCAGGCCTAGTCTTTCTTAGGACTCCAAAGTAAGGTCTTCGTTGCCGACTTAAACGCCACATAGCCTAGATCAAAGTCTACCCCCGTTATTTTTCTACAATTCTCATACTGGTTCTAAGCAGACCATATCTGTGGCAACGTTGGGCTCACTACTGCAGCAGCTGCGGGCCAGTAGCGGCGCCAGGATTTCAGGTTTGGGGGGGGCTAAAACCCCAATGCCTTCCCTTTCTCCCCTTCTCTCTGGCATAGGCAGTGATGTCCCACTTTTGTTTGGGGGGGCTGAGCCACCGATAGGCTTCAGCCCACCCTAGCCCCATGCTGGCGCCGCCACTGCTGCGGGCCATGTCCATATTGGCCACTGTGTTAAATGCTTGGCGACCTGTAGTCGTTAAAACTTAGAATAATTGGCAAATAATTGCACAGGCTTAGTCAGAGAGCATGCCCCCCTCAACATATGGCTGCCTGGCTTAGTGATAATTGGCAAAATGGGGTCAATTAATGAACTGAAAAATTCTCACACTGAATGGTCAATATGAGAATAATATAGGACTAGGACCCTAAATAAAATTTAATGGTAGACATCTGGCTATAAAGCCGCGCGCAAGTCAAATGTTAGGTTGAGTTATACGTGTCTGGTTAAAATTTGGCAATAACCGTTGTAGATCAAGTGACTGCAAGATCCAAACAGCCAAGACGTAGCCTTTAGCGGGAAACTCGGTCTCTTGCTGCTAAATTTATCAATAATATTTTTCAGTTAATTTTTCTGCCATGATAAAAGTATATGTTAGTAGGGTGGTTCACAAAAACCAAGTTCAAGCTGGAAACCAGGGCACCCTCTCAGTTTGTTAGACCTGTCAATAGTATTATTGAGATAAAATTTCAGCATCTTATTCCAGCTGGAAGATGGTGCTCAACGACATTGAAATATTACCATGTAGTAGCATTAGCGGTAAATCTTGATGTCGTATAACTTGGTCAATAACTTAACATTTGTTATGGAGATGAGTTTCAAATAGTTTCTGTTGTGTTATACTTACTTATTTACTTACCTACTGGTATTTTGAACAAAGTGTACATTTCTTGTTAAAGGTCATGGTGTCTACTTTCTGTGTTTTGGCAGACATTTTTTTTACCATTTGCCATTGAAATTTAAGCGCTCATATTTAACACTTTAACTCTTCGGTGTGCCCAAATTAGCCTGTGGGACAGGATACAATGAATCCATGGCCATTCATAATCTTCTGGAGTTGTGGAAACTCACGGACAAGGTTCAAACCTTGAGCTTTGATATCTGTCAACACTGAGCTCTTCAATGGAGTGTGCGTTCTGCCGGAAGACAAGATAGATCGAGAGCTCCTGTGGTTGGCCTGCCGTCACCATGTGATGATTTTAGCCAAAGTATTCACCTTGTGCTGCGATCCATCTAATTCATCGCATATTCCAATCTTCCAGACATATAAAGCTGCTTGGCAAAGTGTGATGCAGGACTGAATATCATATCCAGCACTGAGCCCTATCATGAAACAGCACTCAGTTTTCTCAAGAAGTTTACTGAAAGAAAGTCAGATTCAGGGATCAGAGATGACTACCAAGAACTCATTGAGCTGAAAATGGTTGTCTTGGAAGTTAACCTTCAATAATTCACTGGAGAGCCCTGGGCCAATTCACCATGCAAGTTGGATGCCAAGTTACTGTATGCCATCAAAATCTACCTTTTTCGTGATCAACGTGGTATATTCAAACTAACGAAGAAGAAAGAAACTCAGATTCATCGATTTGTGCAGCTTTGTTGCCCTTCTTTACACAAAAGCATGGACAAAGGCTTCACCTTGCTGCTGAAGCTCCAGGACAAGATCTGTCACTTTGGATTAATCTAGGAAAATATGATTCAGTTTACTCCGAGATCAGCGTTGCTGCCAGGAAGGCCCTAGAAACCACTTGTGGTACCTTTCAGATGAGGCTGTAGGTCTGGCACTCTTCTCAGACCAACTTCCAGTAACAGATAAGGTGAATATTGTTCACAGAGTAACTGCAAAGCCTGGTGAAAGGAAGGTGAGAGGTGATGCTGCGCTACTGAAGGAGGGGGCTTGCCTGGGTGATTTTGCAACCCAGTGAAAACTGACACTGCTGTCACACCTGAAGATTAGTGATTTCTTTCTTACACTTCCACAAGAGAAGTGGATCGAGAATGGGGATTACAAACAAGGCAGAGACAGAATTCAGCAGTTGAGAGTGGTGAACGACCCGGCTCAGAGGTGTGTGAAGTTGTTCGAGGAATTCAACCGACTCATCATCAATAATGAAGAAGAAAATCAGTGTCTTCTCCAAGTGGTCGTGGCAAATAGGAATGCTATTTCTGCTATCTTTATTTATGTTATCTCTGAACACCTAAGTCTTTTATGCCGTGCTTGCTTTTTTCAGTTGCGGCCATTGCGGGTAATTTCCCGATCACTTTCACCAAATGCTGCACTTTCTGTTGTTCATGCTTTTGTTTGTAGTAGGATTGACTACTGCAGTACCATCTATGCTGGCCTCCCATTGGGGCGCATTGCTCAGGTTGAGCGTGTGCTTCGTGTAGCTGCTAGGCTTGTTGGTGGTTTTTCTAAATTTGACCATATCTCGCATTATATGCATGACGTACTCCACTGGCTTCCTGTTTCTTAGCGCATTCAATTTAGGATTTCGGTCTGGGTCTGGCGGTTCCAATTAGGGAGCGCTCAAGCCTACTTGCGTGAGTTCTGTCACCCTACCTCAGGTTTAGCTACCCGCAGAAATCTTCGTTCTGCATCTCGTGGCGAACTTGCTGTTCCCTTTGCGCGCACTTCAAAGATGCAACTTCGTGCCTTCTCAGTGGTTGGGTCGACCATCTGGAATAATCTTCCTTTGAATTCAGATCGGCGTGTTCTTCTAGCTGGAGACTCTGCATGCACCTTTTACAAGAATTTGAAAACTGTTCTCTATCGTCGTAGTTGGGCAGGGAGCGCCTCTGAGTAGGTTATCTTGGAGGGGCGCTATATAAGTCCTCTGAATGAATGAATGAATGAATGAATGAATGAATTTGCCTCACAACAACAAAGAAGTCTGTTGTTGACGCAGTGCTGGCAGTTTCTAGACTCTAAGACTGTAGCTGGTATTGAAGTCATAAAACCGGAACAATCGACGTTCATGGTCAGAACGACGTGTTTTTCAAAAATTTTAGGCATTTCCAATTCTTCAAACCTATTCAAATTTTACAGTACAATCTGACTAACTGTTCTACTATCACATGTGTTGTCAAATTACAGTAATATTTGATTTGTCGTTAAATAAAATGCATTCGTACGGGAATGTATGCTCGACGCATTAATTTCCACAATTAGTGTCTTTTTATCGGTATCAGGCAAAGTGACACAGTCCGTGAGCACTGTCTTCCCGTTGGAATTGGAAGCTGAAATTTTGTCTAAATAATACTATTGATAGGTCTAACAAACTGAGAGGGTGCCTTGGTTTCTAGCATGCACTTGGTTTTTTACCATGTATCTGTGAGCCACCCTAATATGTTAGTTACAAATTCTCGTATGAGCCGTACGCAAATAATCGTAAATGTGAACTTTATTGTCTTAAGCGCTACTCTAAAGCTATGCGTAGGATATTACCAGCTTTTCACTAGCGCTGCGTTGTGTCAGAAAGGTTGAAAAGAGAGCACGGAAGATTCGACTCCGGTTGCCAACTTGCCATAGAGACCAGAGAAAGGAGAGTTGCAGTGAATAAGTCATTTATACAAAAACCAGAATTTCATCATAGAGTATATATATTCGTTTACAGCATGACGCTGTTACAGTAGGTGTAGGCCTACTAGTCAGCAAGATATAAATAAAACCTAGAAGTAATTAGTGACAAGGCAGTTTTATGTTTATTAGTTAGGTAATAACATGTAGTAAAACATACTAAAACCTGCATTGTGTACATTGACAGGAAATTACACAATTTAGTCCCAAAATCGTCCACTTATGAAAATAGGTCATTCCTCGTCAAATCACTCGGGGTGTACACCACACCCCTTCGGATTCTTCTGAAAATTGTTGTGCATAAACTACTTGTCAAATTAGGAATAACAGTGAAAATTTGAGCAGAATATCTCAAAATTTGACCGAGATATTAATTTTTTAAGTTAATACAAAAAACACAGAGAGCGAGAAAACGTGTTAGGACCATAGCAACTTTTCAAAACCTCAGCAAATGGCTGAACCAGCCATGACTAAGCCTATACTACCAAGTTGGCTCAAGATAATATGAAACCCACCAAGCCTTCAGACCATGTTCAGTTTGTGGCATTCAATTACCTCTACAGCCTTGATAAACAGTAGTTGATCGAAAGTAATACATGGTGTGACAATTTTTTATTCAACTTGGCTGCTCGATCCATCACAAAAGACAAAGTAGACAGGATACTAGACTTGTCACCTGGGTTCAGATCAAACGATGGGCACCTCTCTGTCTCTTACGGACTGATCTTCTGGATGTTGACCTGATTACGGATTGTTTTGATGTGCCATCGGTTGATGCCTTGTGCATTAGACACTGGCGCAATTGAAGTTGCTAATTACATTACATTACATACGAATATCCACCGGTGGCTGATACACACCCATGCTTAAATTTTGCATGAAGCCACCCCAATTTCGACATGGTTTAGATTCTTTATGAAAAACCAACCACTGTGCCAAAGAAGATCCAGGTCTGTCGACAATGTCAATGTGTGCAAGTGCTGCAGTTCAACAAATGGTTTGAAAACAATTTGAGACAATACCATTCCTGGATCACTAGTAAGTATATTCTTTATTGAGCCAGTTGCAATCCGCATTCCCGTGTACATACATCATTATAATAAACAATCAATAGTCAATATGAATAAAGGTGGCAATCATTTCCATTCGTCCGAAAAACAGACTGCTTATACTTATTAATTTCGTCTATTGAATTCGAGTATCCCAGCAATCAATGAAACTTGATATAGCGCCCCTTCAAGATATCTACTCAGAGAATGCTAGAACCTTAATTAACCACTGAGCTCCCGAAACATGATCGACAGACACACCCACACCAAACAAAAATGGTGAAATGACAGAACAAGGACTACCAACAGAACGGCAAATGATGCAATTATCCTTGCAGAGCTCCGCCATATCTGCCTGAGGTAAAACAATAGCTTAGGTTGCTAAATAACTTTCTACTGTCAATTTAAAATGGAATCTGGATGATGAAAATAATTGTTTGCCTAAATAGAAGTTGGATTGATGAAACTAATTCTTTGCTTGAATCAAAGCTGGATTGAGGGAATTATTGTTTCCCTAAATATAAGCTGGATTGATGAAACTTTGCTTCAATAGAAACTGGATTGATGAAAATAATTGTTTCCGTAAGTAGAAGTTTGCTGGATGAGAATAACCGTTTGCTTAAATAAAAGTTCGTTTTACTAAAAATAATTTTGTGCTTAAATAGAAGTTGAATTGATGAGAAGTAATTTTTTCTGAAAACAAGTTGAATTTGCGGAAATGGTTCCTTAAATGGAAGCTGGATTGATGACAGTTATTATTGGCACTGGTAGACTGCTTACTTACAAATGTCAAGTAGGGCATTTGAAGACATGAAAGTAATTTAGCAAAGTAAACTACGGGATAACCTTGCCTGATTCACCATTATCGCTCAACTCAAATTAATTGTAACGAAAGTGATATAAAACATTAACAGGTTAAATTAGCCGATAAAATCAAATCAATCCCTAACAATAACCCGAAATCTAATGCTTAACTAACTTCAAACTCGTTGAAATAAACAAATTTGACCAAATTAATTAATTAAATCGCACCATATCGACAAAAAAATACAACCAAAGACGCTATAAACACCGCAGTGAGTATGTAGCAGGGCATTTATTTCGCTCAAAATTAACCACTTTCAAGAGCAAATTTCTCAGTTTGCTATTGTTAGGTTCACTGCAGGTTTTTGTGAGAATGAACCTAGGGCCTACTTAACACATTCCCAAAAAATCGCCTTGTCTCGATTTAGGTAAAGCTTTTAATATATTGACTTTAATTCTGGCCGACTATACATAGAAAAAACTAGAAAGTATATTAGTATGAAGTAAATAGCTTAGTAAGAGTTAAGTTGATTTTGTGGACGTTTCTGTCTACCTGTGCATGAAATGTCGTGTCTGTAAACAGAGTCCTCCTGTATACTTACTTGCGTTAATCTAAGCGCTACAAAAGTACTGTTCACCGCTACGCGGCGACACCTAGCGTTTGATGGTATTTTTAAAAATCGTTAGCCGTGTTGTTGATGCCATACATACATAAGGGAAGGAAGGCATTGCCCTGAAGAAGCGATCGACCGGTTTATCAGCCGTATGTTTAACAAACAGTTTTAAAGTGTACTGGAAATTAACGGAAACTATATCAGACCTGAATCAAAGTGAAAAACCAGTTATCTTACAAAACTGAAAGGTGAGAATCGATGGCGAAATTTTAAACGTAGCTTTATCCATGTTTTCGTGTCTACCTGCACGTTTACCACCCCCACTGTTGTCACGGTTTTCAAACTGAAAATAAATGAACAGTTAGTGGCATAGCTTTACATAATTTTTTTAAAATTCAGTAGGTATGCTTATTTTAAATGTATTTTGGTTGGAACTCACAGTATCTTGAAATAATCTTAAGTGTGAATTAACGTGAATTTTCTCAGTAAACGTGGCCTATTTTCGTATGACTCACTGTGTTTATAGACTCACCGGTCCCTCTCACGCTTCGTTGATGCGTGGTCGTTACGTGATTATTTGTTTATTTGTATGTGGTAAATAAATATCTGTCAGTTAGTTAAGTTGCACGAGGGCACAGTACTACAGTAGTGTGCAGATCTATTTCAGATCTAATGTTAGACAAGTTTAAACGTCATTTAGGATTCTCTAAGTTTTTATCTATTCATTCATTAATTCATATCCAACATTTATATAGCGCCCCTTCAAGAAAACTAATCAGAGGCGCTCCCAACTCCAGCACGGCCAAACAAGAACAGTCTTAAGGTGAGAAAAGAATATAGGAGAGAAGGTCCTAACAAAGAAGCAAAGCTCCAGAGGGAGGCCATTCCTGGTCGAGGGACCCACCACCGAACGGCAGAGTTAGACCTTAAGGAATTTTATACGACATATTTAGTCAAGTTTACACCTTTTAAGGCTTATTATAATTATGACGCTAGTTTAGAACTTTTTATTATGAGTCCATTAAAAAGTTTGTGTTTCTGATCTGGAATCGATTATCGACACCTTACGTCTTATGTGGGAATTTAAATAATTTAAAGCTATATTCAAGACTTTTTATGCATTGTGTCACTGAATACTTTCTTGGAAGCGTGTGGAGACAGTGTATAGGATTTTTATGGTCAAACTTTAAGAGAAAGGTATGGAAGGTCCATGAAATCCTAACCATGATCGTTGTGGACTGATTGTTTGCCTAAACTGGGATTCAAACGTTTGAGCATGGTGTTAGGAAAAGTACACTTAATGTAAAGTTAAACTTCTGTAATGGTGAACATTTGTAAGGCATCAGCTGTTACTGCACCTTTGAATATCTATGAATCCGGTCAGTTGCAGGAGTTCAATCTGGTCAGATAGAGAGGTATACCACCATGAGTGTGGTAGGTGTATTAAACGGATAGATCCTCCGTAGTGATCACTGTGCAACAGTTTTCAAAAATTGCCAAGCTCATTAACTTTTTAGAATTTAAATCTGCACGTTCTTTTGAAGCATTTAAACCGCATTTGTGGGGCGCGGTGGTGTAGGGGTATGTTCGGTGCCTTGTAGCCGGAGGGTTGCGGGTTCGAATCCACCTCAAGCCGCCGCGTAGGGACCCTGGGCAAGTCTTTCACTCGCAATTGCTCATGCGCTTCGGCGTGAAACTCCGATTCAGTGTCCGCGCTGTAGTCGGGAGCGCCTCTGAGTAGAACTCTTGAAGGGGCGCTATAACAAGTGCTCATACATACATACATACATACATTTGGAAAAATCCTTACCTAACTGTCTAAGTCCAGCGTGTCTCTTGAGGACCGATCGGTCAATTGCACTTTTTCTCTGCACTTGTGGAGAAATTATTTATTGCCTACAGTGCAAAGACAAGAGAGAGTTGGACAAATGCACCAAGTGCACTTGAGAACCTTGGTCCTGCTGCCAAAGATATGGATCTGTGTTTGTGTGCCTGAGTTATTGTCTAGCACCTTGCTAAGGACCTGTCAATGGTGCTGTGAACATGGCTGTCTAATGGATATAAGCAGGTGTGCCTTAACTTAAGAAGAAAATGTATCCTGTGCCGAGTCAGAGGGAATAACATGTATGTAACTGAACATTTATGTAGCACCTCTTCAAGATATCTATCAGATATCTGTCTGTGCTAGCCTATATGATGTCAAATGTCATTACGAATGAATATAATACATCGGTTTGCAAAGCGGTGCAAAGTAATTTGAAAGAGTCACCAGTGGCGGGCCCACGCACACACGAGGAACCAACTAACGGATTCACCTCGACAGCTGAAGATGGCATGGATGTTCAGAGTATCTGGGCCAAGTTGCGTGGTTGTGTTTGGTTAGGGAGGGCTTTAACGAAGGGATGGACCAACAGGCAATTATTATTGTAAATTGATTACAGATCAAATCAGGACCCAGTCAGGTCATTGCACTGAAACCCAGAGGCATTCTATAATGGGTAAGCCAACTGAATAGGGTGTGGCTTAATTGAAGACCAAAATGACACACGGTTCTTGTATGCACTCATTGCGCTGTCTCCTTGTTGGATTCCCAAAACATTTGCAATTGTGCTTCAACCCTGAAACACTCCCTCCAAGAACTAGAACCAGTGTTTATTCATTCATTCATTCATTCATTCATTCATTTCAAAGATTTATATAGCGTCCCTTCAAGGTTACTACTCAGGAGCGCTCCCGACCCCAGCACGGCTGAAAAGGACAGTTTTGAGGCAAGAATAGAAAGATTCAGAGTGGATTCTGGGATGCAATCGCAGTGCCAAAGGGAGCTCATTCCAGAGGGAGGGGCCAACCACTGAGAAGGCGCGATTCTGCTTAGTAGCTGTGCGGGCAAAGGGACCATGAGCACGCCCCGCTCAGTAGAGCGGAGAGAGCGACGACCCGGAGCACCCAAGGTAGGGCAGCAGATATAGGTAGATGATAATTTACTAATTATAGGCTGGCATCTAGGGTTTAAAGTTAGGTGCTCCTTTTGCACACTTGTTATTAGTATGGTATCCTGTGGTATCTGAGAATTTGTAAAGCGCCGCTTACAGTACTAGCTATTCAGAGGCGCTCTCAGAGTGACAGCCCGGAGGAAATAAGAAAGTCTTCAAGCAACAGGGGATGAGGGTTGGACCCCTACTAAAATCTTACTAGGGATTGAGAGAGTGGGTCATTCCACATAGAAGGGCCCACCATGACAACGGTACGGTATTGGGCCATGGCAGTCCTTGCCCAGGGAACTAGGAGATCAAGTCTATCCCCAGTATTAAGTATTAATTATTGCCAGATCTTTTTGTGGTAGAAAAGGATTTCTTATATGATCACCAACCAATTGCAGTGCTCCTATATTCTTAAGCCTCTGAGGCTGTTCTGAGCTTGGAGTTGTAATATTGCTATCATGAGTCAAATGTTCATATTATAACAGCAGCCTACCTAATATTATAATATTATGACAGCAGTCTGCCTGTGGCAAGCTCTACATTTCTTTGAGATTAGCAGAGTTGTCAATCTTTACTGCCTGTTGCTTTTCACGTCATGGTAGCTGTGACAGCCCTTTAGGCAGTTCTTTGTATAGTTTAGTTGTCATGATTTTGCTGCTTTTACCCCAGACTGTTATGTAAGTGTGTATGTGTCTCGTAATGATATATGTACAGTTGTCAGTAGCTATAGTAGTTATCCATTGTGGAATTTTTCAGAACTGTGAAATTGATCGTGTTTTATTTTTTATTACTGGCAGTTATGCAATAGCTTTAAGTTATGTGAAATATATTTCAGACGTATTAATTAAGCAAAGGTAAACTTGCATGCTCACCTGTTTAAAAACTTTTAGAAGCATGACATTAGTTCAAAGGTAAAAGTCCAATTACAGGTTCCTCTTTCAACCTTCCTATTGATTAACGGTCCTTACCCATTTAGCAGCCACTTAGGGATGGAAGACTGATTGCACCCCTTTTGGTTTGGTATTGCAGGTTCTCACGCCAGTTACGGAGAACCAGTTACTTGCCGGTAAGTGCAGTTAAGACAAACCAAGCCAGGTACACTACCGGGTTGATTTGTCCTAACTGCACCTACTAGTCCCTGTCAACAAACCCAAGCAGTCTCACAATAGTTACATTCATATGCAATGCTTGTGGTTTTTTTTGTGCCAAATTTAGTTTGATAAACACATGCCATTGTTATGAAAGATCTGCCTAAAAGTTAAGGAAAATATCTTTCGTATTGTGCTATTAATTAAAATGATTAAACATTTATTTGCTTCTGTTTCCTTTATTTGTCTGTACACTTTGCTTGGCTTTGTTTGAGCGACATCTGTGGATTATTGGGATCCGGTGACTAATACCTCCAGGTTTCATCGATCAAGAGTATCAGGCACACCTGTCTTTGACTGGGCTCTTGTTGCCGCTGGGTCTTCTGCATTTCATGGAGCGTAGAGAGTCGACTGGCACGTTTCTCGTTAAAAACATTAATTTTTTGCCTTGCTCTTGATTTAATTGTGTGAATCAGACAGACAGACACGCACACACAGACAGACACACAAACAGACAGACGACTGACTGACTTACCGACTGACACACAGATAAGAAAACAGATATGCAGACAGATATACAGACAGATATTCAGACAGATATACAGACAGATATACAGATAGATATTCAGACATATATACAGACAGATATGCAAATAGATATACAAATAGATATACAGACAGATATACAGATAGATATTCAGACAAATATACAGACAGATATGCAGACAGATCTTCAGACAGACAGGCTTAGATGTTGCTTGAGTGGCAGTGTCATAGCTGACAAAAGGTTCTTTGAACCTGGTTTCTGTCCATGAGTCCATGTCGCTCGTGCGTGGCATCATAAGGAGATGATGATGATGATGATGATGACTCAGTTGAGTTCAATATTTTTTTAAACTCCAAATGCTGTGTCTTTCTTCTGCCTGAGGCTGGCGCTCGATCGAACGTCCATTAAGAGTTTCCAAGCGCTGCACCTGTCAAAATGCCTCTCTCTATATGCTTTGGTAGTTTGGAAAAAGAGATTTTAATCAATCTGTATCCAATTGGTTGTTTTTGGCTTAAGCGTCAATTTTGATCATATGACTAATATCCCATTGTTTTGGTGAAATGTGTATACACAGCCACACAAACAGACAGAAAATTGTACAGAAAAATTACTGGATCTCCGCATGTGTAAGGGAGAGATTATTTGGGAAAGGAACTGCAACATTAGCATTTTAATAATAATAATAATAATAATCTTTTCTTTATTGAAGCGCCTGACAAACACCCTGCGCTGTACATTTACATGTTATGACAATTAAGCAATTCACAAGAACACAAATGACAGAAGACATAAATCTTAACTACTAACAGAACAGACAGCCTGCAATACACGGCGCTAATAGCAGCCTACAAAGCATGTCCGCCCTACGGGACTCGAACTCAGTACCTCTCGCTCTCTATGCCAGTGTGTTATCCAATGCGCTATCGCATTTTATCTCTGTTAGTTAAATCTTCATCGTCGTCATCATCATCATCGAGGGGCATGGTGGCTGAGAATATGGGTTCGAACTTCCACTCACATGGTCACTGTGTACGGACCTTGAGCAAGTCCTTCATTCACATTTCTATGCCCCATCGATGTTCTGTTATGGTCGTGTGCACTTCTGAAATTTGGAAGGACGTCAGTATCAAAATACAGTTGTATTGTATTTGTATAGAACTTCAATACATTTTACGATGATGACAAGTATTGGTATGTATACAAACATTCATGTAAAACGCAGAAGTAAGCAATCCGAGTAATTTCTTGGCACAGTGGTAGTAAAATAATGCTAAAAAAATGGTAACTGCTAGTCATTACAATACAATCACTTGCGAGGCATTGAAAGCACATCATCATCATCATCATCTCCACCACCACCATCATTATCATCATCATATATTTATCCCAAGTGGAGAGATCTGCATCCTTCCAGATGCTGTACGTTAAATCCGGATGCAAGAAGGGTACGAAGGCCCACTTAGTTAGGGCCGCCTCTCTGAGCACATTTAGCAGCTGAGATTGCTGTTCATGAAAGTAAACACACTAGAGTGTTACTGATATTCAAATTCAACCAAGTACGAGGCATGTAGATGAGAAATTTGGAGTCTGTTCATGTTTGTGTGTTTTGAATGTCTGGTTGTTGACTTTGCTTGTCATACTCTGTCAAGCAGCGCTTCCTCTTCGTGTCTTTCTCCATATCCACATTTCTGAGGACTCCAGTGTGTGCTAGTTAATTGTTTTGATGAGAGCAAATCCTCGTGTATAATGGTGTAAGTTAAGAAGGGTAGATACAAGGTATGAATGGAGGGGAAAGTGAAGAGGAAGACCAAGAATGATGTTAATCAATCAATCATTTATTTCTGTAACCATCAGAAGAGAAAACGAACAATTAAGCAATAAGGCTACAGTTTGACATGTAGTTGGCTACACGGAGGCCCAGAAGGGATCATGGATCCCGCTAAATAGGGACACTTAAACATATAAAAAAAGTACAGATACGAAAAAATGACAGCCAATAGATACTTAACGTGGAGTAAGCCTTGGGCTCAAAATCTAACAAACAAACAAAAACATAACATGGGTCCATCAAAACCACACTAACAAAGGAATATAAAATCTTAACTAAAACTAATGGAGTGGATGATGGAGGGTTAAAGCGAACTAAAGGAGGGGGATGCTCAAAAAGAAGAATGGCAACTTTGGCAGTGTCAACCTGCCTAAAAGGAAGAGAACCACAGAAGAAGACCAGGCACTACCCGGTAATTGTCAAACTGACCCAGTATACTGACATCAATAATTAAGGGTAGACACCTTGTTCAATAACTGCAGGTCAAACAGGGAGGAGGCTCGAACCCGTACCCTCCGCATTACAAGTAGGGTTGTTAAAATCGGGTTTTTTGGCAAGCCGAATTTCGGTTTTAGAAATCCGATTTTAAACCGAATTTCGTTTTTTATTGGCCTTCATAGAAAATTTAATATATTATTATATAATGCAAGTTATTTTATATATTAGGTACCGTAACGTACGTTAAATAAACACCTTCTTATCTGCCGGCTATATTCGATGAAAACAATCGTAAACACTAAAGAAATGCATGAATTAATTCTTTCTGGCATTTCTTGAAATTTTCACTATGAAATGATTTTTTAAAAAAATTCGAATTTCGTTTTGTCAATAATAAAAACCGAATTTCGTTTTCAAAACCGAAATTCGGATTTCCGAATTTCGTTTAACATCCCTAATTACAAGGGAAACACTTTAACCAATCAGCTACCATGTCTAGTGTTTGAGTATATTTTCACTTGCTCTACTGACCTTTTGACCACTGACCAACAGTATAGGCATCACGGATTAGATAAGTTAAGCATATTAGATATTACATTCCTGAAGCTGAGCATGATGGTGTGGTTTCAGTGCCTCCAAAGTGATTGTATTGTAATGACTAGCAGTTAGCATATTTTAGCATTATTTTACTACCACTGTGCCAAGAAATTACTCGGATTGCTGACTTCTGCGCTTTACATGCATGTTTGTATACATACCAATACTTGTCATCATCGTAAAAGGTATTGAAGTTCTAGTTTTGCAATTAAAAAACTAGACATGGCTGATAGTGAGGTAGGTATAGGAAATGGGTTCATATTTCCTAAGTGTTTGTCTATTGAAAAAACATTATCGACCAACTTGAGTGGCCGTCCAAACCAAACCAGACCACTCAGGTGTAGGTAATACTAGGTAATAGTAGTAGGTATCCTTCATTCGTTTGATGGCCTTCCTACATGAACCCCATCCGCACCTGTGCCATTGCTGTGAGTTGTACTGATGCACCGTTGCTTCCTTATTTACCCAGCTGCCATCAAACAGTAGTATGTATTGGCTGTGGCTTTGATTTAAGTCATAGGACACACATGTCCTGAGAACATCCTCCTCTTTGTTTGCTGATTAATTAGCCTCCTCTGCCTGGCCGGATAAATGGCCACTCGTCTGAATTATTGGTTTAGACTATTGTGTTTAAAGGTCTCTGTTGCGAGTACGTTTAACTGTCCGAAGTGGGAGGCGTTCATTGTGCCCTGATAAAATACACTTGGAGACACGTGCTTGAACCAGAAAAGTGTCATCCTTGACTGATAAGTTCAATCTAAGCCTTCAAGGCTGCAAAAGGTCAATCCTGGGTTGTTATGACTCAGTGGGGTGACCTATCACCAGGTTTACTGAACTGTAGCAGTATACATATTACATCCGTCTTATAATGTGCGTCATTATGGCTGAGATTCTGACGTCATGTGGGGCTGGACACATGGGTCACACAGTTGGTTCAAGTAATTAAACATGAACTTTGTGTAAAGCACCTTTGGTATACAGTGCATTGTGTGCTATAGCTCCCAATGATCACGTGGGTACGGTGGGTTGAGCTTACCAACTTACAAAATTTTATTAGTTATTTACATTTACACCAAGACATTCCATAGTTTATATTATTATTATTATTGTTGTTGTTTTGTTGTTATTGGTGTTGTTGTTGGTGTTCGTTATCATTGTAATTATTATCATCATTATTATTTATTATTATTACCACTATGATCAGCAGCAGTCAAAATCATCATCACTATTATTTTTTCAAAATTATATTTGAGAACATTTTTAGCTCATGTATGCATATTGCGCTTTGTTATTAAAAATTGATATTATTTTCAGCTGATTGAATTCTATATTTTCATCTGGATGATGTTATTTGATTGAACAACTTTTCACGATTAATTGATTGTTTCATTGATTCACTGTTTCCGCAAGCGACACAAATAGCCTACATTCGTAAAAGCGCTATGTCAGAAAAATATAGGAATGTTTATAAGTCAGGCTCTGTGCTATGCCGAGCCAATGCGAGAGTGACATTCAGGTCATGTTATTCGTTTCGGTTTTGTTCAATGTTCATTAGCTGTTTAGGCTGTGACCGTATTTGCTTTTGTACTCTGGTTTGGTACAGAGCTCAGTTGATACATATTCTGTATAGTGTCATTGTCTCTGTAGTTTGTCATTGTATATTATAGAACTTTGCTAATTATGGGCATGTTTCCCCGTTTGTTACTAACTTCAGCATTTATATTTTGTTGAGTAAGTATTTCTTTATTCTGAACTTTTTTTAATTACTGACCTAGTCTCAAATTTGTTACTAATTTATTGTTTTCTATAATCTATATGCTAGTGTATTTCTACCCTCCTTCCACCGTGCCTTGGGATTCTGCTCGTTTCTGCTTCTTATTCATTCATTCATCCATTCATTCGAGAATTTATATAGCGCCCCTTCAACTACTCAGAGGCGCTCCCGACTCCAACGTGCACAAAAAGAACAGTTTTAAGTTTAGTGCGGATAGTTTCACTTGGAGTCCCAGGTTGTATATACGCAGTTACCACTGGTTGGAACTTAGGCGACCCATACGTTTGGCCTGTTGACCTTGACTTGTGTGTGTTGACCTAGACTTTGTTGTTCACAAGGATGTCTGTCATTACCAAGCCCCGTTTAGAGGTCAATTTGTGAGTCGTTTGATGTGGGTGCTGTGTCAAATTTCTATTCTGATTTAATTGTCTTGTTCTGTGGGAAAACATTGAACATTAGTTAACACATTTACCATTACTAAAACGTTTACCATTGTTAAAATGTGGAAGAAACATTAGGGCAGAAATTCTTTAGTGCAAGAATTGTGTTATTGTTTGGAGGATAGTTCTTTCTCAGTGTACACATTCAGCTTTTAAGAAGTAGCCGGGCAGGATGGGCTATTCAGCATTACCTCTGAATCTGGTTGATTCCAACACGCCTAGTATTAGACCAAAGATGGGTAACTAATCCATTACATTCTAATCGATTAGCTAATCGATTAGACAAAAGTAATTCTAATTCTAATCGATTAACTAATCGATTTTGCTAATTCTAATTCTTCTAATTCTAATCGATTAGCAAATTTCAGTAGCTAATCCTAATCAATTAGCAATTTAACTAATCGATTTGCTAATCGATTAGCTGTAAACTTGTCGAAGTTTGGCTAACTTTGATTCTAATTGACTAGCTGCAAGAATTTTCTAATTCTAATCGATTTGCAAATTTCAGTAGCTAATTCTAATTGATTAGCAATTTAACTAATCGTGCCAATCTCTGTTCTCAGCCACTGAAAACCGTTTTCATGTAATGTATTTAGTGTTATTTCCAGTGGCAGGAAATACAGCCTGTTGTTCAATATTTATCTGACTTCTATTGTATGTGGATAGAACGTGTCCATTGTCCACAGCGCCTGTTATTGAGTACCTCCTATAGGTGCATTCGGTACATGTACATGGCTGTCAGTCAGTCTTTTCAGTTGGTGACGTCAAATGACGCACACTACCCACTGCATTGGGTGTAAATGGGTGGCACGTCAAAGCCACAAATCTTGCTGGGGTTCGAGTAGGTCAACTCCGTGAGTTTCATCTGAATAGGCAGAAACTCGACTCTGTATACCTGAACTCGAGCGTCATTTATGAATGCAATCACCAGAAAGGGCTTTAGTAGAATGAGGGTTCGATACCCGCTAGCTCCGTGAGGTTTACTCAACCTTCCACTCCCTTGGAGTGACTGTAAAATGAGCAGTAGGGCAGATGAGATCATTGCAAGCTGCAATACAGTTAAATTCGACTTATAAGTATGTTAAACATGTTATCATCTGTTACTACTATGTCATATCATGCTACTGTGTACTTGTGAGTTTGAATTAATATAAAACGAATATTATTATTATTATCGTTAATGAATTCACACTGTAGCTAGACTAGCTTTTTCTGATTAAGATTGAAAATGGAATGAGTCTTCTGACCACTGATAGTTCATTCTTTCATTTATTACAGAGATTTATATAGCACCTCTTCAAGGCTACTACTCAGAAGTGCTCCCAACCCCAGCAAGCCAGCTCGATTTGAAAGATGCATGGGAGGGATGGTTTCGTATAGAGTGGAATCTGTCAGTGATATTGCATGTGTGTGTATGTAGACAGATTTACTATAACATTAGCCTGAGTGATGTGTTAAATTTAATTAAGAACATAAAGTCATCATCTGTACAATTTCTGGATCTTTCAGTGCTTTTGTATGTGTGTGCCTATCTAGACACCTTTTAAGCACTAATTAGCCTTAAGTGGTGTTAATTTTATTAAGAACTCATGGTCATCTGTATAATATATGTGGATCCGTCCTTGATACAGAAAACTGTTTTTCTGTCGTTTAGATCTGTTGAACGCTGCGTTCGTTAAAGATGTCGACCGAGTCACAGCTCGAGATTCTCCGTAACACAAGATGTTCGGAAAAGGCGCTGGAGTCTCTACGGACGGACCATCTCCAGATTCTCGGTGGACTCGAGAATCCCAGCTCGGAGAAGAAGGACACAGATAACGCCCATGACAGAATTGAACTCCTCAAATGTGCACTTCAGAAGATAGACCTCGGCATTGCAGAAGCCCAGGTCAGTTACGCCTGTGTAATTGTAACTGCAGATTTATATAGCGCCACTTGTAGAGAAAGAAATGAGAGACGCTCTGGATCTGAGAAAATGAAACCACGATTGAATAAAATGGTTTTGATGCACTTACAGAAACGAGGCAAAGGAAGAAGCTCAAGTCGCAGATTTCAAGGTTCATGTTGCATACAGAGTTTACAGCTTTAACAATATAAACTATTATTTGTGTATGTATGCATCTGGGTCTTGATATAGTGACTTTCAGAGATGGGCAGGATTAGTTAAATTGCTAATTAATTAGAATTAGCTGTTTGTCTAATCGATTAGCTAATCGATTAGAACCTAATCGATTAGTTACCCACCTCTGGTAACTTTTAGGTATACATGTGTCAAAACTGCTAGTCTACAGTACCCGGTTTTCTGAGGTGGTCATCCATAAAGGGCTAACCAGGCTAAAGTGCCACTCTGATGTTAAGTACAGAGCACCAGCTTATTCACGAGCATTGCATTGTGCCAGAGGGGTTATCCTGAGAACCGTTTAACAGTGAGTCTCCATCATTCTTGAAGTGAGCAACATTTCGGGCCAACAGGTAATCTGGACTGGACTACTGCGCCATGCATTCAAAGATTTTCGTAGAACTGAGACAGGAAACCAAGTGTAAGAGAGTCAGGAACGTAGCTATTACCTTGTGTGCTACGGAACTAGCTATTGCCTAGTTTGCGTAGCATAGTATTGACCGCCTCTGTTAATGAATTACCTATTAGTGCTGATAAAATATGATCTGGGTGAAGTGATGACTGAAACTGTGGACGACTCCACAGATGTTTGAGAGACCTGTCTGAAGGACTGGACAGAGAGAGAGCCATACATGTCGAATCATGTGTGCTGTTGATTCATAGGAAGCATTGAGACAGATCAGGTGTTTAGTGTAACTATTGACTGAAATGCGGCGATGATGATGATGATGGTGACTGATCATCTCAGCCTAGATATCTGGCCAGGTCGACTCCAGCTGATGTTTGCTGTAGAGATAAGAGGTCTATGAATAGCCTTTGTTAGCACTCTGAGGTTGTTGGTCTCAGTTAGTCCAGGATTTGTTGACCTGAGAGCAGCAGGTCGTGGTCAGTGTCTTGAGAGGCCCTTAAAATGTCCTAAATAAATGCGAAGATTGCATGACACACACACACACACACACACACACACACACACACACACACACACACACATCTATTCATACATACAAAATTACATATCTATCTATGTAAGAAATTTAGATAGCATCCCTTCGAGATAGGCCTGGTCAAAAAGAAAAGATATACAAAATATATGCACAGTTGCACACAAATGCTTACATGTACAGAATACATACATGCATGGATATATGCATGCATACATCATCATCAGTTCGTGATGCCAGCCATTTGGCGGCGATGGGTACGAATAAATGATCTCCATTGTCCTTGGTCATTTGTCATGTCCATTGCTTCCTTAGTGTCAGTTCGAGTGATGTCATGTCCTCATTTATCATGCATACATACACTCATAAGAATCATAAGACTACAATATTCTTTAATTGACCAATTGCTATCCCCATTTTGGTGTACAGACATGGTAATGAACATACGTCATTCATTCATTCATTCCGAAAATTTATATAGCGGCCCTTCAAGGAACCTACTCAGAGGCACTCGATGAGCTGATCAAGACAGTCAACTATTCTAAAATCATACATATCCTAAATCCGATATATCATCCTAATGATGAAAGTTTTCCTCATCATGCCACCTGCCGGAGGATTGTGCGGTTATGGACCCGTGGGAGAAGGCGGCTTTGACCGGCGGGAGCAGGTCATGCGGTACATGGCCTCTATCCTCCAGGACAGCAGTAAAGAGGCTGGCACATAGCTGTTCAAAGGAGGGAGTATCCTCTGGGAGGTAATTGAATCGGATAAGGTGGAGCCTGATGGACTGGAGCCGGTCCCGGTTGCCCTGGCCAATAAAGCTCCACACACACACACACACACACACACACACACACACACACACACACACACACACACACACACATTTACATATATATATATATACTCACACACATACATGCATGCACATCACATTCATGCATACATGTATACACTCGTGCACACGCGCACGCACACACACACACACATAATTATATGCACATAATATATATTATATGAATACGTATTTGCACATACTGTCATACATACATACATCGGTTGATGCCTTGTGCATTCGACACCGGCACAATAGAAGTTGCTAATTACAATTACATGGATTTATTTGTACATATATATTTATATCCATGCATCCATTGATACATACATATATAAGGTTAGTTCTGTAAATGCAAAGAGGATATACCTCGCTTCATCAACTGATCAGGTGAACACAAGAAGAAATCTATTTAGCACAGTTTATTAGGAAACCAGTTTGAAGGGCACTTCACAGTGTGATGACTGGCTGGCTGACTACCTGGCTGGTTGTCGCTTAGGCAGCTCAGGTGTGCGTGCACTAGAGGAGAATGTCACGGAAACCATAAACAGTCTTTGTGATGGGAAAGTGCTTTTCCGTTATTGTTCAATAGCATCGGGTCATCGAGTGATTTCAAGTGCATTCCCGTTAATCAAAGCCAGGGATTATCTGGTGCTTTGTCTGTCAAAAGGGTTTGTGTCATCAGTGGTGCCTGGCTTCATTAGCTTTTGTCTCCTTGATAAATGACCTTGCCTTTCAGGTAAAAACTGTGGTCGGATTCTACAGTATCTTTAAATAAAGGTGGCTTCTAGAGCAGTGCTTCCCAAACTGTTCAGTGTCACGGACCGGCAAGAACTTTCCCTATGCAGGGAGCCGGGGCCCAATTATTTTATTCATTATTTCTCTTTCTCGATCACCTAAATAAATTCCTCAAATATGTATTAAAATTGATTTAAATATGTTAGCCAATTACCACACCATTGCCTGTTAAATGCTAGCCTAATAAGTGTTTTTGTTATGACTATTAAAATAGCCTATAATTTCTTTATTGAGAGACAATTTGACCAGTTTCTTGACTCACTTTGCGGACCGGCAATTCAGGGCTCGTAGACTGGCACCCGTCTGCGGACCACCACTTTGGGAAGCACTGTTCTAGAGGTACTGTAAATAATTTTTGACATTATTCACTGAAATTGTATATTTTGTATTGATTTGTTTTTGGTCAAAAATATCACTTTTTTGTTATTTGGATCGGTAGTCCTGGGATGCGCCCATTCCGATTAATTCGTCTAGGGCAATATCCGGCCCGAACCGATTTCCGGATCAAGATTCGGCCACACCCTACTTGTAACTTAGTATCTGTGGTCGGGTCTGTTGCAGATAATCAGCGCAATTGCGTCGCACTTGGAGCACGTCGAGATGGAGAAGCAGCGACTGAAGTCCCAGGTACGGCGCCTCTGCCAGGAGAACTCGTGGCTGCGAGAGGAACTGAGCGCCACGCAGCAGCGCCTCCAAGTCAGCGAACAGCAGAGCGCCACGTTCGAAGAGCAGATGAAACACCTGGAATTCTTGAACGATTTGAAGAAGTTCGACTGTGATTCCAGCCAGGTGAGGCTTTGTTTAGCTAGCTACTCTGGTTTGGATGTTCGATGGATTTTGTTACGGTTGCACGTGCCTATGTCCTCTGCACCTGTTGTGCGTGCTAGAGAGTTAATGTACACGGTTTTCTTTAGCGACCGACCTTACGGCTGCGATCCTCGTCATTTTTCAATTAATTGATCGGGTGGGATCCTTCACCAAAGCTGACAGTTTGAGGGGAGCCGGGAACTGCATGTTTAGGGTGCGTGGGATGGATGCTGTACAGTGTAGCTAACTGGGCGATTGCCAGGGATGGATTATTGAGAACTCTCGTTTTAGAATTGGACGAATATAGACAGACGCTGAAAAAGAAAGGCGGTCTCGCGTTACTAGTATTGTATTATTAGGCATTTATTAAGGGCTACTGTCGAATGACCAAGCATCAATCAGTGTATGTATGTATGTATGAGCTAGTAGCGCCCCCTTAGATTTGACACTGAATCGGAGTTTAGCGCATGAGCAAAAAGACTTGCCCATTGTATTGTTTGTGTTGTATTGTATTTGAACACTTGTTATAGCACCCCTACCAGATTGCCCACTACTTGGTCGGAGTTTCACGCCGAAGCGGATCGAGTGAAGGACTTGCCCAGGGTCCTGCGGAGGTGGTGCAACCCTCCAGCTGCAAGGCACCGAACATACCCCTATTCCACCGCGCCCCAGTTGTATTGTGTTGTGTTGTATTGTATTGTATTAGCGGTGGCTTTATCAGCTGGACTAACATACCCCATTCCACCGGACTACGCGGTGGCTCAGGTGGTCGAACCCGAAACACAGCACCGAACATACCCCTACACCACAGCAGAGGATAACTTTAGGACTTGAAACACAGTAAGTCTCAAGGAAGCTGTACTGTCCATGTTACAATTGTTCCAGATCCTTGTTCCAGAAGGATGGTCCATTGCATGAGAAAGCATGATGTGCCAAAATTGTTGTATGCAAGCTTAGTACTAAGTCCTTGTTGCACTGCTCTGCAGATCTCTTATTGGTGGGAGTACTACTGATAACACTCTCAAGAGCTGAGAAGATTAACGCGTAATGATTTCTTAAGAAGCTAGTGAACTGTTTCTTTGAAGGAGATTTCCGTTCTTAATTTCTGAGTGGCTTGATTTATTTTACACACACCGGAACCAGCCTCCATTATATAGAGCCATATTAAATACCGCTGGACACAGGAGCCATTTGTTTGCAAGCACTTGTCGCCTATTGTGGAATGTGCGGGTTAGATATTAGATATTATGCCTATCAATGAGGAGGTTTGTACGTGGGACCTTGAACAAATCCTTCATGCACAGTTGTTTTGTGTCAATAATACAACTGCATTGGATATCGCCCTTCTTCCAAAGGTGGCCCAAAGCTCAGAAGTACACAGAGCAATTGTACACGAAGGACTTGCTCACAGTCCCTACACAGTAACCGCCCCAGACGAGGATCTAACCCAGTGATGTCAAAGACCAGGCCCGCGGGCCATTTCTGGCCCGCCGATGATTTTTTTCTGGCCCGCGGCTCTGTGCTAAAGACCACAAAATTTGAGAATAAAATTTCGATTTTTTTTATTTTTCAGTCAATAGCAAATACACTTAATGGTAAGCTGCAAGGCAAAGATATTGCTATTAGGGCCTACTGAGGCATATGATTTGATACGAGCATTCGAAATAAACCTTCAGCTGTGGCAGTGCATATTTTAACTGTTTAACTACTGGGACAAATGTCCCAGTAGTTTTAGAATTTACCCCAGTAGTTTTAGGATATGTCCCAGTAGTTTTGGTGATTTGTCCTAGGCAATACTCTAATTTCATGTTAGTTTTGAATAACATTGGAATTACAGCAGGAGACTTTGTCCCACCAGTCAGTGGCGTAACGAGGGGGGCAGCCGCCCCCCGGGCGCAGGACAGGGGGTGCAAAATTAGGCTATTTTTTGTGTGAAATAAATCAGGCACGAATAGTTACTAAACTATCATATATGTTCTGACAATTCTCCTTCTGGAGAAAAAGAGGGAAAACCCCCAAAAAAAGTCATCAGAAATTTTGGCGGAAGTTATGTAGAACATTTTCAGGACTCTTGTCCCCGGGCGCACACGAAACGGTACACTTACGCCACTGGTCCCAGTAGTCTAAATCCGTTAAAATATGCACTGAGCTGTGGGCTTCGCAACTTGCGCAAGAGCACTACAGCCACTTTGAACATCTGAATGAAGTTAAGAATCATGCCAAAAGCATTAAACATCGTTTTCCACTCTGCTAAATATGAAATGAAAGTGGCAGTCTGGCAGACATATTTGATGCATTTAGAAAATGCTTCTCAGCATTCAGACAGCTAGAGGACCAATTTCAGCTGCTCAGCAATAAATTTTGAATCAATCTTGCGACTATTCCAAGTTTGTTACAAATGGATTTGCAGTGTAACACAGCATTGTAAACCAAATTCACAAGAACAGAGGTGCAGGTGTTTTATCAGCAACTGCCCAGAGAAACTTTTCCTCGTTTACGAACTCATGCTGCTCGAAAGCTGTGTTTGTTTGCCAGCTCATACTTATGCGAGCAAAAAGCCAAGGATATTCAAAGATGACGCTTGTTATGACTAATTAAGGGGCCGTCCATAAAGTACGTCACGCTCCAGGGGAGGGGTTTAAGAAAGTGTGACAGTTTGTGACAGGGGAGGGGGTCAGGCCATGTGTGACGTCACACATTTATTTTTAATATTTCTTTATAATTTATTTTTATTTTTAGCAGAATTTCATAGCTTTAAAAATAATTGTCAAAAAATTTTCTGAAACATTTTAATTAGTTTGATGTCAAAATAGCATGAAATGCATATCTCCTGAATGTGTTTTTCACGATTCCTCTCGCTAGGAGCGCTAGTAATAATGCTGTTTGCGAAGCCTTGTTTATGTATTAGCCTTGCTTTCGGAAGTATTATTATTTCTATGTTGAAAGTGTGACGTACTTTAGAGGGGGTCCGAGTTTTGTGACAGTTTGTGACAGGGGAGGGGGTAAAATGGTCAAAAATAGCGTGACGTACTTTATGGACGGCCCCAAATGTTTTTAGCATCAAAATTAACATTTATAAGCCTACATGATTTGACGGTTAGTATGTTAAAAATATGCACCATTTAGGATTTTAGTTTTGCAAAAATATCTCACCGAACCCCTTCCATTTTGCTTAGGAGCCTTCGACACAATGGCCTGCCACGTGCTGGAAAGTACTGCAACTGGCCCGCCATTGAAAAAGGTTTGACACCCCTGATCTAACCTGTACTCTCCGCATTACAGGTCAACCGCTCAAACCAGTCGGCCGCCGTGCCACACATTTGTTGATGATATGTCATTAGATAATGGGGTTTATTGAAGTAATAATAATTATAAGAGTCATATGAAAATATTACTAATATAATAATAGCTTGCTGTAGCAAGCTTGTGTGACAATGAGAACAATTTTGTGCTGAGTAAAACAGATTACGTGTTAATGGCTGTCATTGCGTATCCTGATGTGAAGATTTTCAGATCTAGGACTGAGCTGTTATGAGGATAGGCTTGACGTTTGAAGGGTTGATTTCAACAAAAACGCTCAACTTATGATGATGTTGATGAGTTCCCTGCCTAAAGGCAGGTCCATTGGCTTTTATGCCACCCGTAGATAAGATGAGTGAGGTGGTTTCCAGTTACCTTCCTCACAGACAATTGTGGGTGAGCAACTTGTCCAGGGTCGCTACGCAGTGGCTTGAGGTAGATTCGAACCTGCGACCCTCCAGTTACATGGCACAGAACATACCACTACACTATCGTGTCCTATACCTCAACCTATGTATATTAGCAAAGAAAATCTCCAGCCATGATCAATTATGTACACTGTCTACATTTTTAAAATCATCCCATCTCAGTCCCTCGTGAGAAAAACAACCAGTCTCCGTTCTCTCTGTCCACTGAGAGCCGAGCGTCGAACTATATATTTCGACAAGAGGTAAACATTTGCTGCCAGATCAGCCTAATTCCTTCCCGCGCGTTCCACAGCACCACACTTCCGGCCGGTAGACCACGTGCCCCGGTTAACTATTGGTCACAGTGAAACACAGAGAACACGCAACCAGGCAATGCAGGCATGCACTCTGAAGCGCCTATTTGCAGACCTGTGCAAAGAACCTTACCGCTTATTCAGGGCCCAAAAACTACTAAATATATTTTGCTTTAACTGTCACTTTTCCCTTGATCAGCACTGAAAGTATGTTAGCAATGATAATCTTTCGTTTAATTAAGGCCACCATTAATCATCTAATTTAATCTGTAATTTGGTGTCCCTACTTAGCGGCATTCTTTATCCCTTTTGTAGCCGAGTTGCAATGATATGTAAACCTGATGATTCTGTTTGACTGGTTGCAGAATAAACAGATTGATTGATTGATTGATTGATTGATTGATTGATTCGATTCGTAATGACATTTAGCATCACATAGGCTAGTGCAGAGTGCCTCTGAGTAGGTATCTTGGAGGGGCGCTATATAAATGTTCAATTACATCATAATACATTACATTAGATACAACAGTTATTCATCGCAGCCGATGAGGTGGTTATTTTGATGGTGGGAGAGCATTGTTGAGGTTTCTCTGATTCAGTTGAATGTGATGTTTTTAGCTCGATGGAAATGAAATTAACGCCAACGACGGTTCTTCCGTTAAGAATCTGGATCTTGGCTTTCCCGACGAAGACGATGACAATCAGTCAGGTGAGAAAATTTTTTATAAGCTAGATAATTATAATATACTAGACGTTTGCCTATCCTAATAAGGTAAAAATGTCCTTCATAGCATATACCCCTCTCCCTACCTCCATGTCCGTCTCCCCTCTCCCTCTCCCTACCCCTCGAGGCTGGTACTGACTGTCGACGGTGATCGCTGGGCAAACATGACCTTCATAAGGTATACCCTTTCCCTCTCCCCTCCTTCCTGCCTGTCGGTTCCCCTCCATCCCCTCTCTCCTGCCCCTCCCTCCCCTGCCCCTCGTGGCTGGTAGGACTTCACCATAGACAGACAGACAGACATTTCTCTAGGTTTATATTATTAAGTCTAATATCTAATGACTTCTGTGGCATTAGTAAAATAGTGCGCAATGCAGTATCTTACAATTTGTATTAACAGGATTATTTCATTAAGCAAGCAGGTTGTTTTACTGAAATTTCTGTCGCACGCTACTCGTTATAATGATACCATCGAGAGCCATATAGAGGTCCAATAATAATAATAATAATAATAATAATAATAATAATAATGCGGTATAATAAATTTGTTTGCAATTAGTGACTTAATTACTTAATTTTGTGATAGTTGAGTTGGCTATTGGCAGGTGGAACAGAAATCTCCAACTAAATTTCTGCCTCTGGCAGGGATTTGAACCCCCGACCTCTTGATTGACAGTCTAGCGCGCTAACCACGACAGTACTACACTATCGAGCAGCCCCACCGGATGTTAATTCTTCAAAATTTCTGTTGCAGCCTTGAACAATTCGCAGCCGAGCGGAATGTCGCTGTCTGCTGCCGCTGGGAACTACGAGGTTCCCGCTCGTCTGCGAACCCTACACAATCTAGTCATCCAGTACGCGTCCAAGGGTCGCTACGAAGTGGCCGTTCCTCTCTGCAAACAGGCGCTCGAGGATCTCGAGAAGACGAGCGGACACGACCATCCAGATGTCGCCACTATGCTCAACATTCTCGCTCTCGTTTACCGGTAGGTGGCGGCTTTTTTGACGGGAGGTCCCATGCTCGTAGATTGTCTTAACTTGGCATCTTCTACTTCTTTGGCTATCTGCTTTTTAGGGAGGTTCGTACTTCCTATGTGGCCATTCTTCTCGTTGTCCAACCCTCTCCTTTTGCTTACCAAAAACTATTCACTTGACGTTAAATAAGGAGTTTCCAGAACTGCGTATAATAGGTCTTTGGCCGTTTATTATACAGATATGTACGTGGCCGTTTATTATACAGATAGGTTACGTGCTATATGACGCTGTGCTCTGTGGTTTCAGTGACCAGGGAAAGTACAAAGAGGCGGCCAATCTCCTCCAGGATGCGCTGGCCGTTCGAGAGAAGACTCTTGGTGCCGATCATCCAGCGGTACGTCCAACCTCCTCCTCTCCTCATTAACGTTGCATTGCTGGGATCTAAATGGACATCTAATCCTTAAGCTAATCTAATCTTTAATCTGATTTAATCCTTAATCTAAATCCTGGGTATGATATAATATTGGATCGAATCTAATCTCTAATCATATATGATCCTGGATCTAATCGAGTCCCGGGTCTAGTCCAATCGTGGATCAAATCTAATCCTGGATGCCAGTACAACAGACTATAGAATTCTCTCTTAAATAGAAGCCCACTACTCCTTTCGCTTGGTGCAAGTAACCTAGGGAAGAAGTTTAGTCGTACGGATTCTGCGACTGGAGTGCAGAGATGGGTAACTAATCGATTAGATGCTAATCGATTAGCTAATCGATTAGACAAACAGCTAATTCTAATTCTAATCGATTAGCTGTAGTCTTATGCTAATTCTAATTCTAATCGATTAGCAATTGTCAGCTAATTCTAATCGAAAATCGATTAGCTGATCGATTAGATGTTTGAAAATTAAACCGAGAACGCATTCATTAAGAGTCAGTCTATTAATATTGAGTTTGAGAAATATGCTTCATTACTTATTTATCTGAAGGCTATTTAAGACTTTCAATGATCTGTTCATGGTTATAAAATATGGGAACCAGTACAAGTTCTTATTTCTGTGCCTAGTTCTCCATGCTTATCACAATAGCTGCGCAGACAACTGATGAAACAAATTATTCAGAATTTATTTTTGTTAAAACGTTCTTTAAAAGTATTAAGATAAAAGTGATAGGCCTATCGGAAGGAACCGTTAAATTAGTAGGGAATTGTAAAAATGCAGTAAAATTATCAGCGCTAATTGAAGCCAATGTACAGATTGTCAAACTTCGTCCGTTATGTTATGGTGAGTTCAAGTTGACAAAAAAATGGCTGGTTTGTGAACTGTTCTCACACAATACCTAGAGCTGCACAACTGCTGTATTATAGCAGTTGTGGAGCACTATGTATTGTAGGCTAATAGAGTACAGCTCTATTGTAATAGACTGCAGGTAATGTAAATTTGTAATAGGCTACAGGAACTTGCTGTGCTTTGATTAAAATTTGACAAATTCATGAAGCAAATATGTGTATCGAACTATCAATTATATTATTAATATCTAATTCTAATTGCTAATCGATTAGCTGCTGCTAAGCTAATTCTAATTGATTAGCTAGAAGACTTTGCTAATTCTAATTCTAATCGATTAGCAAATTTCAGTAGCTAATTCTAATTCTAATCGATTAGCAATTCTAGCTAATCGTACCCATCTCTGCTGGAGTGATTTGAGGATTTCTTGCTATCAATAAGACCAAGAAATTTTCAAGGTCCCGGTTCTCTTATGACTTCAAAATACTCAAAATCCTATTCCAAATATTAATGATGCTGTTATAGGGTGCATCAGACAGTAAAATGTTTGTTAGATATGTCATAATTATATACTGTCACTTTCAAACTGGTGCCATTATCTTTGCTGGTATGTATAAAATAGAGAACACTTTAAAATTGATGATTTTTTAAATGACTGTAATGTTGCCTACTAGTTTTCTCTGGCCATCAAGCAGATAGAAATTACGTGCACAGTTTCTGTTACAACAGGTGGCAGCCACTTTGAACAACTTGGCCGTACTTTACGGCAAACGAGGAAAGTATAAGGAGGCTGAGCCTCTCTGCAAGAGAGCACTTACCATCCGAGAAAAGGTATGTCAAGCCATAATAGTAGGTTATTTAGGTCTTACCTCCTTTTCTTCATTGGGTGGCTGCTCTTTTGGGTTACGTCGCATTTTTTCTGTGGTAGGCCTGGCGGTATGGAATGGCCTCCCTCTTGAGTTGCACCTGTTCCTTAGGTCACTCTCTGACACATTCTATTAGCGCCTGAAAACTGTTCTTTTTGACTGCTGGAGTCAGAAGCACCTCTGAGTAGATTCCCTGAAGAGGAGCTATGTAAATACTTGAATAAATGAATGAACCTTAGGCTGCCTGCCTCTCTGTCTTATGGACTGATCTTTGGATTTTGTTGACCCAATTACGGTTTGGTTCTGATGTGCCATTGGTTGATGCATTGTGCATTAGACAATGGCGCGATAGAAGCTATAAATTAAAATTCCAATTGCATAAAGAAATTGCTGTTTTCCTTTGTGGCCATTTTCCTGTTGTTGACAGCTTATAAGGGAATGGTTTATGTATTTTTGAGTTGCACATTTACGAAGCATTCTCATTTCTTGTAGGTTTTGGGCAAAGATCATCCAGATGTGGCCAAACAACTGAACAATCTGGCTCTTCTCTGCCAGAACCAAAACAAACATGATGAGGTTTGTGTCAGAGTGAACCGTTGCAATCAGGTTTAATCCCTCTAGGAACCTATTTATAGGAAAGGTATTCTGAAAATAGAGCACCTTGGAAAGTCACTGTGTTAATGATGCCAGGAACTCGTTATAATGCTGTCTTTAGGCACCAAATCTATCAGCACCTAACAATGACGTTGTGTTTATAAGAAGTTTATTTTCAGTAGATGAAGTCACTTTGGAATCCATGTTCCTGACTGCCTTATATAAGAATTCGTGTTATACCAAAGGGTGTTTTAATGAGTCTCCGGTGTAATTACTTTGCAACTGGTAAAACTGTAGACATTTTTTTTAAAGAAGAGCAGCAAAGTCATGACATCTGGTCATGACATCTGGTATCCAGTGGTCGTGTTTAAGTCTCTTAGCGTCCAATTCTCTCATCCCAACCTAAATGAATGAACACAGAAAATGGAAATTGGCAATTTAATATAGTCCCATTGCTAGAGTAAACTAATCCGTGGCACTCTCTTTGCCAACCTGTATGACATTAAATGGTATTAAGAACTGGAATTTCATTAAGTAAAGCAATGTGCAGAAAACTAGAAGAACCACTAGTGGTAGGCCCACGCACACATGTAGAGCCAACCAACAGATTCCAATGCACAGTTGACAGCATCATGTTCTGCGTCTCTGGAACAAGTTGAGACAATGGTGTGGAGAAACTCCAGGTGGTGGATGATGATGATGATTTATGCATCATATTTCATTGTAAATTTTCGCCTCTCAGGTTGAAAGTCATTACCTGAACGCAATTGGAATTTACGAAGCAGTATGCGGTCCAGAGAGTTCTAACGTAGCTAAGACCAAAAACAATTTGGTAAGAGCAAGAAAGGAAGAATAAGTGCTAGAATGCATGCCAACTGAAATTAACCCGTGATGATTTAGCTGTAACATCTGTCTAATGGTTCTGGTTTGGAAAAAAAACGACTAATGATGTAGTTAATTTGTTGTGTTGCACGATGTTAGAGGAATTCTTTTTCGCCTGTGGTAGATGATTAAGCAATGCGAACGTGATTTTGTTGTATTGTCGTCATACTAATATGCCAAAATGCAATGCTTCTGTTGAAACGAGGTGTCAGTTTTAATTAATTTAATTTTTAATTAAGTATTTACCAATCGCAAAAATTTTTGAAACGCTTTCTGATCGCATATTTCGCTAAAAGGTATCTAAAATGCAAGATTTTTTGATGAAGCGCTAATAATAGAATTTCAAAAGAAAATTTGATTAAACTGTAACATGCTACAAAGTCTGTAAAAGATGTTACAGATTTGTTGGTATATATTCCAATCTAACTAACTGTAATCATTAACTCTAAATTTCTAAAGTGTTACACTAAAGCTCTTGATGTTACACTTCATGGCTACGTAGCGTCCCGTCTTGCAGCAGAATTGCATTTTGGAACGTGTGTGTGTGTTACATGCATGAATACACATTATTTCACGTTTGCCACGATGAGCATGCCTTTTGATTGCTATGTGTCTGATTTGTAAATGCTTCCAGGTGGAGCAGTATTATCGACGTGCTTTAAATATTTACATAAAGGAGTTTGGTGAGGATGATCCAAACGTAGCAAAAACTAAAAATAACCTGGTAAGATCGGTTATAGTTACTTAAATCACACAACTTCTCGCACTTTCTGTACACAGATAATTTTACATAATGCACGTATGGTTTGGTTTAGTTGCCTGAATAGAGGAATAATTATGCATTGTGCTTAATTATCTTTTAATTAATCACTTGTGTGGTGTGTAGATAAACTGTTGACTCAAAACTAGTATGTTTGTACACTAACAAGTATTGGACCTTGTGAGCACAATTTGTGATGATACTGTCTGCAAATGTCAGTTTTATTCTGTAGATATTTTCTGATTTAGTTAACCGTTGCAGTTTGCATGTCGTAACTGCGTAGTGTAAGTGATCTGGATAGTGTTTATACAGTACTACTTGGGATTTGATTTACACATTTCATTAGTGACTTGGATGTTAGGTCCGTATATCAGATTTTAGTAATCATGCTTATGTATATGACTTAAGACAACTATAATAGTGAGTTTCAGCCAACTCTTATTTGTTGTTATGTATGTTTGCTGTGATGTGTTTGTTTAAGTGTAGGCATATAATTTGTTGATCCTACATCAGTTATACATGTATTCATTTACTGCTTCAATATTGTGTAGGGTTTTTGTTGTGGCATGGTTTTGGTGTTGCTATGTGGGGTTTCGCCACTGCCAGGAATTCCCCGTTATCCTGGATTTTCTTTTAGCTGGGTGGATTTCGTTAACAGCTTCTGATCATCTTGGCTTTGACTAAATTTGTCTGTTCTGTTGACACAGGCATCTGCTTACTTGAAGCAGGGCAAGTACAAGGAGGCAGAAGTTCTCTACAAAGACGTTCTCAACAGAGCCCACGAAAAAGAATTCGGTAAAATAAATGGTAGGGTTTGAGTTTTTATTTAAGCTAGCTAAGAGATTTTCGTTTTGGAAGTACCAGACTTTTCTAAGGGGAGATTCACAATTCTGTGTGATGTTGTGTGAATTATAATTAAAAAAATAATAATGATAATAATAGTAAGTAATTTGTTCACCATATTAGTACACAGTGAACATAGGTGAACAAAATTCATGCATTATGTGGTTGCAGCCTATGGGTGAGGCACTTAAAGGAATTTACACAGAGGGTTTCACTCAAGTACAGAGTTAAAATCTGGACAAATCATTGAAACACAAAGCCTTTAAAGTAAGTAAATAAGTAAGTAGTCTTTATTTGCATCTGAAAAGCGCAAATGCATTACATTGTATACAACGATTGCATACATTTTTGAAATAAACTATAACAGGAGCAGATTATAAAGTCGCACATGTACAACCAAATATAACTAAAGTTGCATCAATAAACAGAACTACTTTTCAACAATTTAGATTTAACAAAAGGCAGCATGAAAGGATGTCCTCACTTGCAAAGTAAGTACCATGCGCTCCCTTGATGTGTTTACACCTCAGTTGAGAGGTGGTTGAGCACCAGAGCATTGCCCCAACTTTACTACATTTGACTACCTATGGTTTAAGCTGCACTGGCTTTTGCATCACTTCTGGCTCCTCAGACTTATTTCATTTTGCTTATCCAGTGGGTTTTGATGTTTTGCTTCAAGCAACCTTTAATTTGAGCACTACCTAGTTTCCTTACCTTGCTGTGAATAACAACAGTTTACGTTTTTTTTATAGATCACAATAAACCGATCTGGATGCAGCTGGAAGAAACCGAGTTTCCCAAGGTAATGGATTTTGTTAAAGTAACGGAGAATTATTTTTTTAATTTTGATATGATGTCACTCAGGACCTCAATCCAAAATTCGCTGCTGGTTCAGATACTTGGGCCCATGACCGAGAAGGCATGATGTTGCGTTATAGAAGTACGTGCAAAGGGGACAATCAGGTCACCGCGGACCACAGAGCAAAGGGGTCGGCGACCTCTATTGGCAGAAATAGGGCGACAGAACTCCTGCAGATAAGCAGGCGCAGTACCAACGAGGCAAAATTTTAAGCATGGTCTGTATTACATACTGTATCATAAGGCATGTTGTCAGACCATCGATGCCTTTGCATCAAAGAGCCAACATTGTACATTTATTTTGATTATTGAAGCATAACGTTGCTAATTTGTGTGCTTTGTTTGTGTCTGTTTTTAAGGATAAATCACTGGAATCGGGCGACTGGTACAAAAGTTCCAAAGTCGACTGGTTAGTAGTCTTTAGCATGTTTTCTTATTGCTCTGCTGTGGAGTCTTACAACTCTGTTAATTCTCTGTCTTTTTTGTGGTTTCTTTTGGTCAAATTGACTACTGCAATTAGAACTTGGTTGCCACTTGCCATCTGCACATCGTCTGCACAAGTGAACAATTTCTGAAATTTTCCTGGACCTAGTTAAAGGCCGTTAAAACTATTTTTGTGTTTGACAGCCACGACCCCAGCTGACTAGCCATGCGGCCGCTTCTGGCTCTGCCAAGCTCTGTTTCGTTTAGGTGAACACTATTCAGTTTTTTAAATTGGGGTAGCATAGCATCTTTGGCTCTGCTTATGGATTGGAACATTTGACAGCACACTTTCAATTGTAGCATATGGAACTTACAGTGGATGCTACTGTAGTCATTAACGGCTGCTGATTTGTGTGGCAAATGTTGTGCTTTTTTAAATACTTGGAAGATGTTGTAGGAAGTGTTGAGATTCTTATACCAGAGACTCATTACAACACGTTCTGATATAAAACATTTATACATACACTCATGCATACTTACATACTTTCATTGTTAGAGTCCATTGTTAGAGTCCATTGTGGTGTTTTGCAGTAAACAGACAAAAGATCTGTTAGTAATTAATATTGAACATGCCACGACATCGGGAAGTTTGTGTCCTTGGCCAGTGGATATACCTTTCTTCTTTTTAGCAGACGTTACGTTTGCCAGCTTAACATTCAGAACGAGTGTCTTTTAAATGTTGGAGTGTATTACCAGTATGCAGATTATATCTGTTATTCATTTGAATTGCATTCCGATCTACTTGCTGCTTAAGTCTTTGGAGCACAGTAGCACTGAAAGCAAATTTGAGTGGTGTTTACAGGTATTGGACGCACACTGTTGGGGACATTTTGAAATGCATTTGAATGTTTTTGTCTTCTGGCATTTTTTCTTCTAGTTCGACTGTCAATACAACCCTAAGAAATCTTGGCGCCCTGTATCGCCGGATTGGCAAAACGGAAGCGGCTGAAACTCTAGAAGAGTGTGTGTCCAGAGCTAGAAAAAACGTGAGTTTGTGCGAGTTTTAAGCTGTAGTTTGAAGTTGTAGTTTTCCATATGCTGCTTATTTCGTTTGCATAAAAAACATTTTGTTTAGTTAGCTACATTGGTTAGAACTTGGGCTGCATCCCATGCATCCCTGTGTGAGCATGTGGATCGCAGTTCACTTCCCAATGCTGACTTATTTCAGGATCTTACATGATGTCACCCATTCAAACGGGCAAGCAGCTTTCACCCGATCATTGTTGAGTTTATTTACATACTTGTTACTGTTCTGCGTTTAGGCTGATGTATTCAGTCATCCGAAGGAACCGGAGGCTGGAAATGGCGTGCGTATGAGAGCGGAGTCTCGGAGACACGAGCATTCCAACCGAAGGCGGTCGACGGAGATCCAGGCAGACTTTGATCGACACAGCGGAACAGGATGTGATACAGTGACGATCGAGTGGTCCGGATCGGAGGTAATCATCTCCACCTTAATCATCTGTAATCTAATCATCTGTGTCTTTTCGTGCGATTAAGAATTGAGAATTGTTGCGGTGTTGCATTTGTCAGTGTTTTCTTGGTTTGTTGTTACTGTTCAAGTTTTTTTAAAATAAGCATTATGTCAAAGTATTTCTTTTGATGTTATCATTATCCAGTGCTTTTTCTGGAAAAAAAGGTTCCGGAACTCAACAAATTCAGAACAATTGTAGGGGCATATTTTATGCTAATATTTCTATTTCATATATATATATATCAATATGAATAAACACTGAAAACACTTAAATTAAATTCAAGTATCTAAATTATTTTAAAGAAATTTTATTAAAAATATATATTAACTAAATTATTTTTAATAGCTGAAAAAGGTCCCGAACGCCGCTCCGGACCGCTTCGGCTGAAAAAAAAGCACTGTCGTATTCTTAGTGACGGTGCTGAATTGCATCTGTGAAGACCTTCATATTCAACTGTGGTCTTATTTTGTCAGTTGGGAGCACCTCTGAGGAGTCGTCTTCGGCAAGAGGAGAGGCACTTTGTATATGTGCAATTTTGTGCAATTTTCTAACATGATTTACTGCATCGCTTTCTGATTACCTGTTGCAGAGTGGGAAACTTCATGCCCGGAGTGGTTCCTTTTCCAAGTTGCGAGCCTCCATCCGGCGAAGCAGTGCCAAGTTAGTCAAGAAGCTGACAACTCCAGTTGGTCCGCTCGATCAAAACGACGAAAATTTAATCGGGTCGGTATATGGGGCATACTGACATATTTTAGTCATTGACTTGCACTATTGCTTATCATGAACAGTTAAGACTATAAATTGCAGACTTGTTCCAAGAACCAACTTCACAAAGTCTGAATTTGTAGGAGCTGCAGTTTTATGTACGTATTTGAAGCCTAGCCTCCAATAGTGTAGACTCTGATGTTATGTGACCATTGCACATTCCTGCAGTGGCTGTATACTTGTAGCATTCAGAATTCATGCGGATAGTGTGCAAGATGGAAGTTCCCACTTGTAAATTTGAACAGAATGAACGAATGATTATGAGATGAATGTGGCAGAGGCAGAGGGGAGGTGAAAACAATAGACTTTCTCAGTTATTTATTTATTGCACTACTAGACATTCATACCTTCCTTCGCACGGTTTTCTCTACCCTTATATGTCACTCCCGCTTGATTTGCATGTTTAGCCCTGCTTTTGTATCGCATGGTCCATCAATTCAGGTATGATTGTTCACTGGATTGAATGTAAAATTTGTGAACATAACCTCCGACCTCTCGATCGGTAGTCCAGCAACTTGTCATCCTGTGGCATTGAGGCTTATAAGGAGTGCCTTTGAGAGGTCATCAAGTGGCCTTGCATGGAAGTTACAGATAACTGTGTGTTTGTATCGAGTCGCTAACTATAGCATCTTCTAAGTACCACATAAAAGCAGAGCCAGTCAGAAATACCCATGTCGATTAGCATTAGACTGCTTTAAATTATCACCTTCATTTTTATGGTGAAATGACCCCTTCCGAAAGAGGACTTTTGATGTCTGTTGATGAGCAGAGAAAAGAAGATGAAAATCTTTAATGTTTCTGTTGACTTTTTGCCGCAGGATGAAACGAGCGAGTTCCATGTCTGTGCTCAACAACAACAACAAACAGACCGCAGTAAGATCATTTAATTCATCCACGTATATGGAATTTAAACAAAAACCACCCTGCTTGGTTTCTGCCACCTCAGTTTACATTGCTTCCTTTGAATCTGTGGTTTGTAAGGGAGATCACAGATAGTGTATGCTGTTCATGCGTAGCACTGCAGTAATACCATGTTTCATTGCTCATCCCTCTTCTAGTTTTACTATAACATATTTTCATCACTCATCCAACTTCTACATCTACTATAGCATGTATTAATCGCTCATCCAGTTTCTAATTATTGTACTGCAATAGCTTATCACCCTTGAAATAATTTTTATGAACTGCTGTACGTATTGGGATTTGGGTATATGCTACCTCGCGAGGGAATCAAATCTGGGGAGGACACGGTTATGTGAGCATGGATGCAGATCATGACCAGTACCATGGACAGGAAGTAGATCATGAAGGGTGTGGCCAGGATTATTTAAGATGTTTGTGTGTGTGTGTTTCAGATTCCAGGTAAGTCTGGAAATATGAGCATGAGTGGCAGAATTGCCAGTTCAGAGAACGTCAGCAAGAAGTACTCGGACATTGTCGGCAAGAACTGACAGCCGTGTAGGAGACTTCTAGGAAATTGCGGACAGAACGCGTGACAGCTGCATGGTGGAAATTTGCACGAAATTCAAGGAATTGTTTAACTTGTTTAAGCGTAGATCATCCTACGTTGCTCTCGTTCATCAATCCAGCTTCAGGTTTTTGTCATTCCCAGATTAATGCCAACACAGATCTCGCTTGGTGTGACTGCTGCCTATTGAGTTTGTGCCGTTGTTTGTGTCGTCGTGAATGTTTTCAGGGTACTTTACAGCATTGAGTAATAATGAATTTCTGATTTGAGTTTTAAAAAGGTTTAGTTTTCATTATGTGATAAATTATCGGTGGCGATTTTTTTTATCTGAGAACAGAATGGTTTTCATGATCTAGAACAATTGTCACGATCTAGAACGGTTGACGTGATCTAGAACAATTGTCGTGAACTGTCATTCGGAGTGATTGAAATGATAGCATATTATGTTCAATCAAGCGTATAGTATTAAAATATACGTAAATTTGTGCCAAATTTTTCATGAGAAATGTTGTTACCGATAATATAATTGCTAGTGAGAGCCTCGGTAGTGCTATACTGTGCTGCAAGCAATACTGCTTTCTGGCCAAGCATAGGCATGGTTTTTGTAGCAGTGTACTTGTGTGGCATGGTAGCCAAATGACTGAGCACTGGCCATTCCAAGCCTCCAGCGTTACGGTTATGGCAGAGACCTCGAAAAGTCCTGAGTTCTCTATTGTCCAGTACCCTTTATTTTCTCTTATGTACCGGTACATGTGCGAAGTAAAATATTCTACGACTGAACTTAGATGGCGGTTCTAATGTATGCAGTTCATGCCTAGCCAGTTGCAGGTCTTAGTATGAGTGAGATGAAGAGCTAATAGTCCATCAAAGCATGTTTTGCACAAACATTGACAATGCGCTTTACTGTAGCTGCACAATGGGCTTCAATGGGCTTGTTCCCATATGACGAGGTCAGTTAGCAGTTATTCTGCAGTACACATTAATGGAAGTTGCAAGAATTTGACACAGTTGTTGTGTCAGGAAAACTGTGCTGCTTTGTGAAGCATTCCGTAGATCTTATATACATATCTTACACGATAAAGCTCTCTAGCATTGATTTGATCGGCCGTTTGTAATCATTCCTACTGACGATGATTTTCTGCCAGTGTTTTGGTACATCAAACAAGAGTTTTCATGATGTAGTGCCTTATGTATAAGTAATTTTAAATTATAACGTCGAGTGATTTTCGTTTGTCAGTGTCTCAGTGCCGTTTGAAGTTCATTGCATTGAAAGACCTTCAGTTAATGTAATTAATATTAAACGTTGGGACCATAGACGTTTCAAAGGAAGAATCTTTGTTCTTGTGTTTGCTTTGAGTTCCGATGTTAGTCACTGTGCGGCAGGAAAAGTTGTAGACAAACTGTCTGATGTATAACACCTTTGGTGTTGCCGAAGCCAGACATTATGTCAGAGTAACAGAAAAAGACCACAATGGTGTTTGACTGTAGGCTACACCGAATGTGGTTTATTGTGAAATTTCTGATGTCTGTGAGCATATTTGGTGACCCTAGTGTTGCTCTGTCCACATACTTCTTTGAGAAGAGTGCGTGTGAAACATTAGCAGTTTGTCTTTTGTGCTTTTAGGCTTTAGGTTCAATTGAGCGTGTAGGAATCTTGTCTTGTTTTGGTATAATTTTGCTGTGGATTTGTACCGAATATAAAACATCTGTTGTGCCGTAGTTTCATATTTTGCATCATTTGTGAAACTGCGTTTTGGTGTGTTACCGTAATCTATCGTAGTCAGAATATCGATGCACGTTTTGTGTTAAGAAAATCATGAATAAGCTTTCGAGTGATAATGCCTTTTGTTGTCGAACTGTTTTTTTCTTTCAATGTTATATAGACACGTTTTATGATCTTTGAGCGTTTAATCTTGTCCTTGTCATAAACATTTATGCACCAGGTCACAGGCCATGGTCCTGGAATACAACTATGTAGAGGATTTTTCAACTGTGCACTGCCTTTATGCATATGCTCACTGAGCATGCCTGTAGCAGGGGTGCAAAAAACCAAACTTTTTTGAAAATGAAAAGTTGGTTTTTGGTTTTGTTTTATTTGGTTTTGGTTTTTTGGTTTTTTGTTTTGGAGATTTTCCTATTTCGGATGATACATAAAAGTTGCATAATGTTCTGCATATAACTGAAATTAATTAGAACACTAGAACCTGTAGAATGTCATGTTAAAAAAGACCTGCCAAGAGACTTGAAGAGACGACATTTTTGGCACTGAGTTTTTAAAAAACCAAAAACCAAAACCAAAAACCAAGCCTGCTGTATGGATGTGCTCACTGAGTAATGCCTGTAAGGATGTGCTCACGGAGTCATTCATTCATTAATGCCTGTATGCCTGTGCTCACTGAGTAATGCCTGTATGGATGTGCTCACTGAGTAATGCCTGTATGGATGTGCTCACTGAGTCATTCATTCATTCATTCATTAATGCCTATATGCCTTTGCTCACTTAGCAATGCCTGTATGCATGTGCTGATTGACCGCTACAATTGTGTAGTGTAGCAGCACTTTTAGAGGATTGTAGATTTGTCCAGATACAAATGTAGGTGTTTATTCCAGAAATATTTAACTGAATTTTTGCAAGGACTATGAGGTTAAGCTTTGTCAAGAGTACTGTTGTCGTGACTTTTGGTTTAGGATGCGGAGAAAGATGTATTTATGTAATATGATCGTTTATTTTTGTCGATGCAAAGACAACTAGGGGATTCTCTAAAAAGTATGCATATAAGTTTAAGTTTTTTCTGTTGAATTTTATGACAAGTCTTTGTGTTCTGCATTTTGTGTTTATGTATTATTCGTATGGATTTGGCATTAGGATAGCGATTGCTTTAGGTGTCTGGATGACTACTACTTATTTATCTCTCGCATCTGCACTTCCACTGTGCAAAATGGGAACTTTGCCTATGGTAGCTCGACACTATGGTGTTGGTTACCCAGTGACTTGATATGAAATCCATTAAACTCTGTTTTCGTTCCGTCAGAGGCCGCAACATCGTCTTGTTCGATGGTGTACTGTTGACGTTAATTTGAAAGTGCTACTGAGATTCTTGGTATATGGGCCATGTAATTTTTTAGTTACAACAAATGAGAGTGTGTGCTAAACTGTTTCCACTGGTTGACCCCTATGACGCCTATCCTAACTTACATTTAATCTAATGTAGTTCGCATTTTTGATGTAATGTAGGAGTAGCTGGTGTGGCTGCATTGAGGTTACTATAGTGTATGTCTTAGGATGTGTAAGAGACAGTTGTGAAATGTGCAGAGTAGGTTATTCGTTGCTGCTTAAGTTTGCAGTGTTTGCCTGCTTATTTACATATGTACATGTTCAGGTTTGTCTTTTACAATTAGCAACTTTAAATTATAAGTAATACAAATAGCATTGTGCGATACATTTTGCTAGCGGCCTTTCACCACTGAAGCCTATGCATTCCACTTCCATATCGGAGTTGATCATACAGAGAAACCTTCAAATCCACCATGCTTCAGACATTCTGCTTTTTGAACAAGTACATGGAACTGGGATCTGAATTCACAGTTTGTTACTTTTCCACGTTTTAGCTGGATCTTTATTTCATCAGTAAATTACATATCACCTTTTCCAGATTTCTGCTCTGAAGTGCTCCAAGCTCAACCGCGGCAAAACAGCCAGTGAATAAGCTGGTCTCCCTTGATTCCTCTTTTGTACGGCAAAGCGAAATTTAAGAGATTTACATAAGAGTTGCATTCGATGATGCCTTCAAAATGTTTCAGCCTCTAAGTCTCCATCGTAACCTGAATATTGCTCCTGTTGTTGGGCTTTCTATGTTTTTGTTATTTTATAGAATTCAAGATGAATTCTTGTTTAAACCATGCTGATACTCGGACCTAAGATGTCTATGTCTATATGTTTAAAGTTTTTTTCCTTTCAGTTTGATTGTTTTGCGAAGATGATTTTTGTATTTTAAACCGTAGGCATCAGTCGTAATGTGCTACAGTTTTAGGATTTCTTGTTGTGACCGACTGACGTTGAACTAGAACATGTTACGGGTCGAAAAGATGGGACACGAGAAAGGAAGGAACAATCACTGTCATAGTTTTTGGGTCCACAGTAGGCCAATAGCTGGCCACCAGTGGCACAACATGAACCCACTGTTGGCTCAATAAACTAGGCTGTGTGACTGAGAGGGATATTGTTAATTGTATTGTAAATGTAATCGAACGTTTATATAGCGCCGCTCAAAAATCAGCAGCGCTCTCGATCTGCGTCAGGGAACAGGAAAGTCTTAAGGCGTCTACGGAACTGGGGAGAGAGCTAGTAACTCAAGGAGAAAAGACTGAGGAAGAGAGTTCCAAGCTGATGGGCAAAGCACCTAGAGTGGGCCGATGCAGAGCACATACGAGGGACAATTATGCATTTTAAGTGACAAGCATGGCATTACTGTGAATGCGGCTTCACGTGATGCACTTGTGCACTGTCCTTGTAATTTTGCGTTGCTCCAAGTTTCGTATACTGTGGTGTGTCTGTGGCGTGCACGTAGTGTAAATGTGGTATGTTTCATCCATCTCAGTTGGTTACTGTGAAATGTGGGAAATAAGTAATTCCTTAAGATATATTGTCGACCATTAACATATCTTGATCATATTGTCATTTACCCATTGTGGTTTAATTATTTAAAAGAACAAATCAAGGCTGGATAACCAGCTCGGTTATTCACATGCACTCGTATTTTAAAGACGAAGATGCAAAATCAGTTACAGATCTCAGTCACTTCAATTAAGACGGATCCATTACTTTTTATTAACAGTTATATACTGGTTATTGAAAATTTCCTTTGAAACATGACAATATTTGCAAGATAGTTCATATATTAAATCTTTGAACAGTATTTGTATTCAGATCAGGTAGATGAGTTGTGACGTAAGTGTGAAGCAGGGTAGCCGATTCGTTAGAGTGCTCGCCCACGTAACACAAAGAGTACAGATTCGATCCTAGCCTCAGGTGGTTACTGTGTAGGGACTTGGAACAAGTTGCTCACTCACAATTGCTTTGCACCTCAGTAATTACTGACTATGTGTACTACATGCAATATAAAACAAGAATAATAATAAATAATCAGATGTGTTTTTTAAATTCTGGATGGTACTGGAATTATTTTTGAAAATTTGATTGAACTCTCAGAATTTTCCGGAATTACTTTGAAGCCAGATCATGTTTGTTTGATTCAACTTATTAATGAAGGAAATTAATAGCAGTTGTGTAACTTGTGTTGTGTGTTTCATTCCATTGGGCAACAACTTAATCAATGCATTTCAATAGGAGTGAATAGATCTGTTATGAGACTGAAATATTTAAGGTTAGTTTTGAAAATTTATATAGTTGAGGATTTGTAGATGAAATCTGAAAATTCAAAAGTTGAGGATTTCCGGAACTTATTGCCGAACTTGCAACTTTAGACAGTCTGTTGCTGTGACTTAGTGGTGCACAGCAAGGACCAATCAAGCATTAACTTGTCCAATTTCATTGGGACGCAGCTTATTAAAGTCCCCAGGGCACAGTGGGCCCTCATCATGACACCTGTGGCCAGCTATGGACCCAACGAGCGTCTGTTTGAGCTATTCATCTGCACTAGATCATCTTCGCACGGTTGCTTGATGTAAACGTTGCTTATTGGTGTTTGGGTATAATATTTGCTCATGACTAAGATCATGCGTTGGCCCAGTTAGCTACATTGGTAAGATCGTTGGCTGCGCGTCTCATGCACCTCTGTGAAAGATCTCTTATATAAAGGTTCGCGGTTCGCTTCCCGATGCTGGCTTATTTTCAGTTATTTAAATCTCGGCCAGCACGGTCACTTGCACGGGGACCAAGGATTCTATATTGTATATTGGTCCTTGCACGCAGAGGCGAAAATCTATACATAACTTTGGGGGGACAGAGTACACACGAGGGCCGGATTTTTCGGGGGGGGGGACAGCAGGGCTTAAGTCAAAACTTTGGGGGGACTGTCCCCCTCCAGTGGGCCCTGATTTACGCCACTGCTTGCACGGGGACCTTAAATGGCGAGCGGTGGTGAAGCATGTCACCCGATCAGTTCATTGAGCAGGGTCGAGGCCATATACGGTCGCTATAGAAAAACGCGAACATTTACATTTACAAATGAAGACGCCTACTTAAAATCTTTCACATAGTGACGACGCTAGAAAAATTAACGTAAACTTTGACTTCCGGTTATTTCAACGACCTCTTATATATAGATTCTTTGAGTTCCGATTACGCAAGAACAACATCTACAAAAGGGAGGTTGTGTGGAAGTTTACATTACAATTTACTATTAAAACGTCGTTTGTGAGTGGTAAAGTAAAATGTCGGAATATGCCGTAGTTCAGAAAGGCTCACTCAAACTGAAAGGCGTCGCTGATTCTTCCATTAAGAAGTACGTAATATGGAATATAGTCAATTTTGCATTTACTGCTTACAGCCGATAAAATGGATTATAGAAATTTACCCGTACCTTATTGTAACTTTATCTATTCTTCTGGCAGTATGATAAAAACATCAACATCGCTTGCTATTGATGTCTCTTTTAACAGTAGTTGTTAGAGGGAATGCGTTCAACAACGTGTCGTCTGATTTTGACAAAACTGGAGGGGGTCAACCCGAATCCCCGACAACGCAGAAAATACACAAACGCCCGATTTCCCGAAAACAGTTTTACAGTGTTAGATTAAGAGAATGTGTGATGCGGACGACTTTTGTCCAAGTACTGCTTGAAGATAGTTACGACCCAGCATACACAAACATTATCTTTTTAATTTTCGGCAATTCGTGTTGCACTTAGAAAATCTATTTGGGGATCCGGCCGAAATTCGTTTGGGGGTTCCGGGATTCGATCCGCACCCGAACTGGAGACGGTAACGAGTCTGCCTCCATAGTTAACTTAGATTGAATTAAACAGTTGTGTAGCGAATCTATTTCCTTAGTCTGGTTTGGCGTTGCTGTGGTTTGATTTGGTGCGCCATTGATTGATACCTTACGCATTTAAACACCTACGGTATAGAAGTTGCTTATTACAAATACTCAGATGGTTATTTGCTAAAGTTATTGGAAATGAATTCAGTGTTCTGATGTGCTTGGTTAACGTTGCTTGTGATTTGGCATGATGACCCGATTCTAATGTTTTACAGGAAGAGCAAGAAAAAGAAGTTGGATAAGGAGCTGAAGCAGAGGATTCTGGAGGTCACCACGGGTGGTGACAGTTCGTGCGACTCTGAGAGCAACAGGGTCTATTTCGAACAGAAAAGGACAAAGGCAGAGCTTGCTTTTTCAAAGGCAAAGGAGAAGAAAGTAAGACTATGTTACAGTTGGCCGACTGCTAAGGCAGGTGTTATGCAGGGAACACTTTGAATATAGAGCAAGACTGCTTAGTATCATCAATTTATTTCTTTTTGTTATTTTATAACAATGCTGTACAAGTACAAGATATAATACTCTTAAGAGTAATGTGGTTGTATATATTTAGATAATAAAATTAATTTAGAAACAGTTTGTCTGTAGAGTCATGTTTGTAGAAGAGCTATAAGCTTATTGGCATTCAAAAATATGTTTAAATTGGAATTCAGTGTTGAATATGTATTCAAAACATGACTTGCTTGCATGATTTTTCGCAGATGATTGACGAACTGATGAAGAAGCCGATTAAATCACACAAGGATAAAATAGTGGTAAGATTGAAGTTTATTAAAACATATGTTTATTAAAACATATGTAGCTACAGACTGTAAACTTAAATGTACATTTCTCATTCTTCATCTGGTCGTTTTTGTTACTTGTGACAGTGTCTTCGGAAACAGCTGCTCTACATTGCTATTACAAGACTTTACATTCTTTGAAGTATCCTCTTGTTGAATTTTATATTTGGCATGGGTCTCAGTTTCCTAAATGACTTGGGTTTGTAGTCAGGTAATTTATCACTTATGTTACAAGTACTCATTTGTCCGTATAGCAACTGTATGGTCGTGATTCTACAGTCCTACTTGTTTTAATGTATCTACCAGGCTGTTGTTAGTGTAAGGGTAAGGTGGAATATATTGTGAGTGAACTGGTGATAAGACAACAGTATGACATTGAATTCCATGTTGTTAGTGTGCTGTCAAACTGCATGAAAAACATAGAAAATATTACTGGTACATTTTCTAATATGTTTAGAGTTTATTTTGCAATTTTTCTTTCAGGAGTTTAACGACAATCTCGACAAACTGTCTGAGCATTACGATATTCCGAAAGTTAGCTGGACAAAGTAAAGGATGCAAGTCCTACAACCGTCACATTGACATTTTATCATTCTCAAGTGAAGGAACTGTAACATGCCGGCAACCACGAGTAATATGAAGCCCGCTATGTCTTGAAACATCTGTATATTTCAAACAATGGTTGGACAAACTCGACAGCATATTCCTCTACAACTATTTGAATGAACTATTTGGCTAGACAAAAAACAGTGGACTATGTCAAATGTTAATGGATTGAACTGGTGGAACATATTAGCAGAAACAATACAGAACGTCTCTTCTTCCACAGTCAAGTAGTTTTGTTTACAGGGAGGGCCTTGCATGAATGGGAGCTCATGATTTGCTTGTTCCTGAGAGGGACAGTTGTATTAAATGTTTCGTAAATTAGGTCTTTGTTGCTTTTGTGCATAAGGAAAGCCAAAAGCCCAAGTTCATCTAAGACAGGGGTGTCAAACCTTTTTTAATGGCGGGCCAATGGCAGTACTTTCCAGCAAGTGGCGGGCCAGAGTGTCAAAGGCTCCTTAGCAAAATTGGGCAGTGATCTGGAAGGAGCTCGGTGAGATTTTTTGCGAAACTAAAATCTTAGTTAAAAATGGTGCATATTTTTAGCATATCAACCGTCAAATTGTGTCGGCTTATAATTGTCAATTTTGATCTTCATTATCAGTCACGAACATCACATAAAACTCATTAAGTCTAAGGTCAATGTACATGTATTCTAGTTGAGAGGCAGGTCTACTATTATTCATCAATAGGCCTAACTCAAATTTATCTTATTCTGATATTTAAAAATTAAACCAAGTCAATGTCAAACGCATAGCTAGCAATAAAAAAATTAAGTTTGAATAAAATGTATCTCCAGTGTAAATCAAGAAAAAATTTACTGAATAGAAATAGTTGCACTGGAAACTTGACACTGTTTTCTTTTGACGAGAGGAGGGATGTCGGGCTCACGGACTGCATATCTACAGCTAACGCTACTCTGAGATTTGCAGGTAGATTTGAGTCAATCAGCCATGATCTATGTCTTGTCTTAACAAGCACCATCTTTTAATATCCTTGCTCGTATAGGTATGGGCTGGCAAATAAACACTGCATTCGAGCAGCATGTGTTCGTAAATGAGGAAAAGCTCCTCTGGGCAGTTGCTGATTAAACACCTGCACTTCTGTACTTGTGAATTTGGCTTACAATGCTGTGTTACACTGCAAATCCATTTGTAACAAACGTGGAACAGTCGCAGGATAGATTCCAAATTTATTGCTGAACTGCTGAAATTGTTCCTCTCGCTGAATGCTGAGAAGCGTTTTCTAAAAGCATCAAGTATGTCTGCCACCTTCGTTGCATATTTAGCAGAGTCGAAAACGATGTTTAATGCTTCGGCATGATTCTTAGCTTCATTCAGATGTTCACAGTGCTCGTATTGCCCTCGCACAAGTCGCGAAGCCCACAGCTGAAGGTTTATTTCGAATGCTGGTATCAAATCATATGCTTCACAGCTTCAGTAGGCCCTAATTGTACTATCTTTGCGTTGTAGCTTATACCATTAAAGTGTATTTGGCATTGACTGAAAATTTAAAAAAAATCGAAATTTTATTCTAAAAAATTTTGTAGTCTTTAGGCAGAGGGCCGCGGGCCAGAAAAAAATCATCGGCGGGCCAGAAATGGCCCGCGGGCCTGCTCTTTGACATCACTGATCTAAGACAAAGTTCTATGTTTGCATGGCACACCTGCAGGAACTGACAACTCTGCAAGAGAGAGGCGCATACACCAGACACTTGCACCAAGGTCTTTGGGAGCCATGAGAAATGCTGTATAACGACAGTTTATAATGTGGTCATTCATGTTTAAGCTGACCTAATTTGTGGTCCATGTTTTATCATGCATTGTGTTATACGTATACAGTTTCTGGTGTATAATGAACTGGTTTTGCACATTTATGCACAGGAAGCCAAATGGCAAGGTAATAACAGTAACAGATTTTGTTCTGTCTGTGCTAAAAGTGCATGACTAAGTAAAGATCCTATCAACTTCTGGTGAAGCAATTTCTACTATAGTGGTGGACATGCCACAACAAATCAAACTTCTGTAAGAGTTCTGTAAGAGTTGGGTCAGGGTTGCTAAGGTCCAGTCCTTGATCACATTTAACATCGCACAGGCTAGCACAGAGAGCACCTGATTAGTTTTTTTCTTGAAGTGGTGCTATATAAATGTTTGATGACAATTACGATTACAAGTTTACGTGAAGGCAGCAGTTTTAAAAAGTGGATCCACTGTAATGTAAAGTCAAACAGATAATGTGTTACAGCGGCACAAAGTTCACTAAGAGCAGAAGTGTCAAGTATATACAAAAATACAATTTAGTATCACGACTATGCACTAAAAGTAAATTTACAACAACAATGCAAATGATGCAGAACAGCATCAGGCAATAAAATAATCCAAAGACACAGGAGACCGATTCAGAATTTATCAGATTTGTAAATATTTGAAATTTATAAGAAAATTTAATTGCTGGAGAAATCAGAAAAATTAAGTTCTGCATCTTCCACCAAGCATCAATAAATTACATCCACTACTACTATTATGCATTTACAAGTGCCACTATCTAATGACCAAAGAGAAATCAATGGTGCTGACCAAGACTTTTGGGGGACACAGTATGTATGTAAGTGACCTGTTAACACATATGCAAAGTTACAGCATTGATTCCACATACAAAAGGTAAATCAGATAAGATACATGCAAAATTTAGCACTGGAGACAAAACAAGGTGTTCCGAGTTTAGCAACATTTATGGATAGTTATGAAATGTTCAACCCGGCTATAACAAGTGACACATTTGTAACCTTATGCAATATATTAAATGGTCTTTCATAGTCAACAAACAGTTCAACTGCCAGAAGATTTAAACAACTGTGCATTTTAAATAAACGATGTTTTAACAGTACTCAACATGGCACACTTGGGTTTCAACACGACGACTAAATAATGAATGGGAATTTATACAGGAACATTAGATAATTTAGATAAAGATAACGGATAGTAACCATAAAATGCATGGCCATTTAGCATACTGCAAATGTCTAAAAAGTACAAAATCTAAAAAGTATATTTAATATAGTAACCTCAAGTCCATTTGTTTAATAGTCTCATAACAACTACATGGTGACATGGATGCACTGCTCAAAGTCTCTGTGAACTAGATAATATTCCGTATGATGTTCATTCCAACAGACGTTGACAATTTCAAGGGGGTTGCACACTCTTAAAGTAATGTAAGTATGCATCAAAGTATTTATACGGTGTCTTTTAAAAACCTTTCAAACATGAATACTATAAACAGACACCCGTTTGGCTAGAATGCTCACTGGCATAAAATGTCTGGTGTCAAAATGCAGTTAAAGTTGCCTGTTGAAAGACCATTTTATTTTGTCCAATTGAAAAGGCAACATTAATGTCGGACCTAAATGCCACAGTACATGTCATGACCAGACAATCAAAATGCTTGAGCATTCTTTCCACTATAAATGTCTGGCTATAGGGTCACACTGAAATCACTTATTATCACACACCTGATGTCTAAGAGCATTCAGGTACAGTAATTTTAAGCATGGAATCTACTGGAATCAACCCATGCTTGGCCACTTATGAACATAACCAGTCCATTATTACTCATAAAGCATCCACCACCGAGCCAAAGCTATTACAGAATATTAGAATGTTTGCAGCAACCATTGACAACCAACCTATGACACAATAACAGACTTTAAGATGACACCAAACTTTAGCATAATCAACTGTTACATACAACAAAGCCCCATATTAAGTACAGTGTCATTACGTCTCGTTACAACAAAGTCATGTTCTAAAGGTGAATAAAGTGCTGGTTCCATACTGACCACACAATACCAGAATTCATATTACATGCATAACAAAGCAAAACGAAGTTTCAATGTACAACGATATAATTATGGTACACACATCGACAAAACCATACTTGCTATCACTGTGTAGGATATGAGACCGGGATAAAGTGAGGAGTAAACAGCAAGTACTGCAGTGCACAATGCTCTTGTCAAGGAGATGAGCACCTTCCTGTTTCGCTCTTGGGTAAAAAACTAAAAATATATACAGTTTATACATACAGACCATAGATATACACACTAAAATCCATAAAATGGTGCCAACAGACACAGCAAGGGTGGCCACAGTAAAAAGTTTCATTTAAAAATCTGACCACTACTAATAATCAGCAAAAACAAGAAATGGAAAAGAACTTGGTAACAAGTCTGAAAAACTCATTACAAAGACACTTTGAAGCGCCACTTAGCCAAGGGTGGCACAGAAAGTGAAACTGTGAATCTACAGAATGATCTGCCCACACGAACTCATCCATTCAAGGTTTTAAATCAATTTTCACCTGAATTTACATATACTGGCCCGCAGCATCTTGCTCAACATGCTTCACACTCTGCCTCTTTTCAATTGGCAATATAAATACAAATAATAATAATAATCATAAAATTAGGCCTCCAGATAATAGCGCACCTAATCAATTCTCTTATAATCCTGAGATCACTTCTATAGATTTCTCCCTTGGATGAAAAAAAATAGCAACAACAATAATATTTGATCAAGAACCACAGAAACGGTCGAAGAAAGCGTGAGAGTCTGGTCACTTTCAATCTCGTTTTTATCCTACGAAAAAACAACAAAAAACAAAGGCCTACATTGCAACGTTTCTTTGGTCAGTTTTGCATCGGACGCTAATCCACGGAGTCTATATCCGTCTCCTCGACATGCGTCGTCGTCGTAGCTTCGGCTATTCTTATAAGGTTTCCACGGCGATCCTCAAATTCGTTGCCTTCGTCTTCCTCCACCCGGACGTTCGCGAGGTCGTCCACGGCAACCAGATTCTCGTCTGCTGCAGGAGCCTCGGCATCGCCTGGAGGGTCGTCATGGTTCCCTGAAATGGCGACTGATGGGGAAATGTCTCTCCTGTCACGTTCGATCATCTCAAGCCTTGCGTCGCGTCTACGATAGAAGAGAACGTAGGCGGACCGACTGACGACCTGAGACTCGGAACAAGGCTTCACCGTGCTGTCATCGAACAAACGCCAACCTGTGCCAACATACAACGAAGGATAAGTCCAGTTCCACGAAAACATAAATGTCAGTGCAATAGAGAAACACGACAGATAATCAAAAAGGCAACGGCGCTAATAATAACATAATAATATTCGTGTTCATTGACAAGCTCGCTGACAAACCGCAGCAAGTAACACTGAAGCACTGAAATGTCACGGCACAAATTTCATGATCTTATTGAACACACGTCTTGGAAGCCTGTTAGGCACCCACTCATTTTACAGCCACTCCCAGGGAGTGGAAGGCTGAGTCTCATCGACCTAGAAAGGGCTATGGCTATCAAACAGCCTTCTTTCAAGATCTATTTGTTCTTCAAGGAAGAGTGTTACCATTTAACTATCCCCAAAAATAGCTTTGGCTAAGAAATTGCCCACTGAGGATTTCTCTTGAAAGTAAAATCTGTAAATGCTGCAATTTAAAGGAAAACTCAAAATCCCTAATTTAGCCTCAGACTTAGACCAAAACATTTTATGACGTTCAATAGCACTGGCGGATACCCAACATTAAACTAATCAACCTACTCCTTGTTATAATCATCATCATCATTATTATGCATTTATTAAGGGCCACGATCCAATTATAATCAATCGATGGCACCTCAGCAGTTGTATGTTAAGGACTGGTTCAAGGTCCCCATACAGTAACCATCTCAGAGGAGGTTTGAACCCTTACTCTCCTCATTATAAGGCAAGCTCTCTAACCAATCGGCTACTGCGTCCTTGTTACCTATCTTGCAGAAATCTACATGCTACCATTGTATTATAAAATTTAGATTCTATCATTAGCCTCATGAATTCTAGTTCAGTATTCTCTGCAAAATAAAAAAGTGAACACATCTCAGGACCCGGCACTCACCGACTTGGCTTCTTGTGGTGTCCTCTGGATCAGGACAGCGTGCGTACGAGGTGTAATGTCCCCCCAGAAGATCACCCATGTGGTTAATGACACCATAGAGATCGTAGACGGGAGGAGATTCACCAACACTCAATGGTCGCTTCACATACCGACTCATGTCTAAGCCACTGAAAGATTACAAATATTAGTTATTATTATTATTAAACCCCAAGGCAGAAATGGCATTGTACAAAAAATCTGGGCAAAAATGTGAAACTCATCTGAAAAGTTCTGGCCGTGCAAAAGTACCATGGAAGTCAAAGGCATTAAAGCACAGAACATCACTACATGACATGGAAGTGGTTTTATAATGTCCACCCAGATAATAATAATAATACTTTTAAACAACTATAAAATCCAATAGATAATCTGAAGATACTGCAGCCTAATACAGATTTTCAAGCAAGTATGAATGCATTTGTTTAATGTTATTTAATTAACGATCAATGTTCATTTATGATGACTGTACAGTACCATTTTCTAGAGTGTTTGCTCGACCATTATCATTATTATCATTATTACCATCATCATCATTATATGAAGATATATAATGCACAAGTTATCATAAATAAATATACGGCAAATGCGCTAGTATACATAATAGCTCAAATTATTCAGATAATGCAAACAGTCAAGTCTTTAATTTCTTCGTGAAGCTCACAGTGCCCTGCAAGTTGCGAAATAATAACAGTATTATTACAACATTATTACAGCAACTATAAAACTAATAATAATAAAATATTGATAATATAAACAAGTCGAGCCAGTGAACAGCTTTCCATTCCGATAACTTCAAGATGACTAACGTGACAGGGAAGTCGACCAGATCATCGATCTTGTTCCTCCAGAGCATTCCGACAAACGAGAAACGCTTCAGGTGGATGATCAAGGTAGGAGGCAATCGCCATAGCGACAGCTCCTTGGTCGCCTGGCAGTGGACCTTGCACTTTGGACAATACCAGGTCTGGTCCGGATGGAGAACTTCCGGTTCAGTGAACAGCGTCAGGCAATCGCCCAACGTAATGACGTTGCTGTTGTTGAGGTCTGCAAGTGCAACCACAACACAAACTGCATATCTCTATGTTCAAAATTAGACTACAGTTCTCATCTTATCACCTAGTTAGTGCTCATTAAATTTATTAGTATTAGTTAACTAGTTAAGAATTACTATGTTATATCTCATACTTGTGTTTCAATTGTTCTGCCATAAAATTTGCCTTTGTTACATGTGGCCCATTAGTGGGACCTAGGTCCTTTAGGGTCGTATTCCTTTTGATCCCCTTGTTGCTTGTCTGTTTTTTCTCTTTGTACTTGCTTTTCGTTGTTTAATACTTGGGTTCAATAAAATTTATGGTTATGGTTAAAAAGTAACAACAATCCATTTATCAACAGATACAGGAGTGACAACAAACAATTTATCAACAGTAAATAGAAGAGCAAAACAACCGACAATATTCCTTTTAACTATACACCAGTACATAGAAACTGATAACAACAGTAACATTCCATTTAACAAATAAAATACGCAAAACTGACAATAATATTCGAACATGTCATCACAGCTCGCAACAGCCGGCCCTCGACATAGAAGCATGGAACACTGCATGCGATTCGTTAAAGCGTTCGCCTTGTAATGCGTAGTACGATCTTCCTCCTCTGAGACGGTTACTGTGTAGGGATCTTGAGCAAGTCCTTCACTCACAATTGCTCAACGCCATCGATTGATGCTTCGTCATCAGATAGTGGCATTGTGAAGTTCTGAAAGGAGTTATATGCATGCGCCTCTGCCAAATTTCTCTTGAAGTGTTGCTACATAAATTTGTCATTACAAGTACAATGCTCACCTAAGCTGCTTCCGTTTTTGAAATTACTTTCAGATTCCTCATAATCCTGAAAACAGAGAAGAATCAAAGATATTAATTAACAAACATTATAGAAGGAAATAAGCAATAAATGCATGAGGGTATCACAACATGGTTCCCTATAATATGACGGTATCATAACATGGTTCCCCAGAATATGAATACAGAAACAATGCGATTAGGGTTACAGATCCCAACTGAAATTCAGCTTGCAACATGCTTTAATTTTAATGCAACATCATTAGAACGTGGCACGTTATATGTTTCTCAAAGATTGTCTTATAACAGGGTTCCAGCACCAACACAACCTAGTACATAAGTTAGTGACTTATTAGTATTATAATAATTCTTATGCATTTATTAAGTGCCATTATCTAAGGACAAAGCATCAATCGATAGTGCAATTGTGAGCAAATGTGATTGTGAGAAATTGTGAGCAAATGACTTAAGGTCCCTACACAGTAACCATCTCAGAGGAAGAAGCTCGAACCCATACTCTCCGCATTACAAGGCGAGCGCTCTAACCAATCGGCTGCCATGTACCACAAAGTTTTGAACAACATTAGAACAATCAATCAAGATTCGTTTATTCTAATATCGGGTTGACACAGAGGCAACGAGTTACATGTAAGGGTAGCAGCACTACAGGATATTCTTACATGTGGGGGCAGTAGCATTACAGGATATCCTCAAAGTAGTGCATATGCTACCCGAACAAAGTCCTCAGTTAACACAACAGGATATGAGAAACGCAATGTTGTTATTATTCAACAAATATCATTCTGAAGAAAACGACTCACAAGGTTCTTTGTCTCGACCGCAACGTAAGGACTGCAGTCCTCCTTGTTCTTCCACTCGACGAGAAGACTCCGGTAATACAAAATATCCAGCAGGCCCTCTCCTGAGAAACACAGCACATCATGGAAATTACCCAATCTTTACTCATCCCCCAAAATTAATTCTCGTTTGGCACACTTGCAAATTTAAAAAACACTGTAATTAGGAATTCATTTCTCAAATTTTGCCTATGAGGCAACTTGGAACTTGACCCCTCCACAGTCTTGTAAGTGAACTGCTTTCCTCCTGTAACATGAATTGCTAGGATTTTGAAAAAAGAGCTTTCCACTCCTACAAAAAAGTCAAACTTGCATCAACAGATTATGTACAGACATTTAGGCAAGACATCCATATTATGTACTCTGGGCAGAAAGCACATAATTAATTATACTCATTTTACCAATGCCATCTGGCGAATGAAAGGCTGAGTCAACCTTTGGGAGGATAGCGGGAAGCAATCCCGCGTCCGGGCTGTTCTTCTGCTCTTCGTGCCAGAGCGTTACTATTATCCCTCCAAAGAATTTACAAACCCGCTTTACATCCCACACGAGACGATAGTGGACCTTTCTTCCTTTTAAGACTGAATTTATAACCAAACCTTCTGGCCTTCACCAAATACCTGGGTAATTTAAAAAAACTGAAAAGATCGCATAACAGACAAACCTAGATCCTGCAACCTCTGTGTGCCGTGCATGATGGTTCCCTGACGTGTGCACGGTCGCAGGTAGAAAGGCGGTGGAGGCAAAGGCACTGTGTTCTGCTTAGTCGCCAAGACACATCGAACAGGAGGCTGCAAAAAGACAGGCAATAGATGACCCATTCATTCAGAGCACTCACTCATTCATTCATTATGAAGATTTATATAGCGTCCACTTTTGACAGCAATAATTAAAAGAACATACTAACTGAAAAACAGTTTTTTTCTTAAAGAAAACCATTGCTAAGGAAAACACTGTACCAGCAGTTCCACCTTTGGCAAAATATGAAGCGACTTTTGAAAAAATATCCTGCCACTTTTGGCAAAGTATCACGCCACTTTTGGCAAAGTATAATGCCACTTTTGGCAAAGAATCATGCCACTTTTGGCAAAGCATCATGCCACTTTTGGCAAAGTATCAAGCGACTTTTGGCAAAGTATCATGCCACTTTTGGCAAAGTATCATGCCACTTTTGGCAAAGTATCACGCCACTTTTGGCAAAGAATCATGCCACTTTTGGCAAAGCATCAAGCCACTTTTGGCAAAATATCGTGCCACTTTTGGCAAAATATCGTGCCACTTTTGGCAAAGTATCATACATCTTTGGCAGAATGACTTTGCTTACCTGTGACACATTGCTGTCAGCTTCGCTTGAGGCATAAGTAGCAGAAGTCCTCTCACTGACAGAAGCCTTCTCACTGGCTTCTTCACTGCCAGGCACATCGGGGTTCTCTGTCGCAGTTTCGCCGGGTTGTACCTCGAACGTCGGCTCGTACATGTCACCAGATGGCGACTTCTCTGGAGCGTCACCGTCCTCGCTTTGCTCTGAAAGAGACGACGACAGAGAAGAAACAGATGATGAAGACGCAGATGAATTCTTTCTCGGACTGATCGTCTTGCGTATCAGTGGAGGAGGCTGAAATGCGTTGACCGAATACCTAGAACAGAGGATAGCAAAAAATGTCAAGGTAGCTATACATTTACATTACACCTCGATAGTGCAAGATTGATGTTATTTATTAGTAAAAACTGAACAAATATCAGTTGGAAGACCGATACGAGTATGCCTGTATCTGACTATTATGCGTAAAGTGCCATTTAAGACTCTCAGAAGAGCTCTTAACAAGGCAATCTGACAGATCCAAAATGGTGCATCTTAAGACGGCTTCAAAATGTCTCTTGAGCCGTCAATGATATGTTTAATGGCAGACTGTTCCAGTTTTCAAGTTATTTCAACTCTGCAGATGAACTCTTGTTTTCTTAATGAACCTTAACATCGTACACGCATCACTGTTCTGTTTATCAATTGCCTTTATATCACGTAACTCATTAACTGTGGATTGTCAGTCTGTTCTATTAAATTAAGATATATATATATATATATATATATATATATATATATATATATATATATATATATATATATATATATATCTGTTTATTTGTGGGGCACAGTTGATTGGTTAGAGTGCTCACCTTATAACGCATTCAAGTATATCGAGCCTATATATATATATATATATATATATATATATATATATATATATAGGCTACTCTAGGCCACTGGAGTACTTAACTCAAGCTAAACAAAGAGTATAAATACTACTACTACTTCTACTACTATTAGACCCCAACATGTTATCAAGCGTAGATGCGTGGCATTGGGATTGGGAAGGAATTTAACGCACCTGGCGTAGGCTTCGATTGTGCTCCAGAGATGACTGAACGTCATCTTCGAGTGGGGAACGCTGATGATGAATGGACAGCCAACAGGTTCCCCATCCAACGTACACAGCAACTTATGCTTTGACCAATCCTTCCTCTGACACTCCCTAAAAACGACAACACATTACGATTTCACATCTTATATCATCTTATAGTGGGGCGCGGTGGTGTAGGGGTATGTTCGGTGCCTTAATTGCAGCCGGAGGGTTGTAGGTTCGAATCCACCTCAAGCCGCCGCGTAGGGACCCTGGGCAGTCCTTCACTCGCAATTGCTCATGCGCTCGGCGTGAAACTCCGATTCAGTGTCCGCGCTGTAGTCGGGAGCGCCTCTGAGTAGAAATCTTGAAGGGGTGCTATAACAAGTGCTCATACATACATCTTATATCCAGATTTACAAACAAAATATAATACACGGAAATTTGATGGTAATTGTAATTGAATATTTATATAGCGCCACTAGAGAGTAAAACAAATCAGAAAACAATTCTTCACTAGCTTATATAGTGTCAAATATCATTGAGAACCGACTGTTGCATCGGTTAGCAAAACACAGTAAACTGGAAGATGCCTGTCTTACAATAGCCCAGAGATGCACTTTGCAACAGGAAATAGAATTAAAGACATCAGTTTACAGTGGAGAGAAATCAATATACGCATAACAGTAAAAAAATTGAGGAAGAACAAAACTGCTTTTTAACTAGCCATACACACTATGATCAATTAGAAGAGTGGCTAATAAAAAATTCATAAAGAATAAAACAAATTACACAGTATAAAATCTGTCAACTCTGATTCAACAAAAAGTTGCACATAACAAAACCCTGACTCCGAAAAAACTCCCAAATTACAGCACTGTGACTCAGAAAAAACTCGTTGACATACTGGTCACAGTAGGACGTCTTGTAGCACCGTGTGCAGCGTTTTAACGACACATTGACGTTGCGGTTGTTCTCTTGATGGCAGTAGCTGCAAAGGCGTGGCATTGTTCTTGGCAACAACGTCCGCTGAACAACCGAAAACTCATGGACCGGTTCTCCATAGTCAGCCTCCGACAGCACGGCACATCTGAAAGCAAAGAAATGAAATGATACAATACAATACAATTGAAATTTGATAATGGCCCCCTTCAAAGCCTCAGAAGTGCACTCTGCGCTAGCCTCATGATGTTAAATGTCATTACGAACAGGTCATTTGTCAGTCAACATTGCTTTTAAGTAACTAGAAGAGCTCCCAGTGGCATACATAGTTAAAATAAAATCATTTTCTTTAGTAGTTAAAAGAAAATCAGCTATGGGTCACTTCAGCCACAATTATTATTGTGCATTTATTAAGCACCACTATCTACTGATCAAGCATCAATCGGTGGTGTCGAGAAATAATAAGAAATAATAAGTGGACTTGCTCAAGGTCTCTACAGTCACCATCTCATGGAAGGAGGTTCGAACCTGTAATCTCTGTGCTACAAGGTGAGCACTCTAACCGATCTGCTACTGTGCCTCACAAATGGCCAACAACATATGGCAAGTCACAAAGATCTGTTGTACTTCTCTGGATAGAAAGGAACACTTCAAAATAAAACATGCATTCTGGTGGGCGACATGTGTCCCATATTCAGTTCAGCTTTATCAATATGACCTCATCATAACATAACCTCAATATAAGGAATTCCTTGATGTGGCTCTCAGAAGTTCTGATGTATGAAAAATCAAGCTAATTTTCTGAACACCTACAAAGCAGCATGACATTAGATCTACTGTAGAAAACTAAAGAAATAAAGAAAATCAGAAACTCACGCAACGATCATATCCGACGAGGATACTTTTTCCAGACTTGATCCCTTTGTGAACTCGCTCATAATTTTGCTCTGTGAAACTTCCAGTATGCGCAACTGTTTCAAACACACAAAAATCCACATTCAATCAATCTGGTAAAAAACATCCAAACCTCTTCATTCCAATCAATATTCGGAGTCTCTCAAAGACATGGCATCAAAAGTTATTTAAAATGGTGCCTCCATATCTGAATCCTAGTTTCAGAGATTCAGAGATGGAGGAACTGAATCTCTGTGTTTCAATACTACAAGTATTACGTGGCCATACCAAAAAGGTAATCAGAATGAATACACACTATAACCTCCCATAATACTGTCAAAAAAATCAAAACGAGGTGTGTTTTAAAAAGAAGTCATTTTTATACCTGAATTAAATTTGATAGCCATATCCCCGGCCACACTATACCAGAACCTGTGTTATAACAGAATGCATCAGAAGCAGGCTCTGGTGTACTACACAAATAACTAATAGATTAACAACAAGACATCCGATTATGCTCTTAAGGCATTTATCAATTTGTCCTGATACACTGCCTTTAAACAATGAATTATTATTTCCCCACTTCACCAATACCCAGTGCTTTTGTGACGTACTTAACAGGTACATACTAAGTATCTTGATACATACATACAATTTATATTCAACTTAGCAAATAACCTGAATTCTAAATCATCACGATGATGATGGTTATAACAGTGCAAAATATAGTAACAATGACAAGACTTCAAAGAACTGATTAATATATTTACGTTTGTCGGATGTACACGAGTTCTTTGATACAGTGCATCCTTCAGATGGTCAACCGTTGCATCCACTCCGATCTGTACCTGGTACTGTAACATCACCAGTGGACACAAATACATTATTAAACAGCAAAAAGCCCGAAAACAAAAAATTCCAGTAACAATAACATTGCAGAATATTTAAACTTCTAATATGGATTTAAAATCGTCACTACAAATTGATAAAATCACTGATAAAACAATACTGCCAATAATAAATTTCATGGGCTACACGTCTGTGATTTTTATTATATTCTCAGCACTGGCACCAGAGAATATCTGTTGCCATGGGAACTGTTTGGGATCCCAATTTTCGATTTTGTTGCTGGAAAAGATTTGGCTAGGTGCAGAGAACGTCTGTCAGCTTGATAGGACCTAAAGAAATGCTTTCTCATGATTAAAACAGTTCGAGTGGATGTAGACAGACAACTGGCCTTAGCCTATAAAAAAACTATATTATAATAGAGAACATGAATTTGTAGAACAGAGAACCTGAATAAATTTATGTAGCACCAACTAAGTAACGTTTGCAAATGTGGGTTCAACAAAATTATGTTAATGTTGGAAAAAGCGAAGTGTAAAAATTAGCTCATGCATCTAAGACTACTAATTAGCTCACCTTGATCGGTCTGTTGCTGGGGATGGGAGACATGAAGACGACGTTGACCAGCTTCTTCTTCTTAGGAATTGGCACCTGGATGATGCTGAAGGGGTCAAAGGTTATCGACACCTGCAGAAACAATCGTTTCAATTAACAAGGTAGACAAATTGTAAGTAGTAACCCTTCTATTACCCCAATGTCTAATGGACAAGACATCAACCGATGGGAAACCAAAACAAGCCGTAACCAGGTCAATAACCAGAAGATCAGTCGGTAAGACAGAGAGGCAGCCTATGGTGGATAAGCAATCTGACAAGTGACCACGCATGAGAAAACCCAGACAATGTCTGAACATTCCAAACTTGGTTTAATGATGTTTGTGCTACAAATTTCACAAAGGCAGGAGCTGCTGAAATTTTGTGAAATTTGTAACACAAAAAGTTAAAAAACTTTAACAATTTCTTAATGCATACGTCTCTGTAGGTAACCAATTTCTGCACAATGCTTACCAATGCCATTATCTGCCTGAACCAAAGAATTGCTGTCATACCATATCACATGTTGGGCAGACGATACGTGAATGGTACTGTCCCTGGAAAACATCGATGATGTGCGAGTCATTTCGCATTTTGTGTCGCTTCCAGGCTTCGTTGGCAACCACCTGAAACAAAAACAATACCTGCGATTTGATGACATCAACATCAGCAAATGACTTTTATCCATAAAAAATGCCGAAATGACCAAAAAAGAGCTGAAAATGAATAGCATTTTTGTCATAAACGAGCATCCCTTGCTTGACCAAAAGTTTATCAATTTAAAAAAAAACAGTTAAAAATGCACTTATTACTTAATCACGAGCACTAACATTTGCGCGGACAGTAGACAGTTTTGTTAAGCGTTCTAGAAGTAGCTTGCTACCAACAACGCTATATAAATCATCGTAATTACAATTGATACAAACAGCCTCTATTGATAAGATTTGCACATTTATGTAGCTCCTTCTGAATGAATACTGTACCTCATCTGGTTTATCTGCCATGTCATGATCCTGAAAGTAAGGTTTCTTGCGAATTCGATTCAAGTCCTATAAAAAACAAACAGCCAACAATATAACTCCAATAAAGGTGCTCAGTTATTGCACTAGTTTAGGATAAAAGACAAATACACCATGTATTTTAAAAACTCAGAGAATTAACCGGCAAAAAACAAATAAATATAATGACCCTTCTACAGCTCAATTCGAAGAACAGAATAAAATAAATTAGAAGTAAAACAATGTTTAAAATACTGGTTTCGGTTACTTAATACATATCTAATGGCTCATGCCTTTCATTTTTACTTATTACCTAGAATGGAGAATGCAGAGAAAGTAAATCGAAGTTTGGCAAAATTCTTACACAAAAAAACCATATAAGTTGCTATCATCTTTGATTAAAAAAGAGATGTTTAACACTTTAACAACAAGCTGTATTGGTTCCCCAAGCACTTTTAGTACACTCTCGTCGTTAAAGTATTAAGCAAATTAGAGAAAAAAATAAGCTGTGTTTATCGTTAGCGTGACATGATGAGCACCTCATGAAGGCCATCCAACAGGAACTCCATGAATTCTTCTGCATCATGCTGTGAATACCCAACGAATCTGGTCTGCTTTGCGGCCACCAAATTCTACACATTCGAGCAAAACAGAACAGCTCACTGCATTGCAATATTATTATTTTTAATTATTATTATATAGAGGGTTATGTACCAATAATGTTGGTGAGTTCATTTGTCTTAGCTTCAATTCACAAGCACAGATGACTGACGGTCATCTCTGTCACAGCCTCATCTTCATATCGATCGTGTACAATTCGTGCAATGATTTTGTAGCACAGTTGTGAAATTCTGGAACATCTTTGTCCTCGCAAGACTGTGATTATATCCCAAGATGTCCTACATCCAAAAAGCTGAACAGTAATCAAGACAAGGCAACAGAAGAAAACCGATGAAGACTCTTGTCTAAGAAACCCCGAAATTATAAATAATTAACTGCAGTGAAACGAAAGTACAGACATATTCTTCTTTGTTTACAGGCTTGATATGTCCAGGAAAAGAAACCTTAGTTAAAGCATTACCTTGAGTTGGGATGGTTCAAACGACCTCTGGTTTGAGGTCCAAATAACTTTCATAAGGTAACCAAATGCACTGGCCAACTTGCCCTGCATCCCAAGTGGATTCTCATAGTTAAGTTCCTTCTGATAGCTGCAATCTGCTCAATTTAAAAAAAAGATATGCATCATACTTTAAAAACCGTCAAACTTATTATGCTAAAACTGTGACATACCTAAAAACCCAAGTGTCTCATAATCTTCAACTCAGAAATGTGATATAAATTGTCATTCATGAGCATTCAGAATCGAAAAATTACCAACCTAGGAAATAATCCTTCAGCTCAAAAGCATACCAAGAATTAATTCATGAGAATTCAAAATTGAAAAATTACCACTTGACCTAGGAAGCAATCCTTCAACTCAAAAGCATAACATTCACAAGCAGTGAGAATCTAAAAATTACCAACTTAGGAAATAATCCTTCAACTCAAAAGCATAACAGAATGACTCATTCATGAGAATTGAAAACTTACCTAGGAAGTAATCCTTCAGCTCTGTGGTGTTTGCCAAAACTTGAAGGACACTGTTCATGAAACATGTGTTTCCTAGATTGTCCAACCCCATGAGACCCGGACGAGTGACCACAACGGGCAACGATGAAGTCGTCATTGTCGAAGAAGACACGGTGCTGTCACCGTGCACATTAGTAATTGGCGAAACTTTACAGGTTGGTTTATTCTGAGAAAAGAACAACAGATTATAAATTATATTTACAAAAAGTGCTTATCGTGACAGTTCAGTGATTCCACACATTTACTAATAGCTTTACTTCACGAAGTTCATATCTTGGTATATCGCATGCAATCAATCACTATTATGTTAAGTAGTGGTAAGCTCTAAAGAAAAGCTGCTGGACTGCAACATCCCAGCTAAGCTAACTAGCCTTCGAATCTCGAGACATCGACTCATATACAGACATGCTTCTTGTTCTTTTAGAACTGTAGCATCGTTTAGGCCTGGCCAGGTTGAAGTTTACAAAGGCACTATTAATGCCTGGACACATACAGGCATACCTGCTTGACAGATGTACATAATTTGCAAGCATTACCTTGATCAAGAGCTAAGGCTTTTTCTTAACCAAGTTAACAATGTATGTCGTAACTGTTAATATCAACTCCATCAGGTCCATTTGAACGAGGGTTCTCCTCGTCGGGTCGGGAGTGCTACTGATCAGTTTTCCTTAAAGTTGCACTTTGCAAGTTTTCATTTATGTTATGTTATTACCTATCTCCCTTAACCCTTTAATGACGAGCATGTACTAATATGTATGGGAGACCAATGCAGCTCATCGTTAAAGGGTTAAACATATGCAGAAAATTTAAAAAAACGCAAAAGTCGATCCATATACCTGTCCACCAAGATCCTTCTTGCTGTCGATGCCGTTTTCTTTGTTACTGAAGTAGCCACTTGTTGATGGTTTGGTGCTTTTCACCGGTGGATCGTTCAATTCGTCAAAGACAACGGTTGTCGACTGTTTCTGCGCCCGTGTGCTCGTGGAGGGCAAGGTGCTTGCATTATTCTGCTGACAGGTAGGCTGCCAGGTATTCTGGGTTGTCTGGGGTGCTGAAAGAGATCCTGTTGCCACAAGTTTGAAAACATTCAGGATTAGCAGACTGGACATTACATTTCTCATTGTCACTTTACAGCATTTGACTGGTTGCAATAGGATTCATTCATTCGTATCCAACATTTATATAGTACCACTTCCAGAAAACTACTCCCAACTCCAGCATGGCCAAATATAACAGTCTTAAGGTGAGAAAAGAACATAGGAGAGAAGGTCCTAGGAAAGAGGAAAATCTCCAGAGGGAGGCCATTCCAGGTTGAGGGACCCACCACCGAGAAAGTGCAGTTCTGCATAGTGGAGGTACGGGCAAAAGGAATAAGTAGGAGACCCTGTTATATACATAATCAGCCCTAACGGTAATTCAATCTTTCAACATCAGACTGTTTATGTAATTGAAAATAATAAACATTTATATAAATGGAAGTTGATTTTAGAAGAAATGCTGCACAGTCTTTCTTACTCAGAATAGGCAGTGCTGTTAATGATCCCCAACGTCTGTCCAGTTTCTTCGTTAGATTTATCACCAGCTTCATACTGTGCAGTTGATGAGAGCACTTCTCAGCAATCACAGTCGAACTACAATGCAAAAAACAACAGTACTTACTTACGTATGTACATCTGTACGCAAATACATAAAATTCTGAAGCAAGCACATATTAGAAAATAAAAAACCTTTTAGTCGAAAAATTATTGGAAGAAATTTCAACCTGAACAAGGCTAAACAGCGCCACATATGCCATGTGCTAATCGATTAGATTCTAACTGATTAGCTAATCGATTAGACAAACAGCTAATTCTAATTCTAATTGATTAACAAATTTCAGTAGCTAATTCTAATTGATAAGCAATTTAACTAATCATGCCCATCTCTGAAGTGCATAGCTACAAGTGCTGTAGAGCAGACACAGTTAAGTAGAGATGACATTTCTGATACATACATCAAGTTAACCTTCCATCTGAACACAGTTTCGCTCGTCGATCCTTCAAATGCCTGCAGAATTCTTGAATCGCTGCAACAGATAACAGAAAGACATTACTGTGTAGTGTACAACTGTTGAACACCCTTGAAAAGAAATCACTTGGTGTACAATAACTTTTGCACACCTTTAAAGGAAATTGATGTTACATAACTTTTGAACACCTTGCCTGAGAAGGGGTTCTAGGGAGGGAGCGGAGAGCCAAGGGGAGGAAAAGGATACTGAGGGGAGTTTGAAAGTACATCATCTATATAGTATTATATGTATAGTATTTTATGGAGTTATAACTATTCTATTATTCTATCATATTTTATTTTATTTTTTATGCTAAGGCACAGGCACTCTAGAAAATTCCGTGAGTGATTGGTTAACAGACCGCGGAATGAAACCCAAAATCACAATTTTTTTTATACTCTAACAAAATACTAAATTGTATACAACGTAAACTCTAAAAAAAACCATAGAACATGATACAGTGTTCATACACAATAAAGTTTTAAACATGCAACAGAAACAACATTATAGTCGTAATAAACAGTTACAATGTTATGAAATCTTAATTTTAATATATCAAGTCAATATTTGTAAGTTGATGTTGAAAGCACCAGTCCAAGGTGTGGCTGGTAAAACTATCACCCATCCACAGCATCAGAAAGTTGAGAAGCACTGATATGCATCACCAGTACACAAAAGTGAAACATCCTCACTTTTGAGGAATGTTTCATTAAACAGACGCCTTACCTGGTCTGAAAACTGGCCACCATTTCTGTTTCACTGAAGACAATCTTCAGTGTTTCAGCTTTTATCTGTTTCACATACACTGACACAACAACCATGTTGTCTTTCTAAAATAAGACAACAGTAAACAACTACAAACAACGCAATCCACAGCCAAGAGTTCAGCAACAAACATCCATTGTGCCACTCACAACCACTTACAAACAAGCGCAAACATTAAGACATATATGACAGTCTCTGAAACATGAAGCCGTTGGTTGTTTTTTTCATTCTTACATTACATTATTACTGAGATTAGGGGGTTGTCGCAAATATGCCAAGAAAACTACTATTACACAAAATGTGCTGACCAAATGTGCTGACCAAATGTGGAATCCATCAGTCTGTCAGTTAGTCAAATGCTAACCTAACGTAACTGGACTTTGTCAGCACAAAGCAACATAACTTACCTCATAGAAATCACTTTTGACATTCGTCAAGTCTCTGATATCTTCTTCTGAAACAAAATGTACCCAAAATGTGACTCTATGGAATTGCAGCACAAGATATGCATGCATACACAACTTAGGATGCCTCTAACACCATAGGTTGCCTCTAACACCATATGCTGTCTCTACCAACATAGGCTGCCTCTACCAACCATAGGCTGCCTCTAACACCATAGGCTGCCTCTATCACCATAGGCTGCCTCTAACACCATAGGCTGTCTTTACCACCATAGGTTGCCTCTAACACCATATGCTGACTCTACCGCCATATGCTGCCTCTAACACCATAGGCTGCCTCTATCACCATAGGCTGCCTCTAACACCATAGGCTGCCTCTTACACCATAGGCTGCCTCTAACACCATAGGCGGCCTCTACCACCATAGGCTGCCTCTACCACCATAGGCTGCCTCTACCACCATAGGCTGCCTCTTACACCATAGTCTGCCTCTACCACCATAGGCTGTCTTTACCACCATATGCTGCTTCTATCACCATATGCTGCCTCTATCACCATAGGCTGCTCTATTGTACCTATTTGTTCACATTCTAGGCCTATACTTTTAGTAGTAACTACAAATTAAATTGAATTAAGTGATTCGTAGGTTTAACTGTACAAAATAAAAAATTTACGTTACTGATGCGTTTCACAGAATAGATATCATCTAAGCTCACTCTTGAAAAGAAAAGAAATCGTAAAACCTCGTTTAAGTTACCTGAGGGTCCATGAGTTTCCACGTTAGCTGCCAAATCACAGGGAGCAGATATTTCTGGCTGCTGCGTTGCGCTGCTGCTGTTAATTTCCCTCTCTGGACTGGAGTTGAGCAGCAAGCTTGAATCGGCCGATTCTGACTCTTGGTCGGCCAACAGTGGACGCGTCTCTTCACTTTGCTCCAAGCTCTCGGTGGCGTCGCGGCCAAAAACCTGAAGTTCACAGTCTGGCTGGCTGAAGGAAGCCCCAGTCGACGACGACGACGAAGGACCTGAAGAGATGAGGCTGGCAGTCTCTGCACAATCCAGTGTATGAACCTTTGATTCCATGGTGAGAATGGAATCCTCCACCGATGAGACTGACAACGTCGACAGACCTTCACTCAAGGCAACTGGACGGTCAAGAACCACCTCAGCGGTTGAGCCGTTGCTGGCGAAATCAAGCTGAACGTCTTCCAGTTCGACTACGTTTGCTTCATCTTCGATTGGCATCACTGATGGCGCTACCGTCACCGCTTCCACGGTTTTACCAGTTCCACTTCCACAGTCTGGCTCTGTCTTTATATCACTGCCGACTTTCTGCACGCCTTCATCTCCACTTCCGACAAAGCCAGTTGGCCCTGGCGAGTCGACTCTGGTGGACTCTCCTCTCGTTTTGGCAGAAACGGTTTTCTGGTCTGTCTTCTCAGTCGGCTGCACAATCAGCAACTTTTTAAATTCAACGTCGGACACGGCCGACTTGGACTTCGTCACGGGTTTCTTGACTTCAAAGCATTTAACTGGCGCAGTAGAACAGTCCGACTCTGTCAGTGATGGGGTTAGCTCCTCACCTTCAACCTTCTACAAATCAAACAGAATTGCTGTAAAGTATCTGACAAATGTTAGAAGAAACAACAGAAAACACAGTCAAATCCTTAAGGTAACTCAATAACAACACATAAAGCAAAGCAACAACCTCAGTTTATACACAAAAACAAAATGAATTATTCCTCGGGTCACGACTGAAATGGCCCAATCCCAAGCTTTTGTGTGCATTAGCCCTTCACTGTGGATTCACCGACCGACCTCAGCTTGCGCTTCGATCCTGACTGGATCTCTCCGCTGTCTTAAATCTTGTCTTTTCTCTCACGGTCCTTTGCACCTCTGATTGGTCTGCACTGCGAGAGGCACTTTAGGAATTCTTAAATACAATACAATACAGAAACTTCATGTAAGTTGCTTTGCAACTTGTAAAACAAACGAGAACGTAAATCCGAAACGTAGGACAAACGTGCAAGATTAGCAAAGTATGACACTGATAAACAGCATACCTCATATGTTGGCCAGTGAACATCAGGTAGCTGCTTCTTTGCTATTATATGTATTTTCAATTTCTTTATTTGAAACCGACAAGAGCTTTTGTCTACCGGCTGGTTGAAGTAACATGACCACTTCCTTCCATCTACAACAAACAAAAGCAAATACGTATAACATCCAACCGAACTAAATGAAGCCAACACAAACTAAGGTGTGAATCTTCAAACACACTTGGTTGAAGAAGGAGAACAGACTTACGTTACTCTAGCCCTGAGGCAGCTATGGGTATGAAGTGTTAGTGACATCATTTTCTTTAGCCTCGGCATATGAGGGCAGATGGCCAGTCCTCTCCCTCGTCGTCTCATCTTCCCATCGACAGTGAATAGTCAGTGTACTCATTATTGCTCAGTTTGCTACAGGAGCAGGTGGTGGAGAAATCTTGAACCAAATTTCTGCCCTGGCGGGTATTTGAACCTCTGACCTATCGATTGACAGTCCAGCATGCTAATCACTACATTATCAAGCACCACCTTTGAAACTATGCTTATCATAAAAAAGATGATGTATTTATTATCTGTGCTAATAATTTTTAAAACAACCCTGAATATTATTTTTATCTTTGAATTTAAATTCATTGTTTTAATTTATTTAATCAGGTTATTGAGTTTCAACATTTTGTTTTCTGAGTTTTAAGAAATAAATAACAAACTACATGTAAACTATTACAGCCTTTCATTCATCAGATGGCATTGGTAAAATATGCAGTATGACGTGATGGGCGCCTTGCACGGCCGCCAAAACAGTTAAATTCGACTCCTGTATTATAACTTGTGACCATCTGTTCATACTAAGAATTGCAATCATGCTGTGGTGTGTCAATTTGAAAAATAACAAACGAAGATAAATATTATATTATAATGAGCCCCCAGTGTACTTGTAAGTCCTAGACTTATTTATGACTAAAATACCTGTAAGTCCAACTTTGACGTCCTTATCAGTGAACGTCACAGAAATATCTCTCTCTGACAATTTTCGACCAGAGTGCAGGACTATGGTCACTTCACTACTACTCTGCGTCCAACTGGAAACTAGAACAGCAATTAAACAATTAAAATTAAACAATTAAAATTAAACAATTAAAATTCAGACCATCTGAGGCTGGAATGGAAAACATCCATTCAAGTGCTTCACATTCATGTATGGATACTAAAATACACACTACCTACAATTTTATGGACTGTGATCAGTCTGTGATTAAGAACTTGCCCATCTTTCTAATACTGATTTGGTACCCTACCATTTTAGCATCCTACATTGTCGTCAATTATGCTATTTTACTATACCATACTATGGTATAGTAAAATAGCATAATTTATGTAACCATAGCATCCCAAATTAATCACACAATTTACAGGTCCACATCGTCAGCATCCAAGATTCACTGCATCATGAATGAATTTTTTCACCTTGTAATTGTAATTGAACATTAATTTTGTATAAGCGCCACTCAGAGATTCACAGTCGCTCCCGACCCAGGGCTCTAACAAATAAGATAGTCTTCAGGCGTTTCGAAACAGAGGAAGAAACGGCTGAGGAGCTCAAGACGCAATTCATGCGGAAGATGGTCTGGTCTCACGTGAGAACAGTATTGTTCAAAGTGTTGCAAATGACAATCAAAGTCTCAAATGACCAAAAAAGTAAATAATATGGCACTATAGAAATATTTGAAGCTCACCAAATTATTAATTTACAGCATGCATACAGAAAAAAGTTGAAAGGAATTAGGAAAGATGCTTTGGGAATTACAAAGTTCACAATAGTACAGTTGAAACAAAATTAGTCCAAGCAGAATAACAATATGCCCACAGTCTATAAGCTGATCAAATCTCTGTTTTAGCCGTGGCTGGGAGCGCCTCTCAGTAGGTCTCTTGCAGAAGCGCTGTATAAATTCTCGGAATGAATGAACGAATGATTATCATGCCAAATCAGAACCACGCAACAATTAATTCACTTTTCACAAAATAAAATCACTTTTCACAACCATGTCTTCCTTTGTAAATATTTTATTCTTTATTCATAGCATCCTTACTTGAGGGACTTCCGCTGTGGGAGGTAGCAGTGCTCTATTGAATCCGAGTCAAAAGACCAAAATTAAATTTTACCCAATAAAATAATTATGGACACTAAAACGATAAATTACCAGTGATTTTACTGATTATTTTTTAAAGGTATATTTCGCGCATACTCACATTTTATGGTCCCTTTCGAATCGTGATTACCCATATCCGTTTGTCCTAGGTCATCCGACTGTACGTTTTTGGCATTCTTCTTTTCCGTTGAATACCTTCCATTTCTTAATGCCATTCTAGACGCAGAAAGATGCCAGGAACTCGCAGTCAATCCACTGCGCCTCCTAATCTTCAGTCTCCGATAAAAATCTTCAGCGCTCGAAATCGATCCTCTTTTCGATCGTAGCCTCCTGGAAAGGGTGTGGCCGACAGTTAACCCTTCGTCTGATTGCAATCCACTGGAAAGAACTTCCCTGGAAAGCAGCGTAACCGTATCACACGCGGTGGTTGGTGTTGGTAATGGAAACGGCGGCCTAGGCCTTTTAAAACCACGACGGAGGGAGTCCTCTTCATCCACCGACGCGCAGTTCTTTCGCTTTCTACCTATTAAGCTTCTATCTAGACGACTGCGATTCTTATCCAGCTTTACAAGATATTAATCAAAATTATCAACAAATAGTGAGAAAATCTTTTGTCTCGAAACTTCGATGCACAATAATTCACACTAAATTAATTTTAGTGCACAGAAATAACTATCATTTATACTGACTCCCTGCTTCTCTGACAGACGCGTGAGCCATAAATACCGATTTAATTTCATCTAAATAAATGCTGTGCGTTTGAAAACGGTTGATCAGCTAAATAATAATAATAATATCTTTTCTTTAATTTAGCGCCTGACAAACGCACTGCGCTGTACATTTACATGTTATGCAATTGAAACAATCTTAATTAGTTAACTAATAACTACTAACAGAACAGACAGCCTGTAATACGCGGCGCTAATAGCAGCCTACAAAGCAAATCCGCCCCAACGGGGCTTGAACTCGGTACCTCTCGCACTCTTCGCCAGATGTTATCCAATGCGCCACCGGACCCCTCTGCAGAAGCTTAAGTAAAAAGTTAGAGCCTATTACTGTCAAATTTCTTTAAAGTATTGCTGTAGGCCCTATCCCTGTATTGCTCGAACTCGACAAACGTCCCGTTATATCGTTCTATCACAGAATAGATAAAGCTACGCTTTATCTATTCTGTGGTTCTATCGTGATATTTAAAAAAATATATATATTCGTTTTATTGAGAAAAACAATATGACAAAAACGCAGAAATGCTAACATGAGTGATAATGGATAACAGAAGTTAATTAGAAAATTTTAAAATAAACTAGTAAATATTTTATATAAGGATCTACGAATAAATTGAGAGTTGTCTTTGGGTGGGAGAGTATGGTTGGAGAGGAGAAAACTCCATTACAGATTGTAATTAGTACCAGATAAGTCTTTGGGTCAGCGTCTAATGCACAAGGCATCAACTGAAGGCAATTCAAAACAAAACCGTTTAATATCAGGTCAATAGGGCCTACTCAGAAGATCAGTTAGGGTTGCCACCTCCTAAGGATACGAATCCGGGAGATTCAAGGAATTTTTGTAACATTTGCAATTGTGCTGGTGTTTAACGCATAGGAGATCATATCGAAATACGGGAGACTCCCGCCCAATCCGTCAGATGGAGACACAGCCTATGGTGGTTAGCAATTTGAAAGAGGTCAGTTTTAAGTCGAGAACAAAAACGATTCAAGCGACTGAACAGAGTAGACAGAGAGAGAGACAGAGAGACAGACAGACAAAGAGACAGACAGACAGACAGACAAAGAGACAGAGATGAAAGATACAGTTTAATCAAGCACAACATCGTTTGCTTCAATAGCAATTATCGAGCCAAATAAGTCGAGCAGCTAAAACAAACTACTGGTAATTTAACAGCCAAGGAACTAAATGGACGAAATGACCAAACTGCATTATGATATCCAGCATAAACACAACAGATAATCCCTTACAGAAGACTGGCACTTGATAGTTGATACCCAACTTTAGATGCAGCACTAGTCGACGAAGACAGAAATTCCTTGCACACTGAGAAGGATATTTCAAATTTATAAATCAATCATTATTATTAATTAATTAGTCACTTCTGTCTCGTTGGTGTCTAATGCACAAGGCATCAACCAATGGAGCACCAAATCAAGCCGCAATCAGGTCAAAATCCACAAGATCAGTTTGATAATTCAAGACAACACTCCAACAACATTTTGTTAAATTTACATTTATTATATATTATAATTACAGGAAAATGAGGTTTATGTATAATCAATTATAAACCATTGAAGACATGCAACAAATAAGAAAAATGCGTCTTAATAGCCAAACAACATAACAATTTCTTATCACAGGTTTTGTAAGTAAGGAATGTCATTCTCTAGTCTCTACTTGAGCATTTGCAGTTACAGTGCAACAGACATGGAGTATTTGATGATGCTTAATGTGCAATCAAGCTCTCTTTCAATGATAAATGCTTTCTGAAGATTACCAACAATTCAAGATAACTAATATACCAGAACGTACTTACAGTGGCTGAACTTAAGGTTAACAAGGGTTAACAAGTTAAGCTGCGCTATAAAGATGTAATCATAAACTCTAAATTTCTAAATTGCTACTCAGTAGTTAAGTGCAGGGCACCAGCTTATTCACTTAACATTCCCAAGTTGAATTAAATTCAATATCCATATCATCCTTTTTTGGCCTTGGCCGTGCTATGGCGCCATATAAATTGTCTTATTATCATTATAACTAATTATAATAGTATTATTAATATACCGTAATTATTATTATCATAAGTATTAATAATTATATTTTTCTTAATATTAATATCATTATTATTGTCCTTTACCACATTAAATCAGAAAGCAAGTTACACTGGTGTATAGGCTGCAAACATTAACTCAAAATAGACATTTGCCCTATTCTCGCAATAGGCATTATTGCCCTATTCTCACAATAGGCATTATTTCAAAATTCAAGTAAATGTCATAACAAAACAGAAGCTGGCTGGAAGAACAACTTGAACTGTCAAAAACAAACAGTAGACTCCTTCAAAGACGCACAACTATCACCGATAACATATCACATACAATATTAAAATTAAACGCAAAACTGAAGAAAAAAACATGAAGCAAAGTCAGATGTTAAATAGTTTAAATTAGGTATATCTGGTAAATAAACCAAACATACAGTTTGGCCACATCTTCATCACGACTGTTTAGTCTCACAACGTCACTGCATCATGACAACACATAAGCCTCCAGTTAGTTTATATACATGCCCACTAGACTGTTATTAATCTATTTATTTATTGCACTTATAACGAGCGCACGATCAGAAAATGTAATCTGCAGCTCAAACCCACAACCGTTGGAATTTCAAAGAAGCACACTACCGAAAACAGGCGGCAGTGAAAACAACAATTATGATAAAATTACAGTAGAGCCGGATTCCGATATTCCGGTTCCATGTTGAAGATGATCAGAGCCAAGAAAAGACACATCAAGATGACCATGAGGAGCACAGCTAAGATCGTCGGTTTCATAGACCTCTGCTCTGGCACTTGATGAGGAAGACAGTCACCTTCAGGCCGGAGAAGTTCTGGACCATTCGTCGTGTCAGAGGCTCTCAGAGAAGTGGAAGAGAGTTCTCCTTCTGAGCCGATTTTTGTTCTGTGAAACAGAAAAGAGACACGTACAACTGTGGCTTCACGTAAATGTTATCTTATGTACATTAGAACACAACAGTGACTGCAGATATTGGTATTTAGCCAGAAACTCTGCATACACCTTTTACAAGAATCTAAAACTGTTCTCTATCGCCGGAGCTGGGCTCGGAGCACCACTGAATAGGTTATCTTGGAGGAGCGCTAAATAAGTCCTCTGAATGAATGAATGAGAAAAAGCTCAAAAACTGCAGCTCAATTTTCAAACCATACCAGATAGTCCTTGTGCTACAATCATAAGCTCGACTTATTATTAATAATTAGTAACTTCCATTGTGCTGGTATCTAATGCACAAGGCTTCAACCGATGTGTGAATAAAATTTGTCAAAATTTTATCCATGAGTAAGTTCTTTAAAATTGTATAGGCAATTTGCAATTTTAACGCCAACTGCATTTGAAATTTGAGAACAGATATTATATATATATCTGCATCACCAACCTGTCGCATTCATGCAATCTGTCTTCTGAAACAGAAAAAAACTCAACATTGTCATAACAGCAATACAAAGCAACACTGAACAAGATAAAGGTGAAAAGTTAGACTGCTTGTATGTGTGTATGTCTGCATCAAGACACTAGAGAGTTACGCAGGGAGACAATCTCGTCCCCACATCTCCGTCCTGCAACAAATTAAGTCTTCCCCATCCCCGCCCCATCCCCACATGTTTTGTCTCCCGGGCTCAAGTTGAAGTGCAGAAGCAAGGCATTTGAACATCTCCATGGCTATAGCAGGTAACAATGATCAATTAAAGACTGATTAAAGATCGATTCATAAGAAGATGAAGAAGAGCAGGCCCTTAAGGTAGTCTTGAGAGGAAGTCATGGATATGAGTGTTAGTGATTCCATTTTTCTTAGCCTGGGTGGGAAGACCTCTCCCTTGATGCCAGACAATATACGGTCAGTTTATTCATTTTATAGCCGAGTTTAACGTGAAAGTGGAGCAGAAAATTTCTCAACATCTTTGACGGGGATTTGAACACCCGACTTCTCAACTGACATTCCGACACACTAACACTAATCCACTAAAAATTATTCTAAATTAGGTGGGGTTGGGATGCAAAAATGAGTGTCAATGAGATTAAAGTCAACTCTGGATGTAAGTTAATAACAGTACCTTCTCCTGTTTCATGATGGGACCTGTTCCGCAGACCATTGCCGCTTCTGCTGGGAGATAAATTTCTAGCTGACTGCCCCAAAGATTCTGCCAAAGGCACTGAAAATGAAGAAACCAGAGTACACGCATTAGAACCACAAACCTCTTAAAATTTTGACAGCAAAACAAGAGAACTTTTATAGAGATCATAGATTAATCCTAATAGAATTTCCTGAGGGATCAGTTCTTTCTCAAACGAAGATTGCAATGGCCCCCAATTGAGTCTAGGCTTTTTAAAATCACATACATAAAATTATGTTTTTATAACTGTAAATTCAAGTAATATAGTTATGCAGGTGACAGAAGAAAGTAGAGATGTTCGATTTGTGTCACTAGAAACCTCCGCTCTACTAAATCTGGCAAGGGCACAAGAACAATTTTTAAAGGTAAACCTCTAATGCATGTCCCTAGTGGAATGGAGGCGAGACTTTTACTTCATATTCTTCGGCCATTGAGCCAGCAATGGACGAATTCAAAGGTCTTAGACACGAAGCTAGTGCATTATAAGACCTGCTGTATACTTCGCAGATTATGCTGATACCAAACCCTGCTGCTTGGTGAGAGGTATCACATATTTGCAGACACTTTTCCCAGGGTCATTACTAGCAACTTTTCCATAACAGACCCAGTGTGCTAACCAGAGACCATTTTGCGGCCCATCTGAGCCAGACACCAGTATGTCAGTGTCACCTACTCACTAGCAGATCCAGACGACAAAATTCTGAGGAAATACAACATAAATCATCAGAAAATCATTAGTAGGCTCACATGCAGCTTTACAGCTTTCCTCTTTGGATTCTTTGCATGTGCTGTTCACGGCATCTTCTAAGCATTTTCTCGTACAACCATCAGCTTGCTTGTGGCTTTCTTTATGCTCCAGAGAAGCATGATACGGGTTTGACTCTGGTGCCAGGTGACTGGCAAGGGGTCTTGGGTCCAACGGTTCTTCCTGGGTCCCATCTGTGTAAATATGGTACCTCAGATTACCATTCTGTAACCATCTCTGCAGTTTACGCCGGTAAACATTTCGTGTTGCATCTAAACAAGACAAAAACATAAGACATTAGGATCAATTAAAAGCTCATAATAATAATATTCATTTATTCGATTCAAAGCGACAAACCGCAGTATGATCACAAGAAATAGTAGGAAAACATGATAAGAAGTTAAACACGAGTCGATTGTATAACTGTATGGCAGCCTGTTAGGCGCCGATCTGCCCTACTGCTGCTCATTTTACCATCGCCCCAGCGAGTGGAAAACTGAGTCAACCTTATGGGCTAACGGGTATCAACCCGAGTACTTCTGTTCTTCGTGCCTGTGTATTATCATTCAACCAACATCCCGCCCCTGTTACATGTTTCAGTGAAAAAAGAAACGTAACAAAATTCAAATTCTAGCTAACCTCGCCAAGAGCATCTGCATGCTGATCAGCAAAATGTCCCTTTTGCGGACAATCCACTGTTGCTTCCTGTTTCTCTCTCTCTCCATCTTCTGCCCCACCTCCTGCTCCCCTCACTAAAACTACCTTCCCGTGCTTCATCAGCAGCCATTTTTTATTAGTAATTTTTCACAACTGACAAGGCAGTCATGAAAAACTTACCGTTAACTGGTCCAATGTCGGCCCCAAGTTCACGAAGCCTTGAAGCGAGTTCCGCGTCTGAGAGAAGGGTCACATCTGAAAAGCGATCTCCACCGCAGTCTACTTTGAGCATCTTACCATTTGATACCCTGTTAAACACCAGGCAACGGAATCTTCATTCTTGAAAAGAAAGACACTTTCTTACTCTCTAGGAAATCGTTCATGTCTTATGCATTGTGTACGGCGCTACATAAGTCATGATTTTTCAAGTTGAGCAACATAAATTTGTAATTACGATTACGAATTACCCTACGATGTCATTAGATTAATTAGATTAAAATCGAAGTCGACAAAACCAGTTTATTTAAGCTTAGTGTGTGCAAGAGAGAGCTGTTTATTATTACAATTACACGATTACAGTTCCGCCAGCGCCTGAAAACCTCTCTCTTTACCAGTGAAGACACTGGCCCGTGTCGGGAGCGCCTCTGTTTCTGAATGGCGCTATATAAATACTTGATTACGATTACGATTACTGATTACACGTGTATTGAACGTTACCGTCACGACTTAAGACCGAAGACCGTACTTAATTTCTATGAGCGCAGAACAAAACAAGAAGAATGCAGAGCATTAGTTTCTGATTTCTTCAAAGTAGAATATTTTACGAAAAATGTTCAAAAAACATTAAAACGTTTATACCTTGCATAAAGTTATCACTCTTCTCAACACTCTTTTTTGATTTTTTTAAACATACTTACTGGCTGCTGATCAGCTGCTACACATTGGCATTTCGGGTGCCATCTAAAAATAGCGACCAATCAAATAAGCGTTTTCTCAGATTAAATGTTATCCAAGATAAGTAAATTTAATATTTATTACATTTTAGAATTATGGTATAAAGCACACCTATCAGGGTAAATAGGACGTTTCTTTGCATATTAATAAAACTTTAAGGTGATTGGATTTTCGATGCGCAGTTCTCCGTATATAACCAGTTTGGCCAAGTCACATGACGTCGATCCTTGTTAGTATAGTGGCAAGTATCCCCGCCTGTCACGCGGGAGACCGGGGTTCAATTCCCCGACAGGGAGTCGAGATTTTTACAAATTGTTGGCGATAAAGCGGAATACGGACAAGTAAATACTTAACTGTTCTTCGGTGTTCAGATGTAAATATAGGAATTGATAGAATCTGCTTTATAATCATGTGCTCGTTTATTTATTAAGTCATAAACAGTAGGTCCTAAGGGATTTTTGAAAAAGGCGCTATACATACTGGCCTATACAACTAGGCCCTACAAGAAGTTTCGCTATTCTCCTTCACTGGTTCAGTCCTGTAAAGCGGAGAATACCGGTTCGAGCCTCCGTTGAAACGGTAACGGGGGGCCCGTGGCGCATTGGATTACATCTTGCAAAGAGACCGAGAGGTACCGAGTTCGAGCCCCCGTTGGGCGGATATGCTTTGTGTTTGCAGGCTGTCTGTTCTGTTAGTAGTTAAGATTTGTGTCTTGTGAATTGCATAATTGTACACTGTAACCGATTGCGGTTTGTCAATCGGATTGTTGAATAAACGAAAATATATTATTATTATTAACTGCGTAGGGACCGTGAGAAAGTCATGCAGGCTGTAGGCCTATATTGTATAGTGTATTGCAGGTTGTCTGTTCTGTTAGTAGTTAAGATTCATGTCTTCTGTCATTTGTGTTCTAGTGAATTGTTTCAATTGCATAATTGTAGGCTACACTGTAACCGGTTGCGGTTTGTCAACCGGATTGTTTCAATGAACGAAAAATATTATTATTAAAAATATTATTAACTCACAATCCATTGACGTTCTGTTGTATGTCCGCTTTGCAAGGAGGGCAATTTTATTGTAGGCTACTGGTAATAGCACGAATGAACTCGGTGGCGTGTATACCAGTGATGTGGTCTCGAGACCGCGGTCTTGGTCTCGAGACCATCTCGAGACCGAAAAAATGCGGTCTTGGTCTTGGTCTCGGTCTCGAATGTGCCGGTCTTGGTCTCGGTCTTGGTCTTTAAAGGTGCGGTCTTGGTCTTGGTCTTAAAGGTGTGGTCTTGGTCTTAAAGGTGTGGTCTTGGTCTTGGGCGTCTGGTCTCGGTCATTCGCCTTTGGTCTTGGTCTTGCGCCTTTGGTTTGGCCTTTGGTGGGAACTAGAGTGGATTATTTGTTTAAATGTTGTCGATATTTTCGGTTATTCAGGGACTTCTGAGATAGCTTCGAATTCATGCGACGATCCGCCTATATAGGACAAAGCGAGAGAGGACCGCGTTGTTCGCTTCTTATCAGAAGCGACAAGAAAACGTTGAGGCACAGTTAACCATGACCTCTGGTGCCTTAGTGACTAGTTAAGCTTACACTGATGCAGTTTCTCGAGGCAAAATCAGTAGCCTTGTAAACGATGCAGATCAGGTATTTGGTGGGGAATTTTTCTCTACTGGCAAAGTTTTTTGTATTCCGCAACACCTGCGCCTGTTGAGAGAGTGTTTAGCTGTAGTGTGCTCTTCATGAGACCTCGAAGACTTGGGGATAAAAACCATAACTATAAATATAATAAGCATCTGATCTGAATAATGGGAATATGTAACACTACAACTGAGAATTGCGTTTATGGTCTTGAGGCTTAGATCTTGGTCCTGGATGATGCGGTCTTGGTCTCGGTCTTGGTCTTGGACCACGCGGTCTTGGTCTCGGTCTTGGTCTTGAATCACGCGGTCTTGGTCTCGGTCTTGGTCTTGGACCCCGCGGTCTTGGTCTCGGTCTTGGTCTTGGAATTTTGGTCTCGTGCACAACACTGGTGTATACCAATGAAGATTGGGAGAACGATCCCCCACCCTGGCTGCCACAAGTGGGGGTGGGGGGGGGCTATATTAATTTACAGTTCTGAGTCTCTTATATATAAGTCGGCCAAACTAGTTTTTTTCTCCCATTCCAGGTGCGGGGAGAGGAGTTAGACGCCACGGATCGGATACAGCTGCAGACCTTCATACTTGGACCATCTGCCTTAACTGATCAACCGCGTATAGGCCTACTTAGGCCTACCTCTGACAGGGCATACGAATAAGTACTGGAGTCTATTCTATAAATCTCGTACTTTGGCTGGCACCATTCCCGACGCCCGTGGATTAGTCATAGACGAGTCCTGACTAAGCTCTTCGCTCTTTCTGGTGTGGAATAAATGCGCACATACGGTAGGGCCTAGGCTACATATATAGTCTGAATCACGTACAGATTCAGATTCAAAGTGCCGAAACAAGGATAGTTTAAAACCTCCGCCTACACTTGGTTTTTAAGCGAGTCTGCAGACTGAATTCTTTGCGAATGTATCAAGTTATCTTTCGCAAGCATTCCTCTAGTCTAACTGATATGGTATTGGCTGGCTCATTAGGTTTTGCGAAATAAGCAATACATGTACTTTAATTCTAGCCAACTGCCCTGCCAGCATTTGGGCAACCCACATGAACAACATACGGGTCCCATGTGGGAACGTGGGTCCCATATATAGCTCCATGCAGGTATGCTAATTTTTAATGTTAACTAATTGTCAACTAAATCACATGTTGCTTAATTCCATATTTGTTGATTCTAACTTAGTCCTTGTATGAGATGTAGGCCTAACTTATGTTGCATATGTATGTAGGCTACGCATGAATTAAGGATATTATGGGTGTGAATCTCGATTATAATTTGTCTATTAGCCTATTGGCCTTTTTCAACTGATCGAGCCACTAACAGCAGCTATGAGACAAGTAGCCTACTATAGGCTACTTGACAACTTGGGAGAAGTCGGACTGGGACTGGAGAGGTATAACTTGTATGCCACTTTATGTACGACTGCTATTAACTTTCATGCAGCTCAGCAGCGAGTCCGACACAGTCTGGCTTGACTGTATCTGCGTGGATTAAATATACATGTAGACCGTTCTATTGGATCCGGAGGGAGGGTGCGGCAAGCGTACGTACGCAGGCGGGGGTGTGTGTGTGTGCAAAAAGTACCCTTGCGTACAGAAGGGGAGGGGCCAATTTTACCCGATTTCTGCGTAGCATACATACTAAATAGATGGCCCCTTGTGCTATATGTCCTGTAAATTGGACTTTTGAATTATGACATTGTACTAAAGATCCAGCTGTTAAATTCAAGTTTTCTTTTAAAATTTACTTTACATACAACTTCACTTTACAATAAAGGTAACTTAAATACTGGCCATAAGTACAAGCAGTAGGCCTAAATACATAATTATGTAATGAACTGGATAATAAATTTCTTTAACTGATTATACATCACATAAAGGGCTATTTGACCGAAAGCGTTAACTAGACAAAGTTTGCAATAAACTGGTAAGATCATTGTTCCCCTACATAGTAAACAAATAATAATGTTGATTCCAAAAATAATAGTAATAATTTTTACTAATAATACCAATATGTCAAGTGCCATTTATTATGAAAGAAAATAATAAAGGATCAATAAAAGAAACACCCACAAGATAATAAACAGTGATTGTTATCTTAAGCCTGTCAGACAACATACAGAAACTAAAGGATATTCTAACACAAAGAAAACAGAAATTTAAATTTAAACTTACATCTTGATGCAACATTATTGCAAAGGTTAGAAAGTAGGCTACGCTGCAATGCATTTCTATTCAAGCAATTTTCAGTGCTTTCTATACGGGCCGTCCATAAATGACGTCACGTCCACGGGTAAGACTTGTGACGTAATGTGATTGTGCAGCAGTGACCTGCTTAGTGATAAAAATAGCCTAAATCGCGTGACGTCATTTAAGGACGGCCCCACCACAACAGTAGCTTAATTTTAACAAATCACGTCAAGTTACAACTTACACAGCAAATCGTTGCCTTCCACGGGCTTCAAACTATTTACAGCTGCTTCTTCCAGTCTGTCAGTCCGTCCGTCTGTCTGTCTGTCTGCCTCCTCTCCCTCCCTCTCTTTGTCACATACGCACATAATTCATTCTCTTGCTAACTACTGTAATTTGTTGTGCACGGCGCTTGCTGTGCACCGAATAGTTCTCCACCCATTCTGATCTGTCGCAATTCTGGCTGCAACATGACCTGTAGCGCGAGGTAACTAGTGCAATACGAACAACTTTCTACATCAAATACTTGCATTATGCTGATTCGCAAAGTTTTCTTGGCGCGACAAAACTCAAGAACACGCAACACTAACAACACAAAATTCGTATACACGCCCGCAATTGACATGCAAAGTGCGTCACACACTATCAGATTAAATTTACTCTAGGGCCTACGTACAGATTACAGATGTGCTGACTTTAATAACGAAAGGCGTGTAGCCGAGATTAAAGGAAAGATAAGGATGACTAATGTGTAGCTCTTCCTCTGCGGTTCAACGAGCTTGATATGGTCGGCTTCCAGATTCGGTAAGTAACTTCAGACACGCGTGGCTACACACCAGTGGAAGTTCTTTCCACAAGTAGTCAGAACAGTGTAAGCCTTTGTCAGTGGATTACTGAAACATGTAAGAGAAACAAGGAAACTACGCGTGACGATAGAAAAATGTTGACCAGGCACATTCTTGAACTATTTAGAATATGGAGTAAGCATTCACGTTTTCTGTGGTTGGCCCACGATTAATACAATGTAAGCCTTTGTTTACAAATGTAAACCTTTGTTTACATAATTATAATTAAACATTACTTGGTAAAGAAAATAGAAAAAATGATCATAAACTACTCTGTTCATGCCAGGTGCCCTGTCAGCATCTCCATGGACATTGGACAGGGGCCCATATGGGGTATACTGGTCCAATATGGGAATATGGGCCCTATTATATGGCTCAATATGGCAGGGTAAACAAACTATTATTATTATTAATTATCAATCAATCAATCAATCACTCAATCATTCAATCAGAACATTGGCCTATATAGCAAAGATGGACATGATTAGTTAAATTGTTAATCAAATAGAATTAGAATTAGCACAATCTTGTAGCCACACTTAGACAAATAGCTAATCAATTAGTTAATCAATTAGTTAAATTGCTAATCGATTATAGAATTAGAATTAGTAACTGAAATCTGATAATCAATTAGAATTGACAAAATCTTTTAGTTAATCGATTAGAATTAGAATTAGCTGCTTGTCTAATCGATTAGCTAATTGATTAGAATCTAATCAATTAGTTAGCCATCTCTATTATATAGCGCCCCTGCAAGATCCCTACTCAGAGGCGCTCCCGACCCAGGCCAAGCGGAAGAAGGTAGCCTATATTCTTTAATAGCTGATGGACCTGAGACCAGGAGACGTTTGGGAGAAGGCGAATGGCTAAGGGAAGCCCATTCCATGTTGACGGACCGACCACGGAGAAAGAACGGGACAGCATTGTGGCAGAGCGGGCAAATGGAACCGTCAAGTTCCCACGGACCGAGGAGCACAACACACAGCGACTATATTAGTGCAAGAGGAAACCGGGACGCAGAGCTCCCTCAGGGAAGAGAGTGTGGATCCCGAGAGACATTGCCACAACAAGGATGCAATCCCGAATGAGATGCGCCGTGGGAATGGAAGCCAGTGCAATGAAGTGTTACTGAAGGCTGTGTTATACAGGAATAGACACATTTTTAGTTTTCGTCATCAATAAAAATTGTAGGGGTAAAATCGCATTATCTCGAAACAGATCCATACCACTGCAACGTTCTACCATTGTATACGGTACAAGCAGCAGGAAACTGATAATAGGCTACCACTACAGCTGCGACTGGCTATGTTGAATAATAATCGTGTAGTGGATTACCTTACGCCCCGGGAATTTCTCGGATCTTTACTGCGGGTGGCTCGGTCGCATTATAAACGTGGAGTACAATACAACACACAATACAACACATCACAATACAACTGGGGCGCGGTGGTTTAGGGTATGTTCGGTGCCTTGCAGCTGGAGGGTTGCGGGTTCGGACATGGCCCTCTGGATTTAACAATAATCTAGAAGGCCATGGTTCGGATCCACCTCAAAGTCGCCGCGTAGGGACCCTGGGCAAGTCCTTCACTCGCAATTGCTCATGCGCTTCGGCGTGAAACTCCGATTCAGCGTTCGCGCAGTAGTCGGGAGCGCCTCTGAATAGGCAATCTGGTAGGGGCGCTATAACAAGTGTTCAAATACAATACAATACAATACCTTACAAAACCCATTACCATCAAAAGCAGTTGATGCATCACAGCCTAAACTTCCTAAAGTAAACCAACCGACGTCATTTGGTTCTGTGACGCAGACGTCGTTTCTGACGTATTAAAACAAATTTATTTTTAGAACAGTCAGATAGTCACGTGATGTGCAGCGCTTTGTGAGGTACTTAAAAGGCGTCATATTAAGTGTCTTCATACATGCATATTACATGTATACAAACAAAAACAGATACATACATACATACATACAAACATCGCTACATACATACATACACATACATACATACACACATGCATACAACCAAACAAAGATACATACACATACATACATACATACATACATACATACATACATACATACATACATACATACATACATACATACATACATACATACATACATACATACATGTACATACAAACATACATACATACATACATGTACATACAAACATACATACATACATACATACATACATACATACATACATACATACATACAATTATGCATGTAGCGATGTTTCTATGTATGTATGTATGTATCTTCAGGAAGGCATCCTGCCTTCAACCCAGAAGAGGTCCATCCTGATCCCTGTCCTGAAGAGTGACGGACTGGATCAAGCTGACCCAGTGAATTACAGACCGATTGCGAACGTCACTTTCCTCTCGAAAACCATCGAAAAAGTCGTCGCAGCGCAGCTCGTCGCCTACTTAGAAGAGAACAAACTCCTTCCGCCATGTCAATCTGGCTTCAGAAAGCATCATTCAACTGAGACGCTCCTGCTTCGACTACTCTCAGACGTCTACGGGGCGATTGACCGGGCCCAGGTCACCTTGCTGGCCCTATTCGACGTCAGCGCCGCATTTGACACCGTAGACCATGGGATCTTATTAGAGCGCTTGTGTGTTTCATTTGGTCTGACTGGGAACATTCTTGAATGGATAGCCTCTTTCCTGCATGACCGTTCCATTTGGCGCTACATGGTCGTAGCAGGTCATTTGACCTGCTTATTTTGCTCCCGACCTGCTTAATGACCTGCTTAAAATTCTTTGGAATTTTTAATATCTTCTATTCATTTCAAACGTCAACATCTGTCCCATATTATCACTATTGCAATTGTTAGATCTAAACGACATTTAAACGTTTATGCCAGCAGAAGCCTATGTTGTAAACTCTAAAATTGAAATGATTATGTAGTCTTTGCCGCCGTTACGTCAAAAATCAAGGACCTATTATTATAGGAGTTTCGCATCGGCGATATTTGCAAGTTCAGAGACTGTTGGAAAGGATTGTTCTAGGTAACCTAGGCGTTTGGCTCTTTTTAGGAGTTTTTCCAGGCACTCTTTATCGGAAGCCAGGGTAAGACTCCGCCAGGATGGGGAGGCATATAGAAGTTTAGCAACGGTATTGGCTTTGGTAACATTATTGATGGATGAGGAAGAATTAGGCCATGGGTTTTGAGTTTTGTGATCGCATAAAAAAAAGAGGAGGAGCAAGTTGCTATGAGGTGGTCTATAAGGGCTGAGAGTTTGAGATTATCTTGAAGGATGACACCCAGTATCTTCAAAGTTTTAACTCGGGTAATACTAGATAATGAAAGAGGAGGGTCAAATTGGTGTCGAGGACGGAAAATGATAATTACCTTAGATTTAGAGTTATTTAAGGTAAGGTTATTGGCAAAACCCAGGTAGAGATTAAATGCGGTTCAGATGGAATATTATGAGCTTGTGAGGATCTAATAAGGAGGTAAGTTTCATCTGAAAATTTGAACATAAGATTAAGGGGCTGAAAATGGTCCTGGTTTGAACCAGTAATGGAGAAGTTGGTAGGTCCTAAGACAGAACCTTGAACTATACTACTGGCATTTATTTTGAGGAGAGATTAAGAGTGACCTTTGAATATAGTGAGGTGTGAGCGTTTAAGATGATATTCAACTAGCCAGTTATAGATTTGGTCTGGGATATCAAGAGTGGAGATTTTGTCAAATAGGGCAGAATTTACGAATTTGCATCAACGTTATAATCATACATAGCAAAGAAATGAATAAATAACAATGAGGCGCTGCAACATTGAAGATTTCTTCGGAAATAAATCTGGCGGAAAAAGCGTGTTAAGCAGAATGATAGGGCCTATGACTAATGCCGACGTTGGTGTAGTTGTGAACGATAATAATGCTAGCGAATTGCAGGAGTTAAACGAAGTTTCTGTAAATTTTGAACACGTGGGTCATGCGACTATTAGCATACAGTCTTGTTCATTATATTCTGAGTAGGCCTAGCTCATCAGTACTTCCAAATCTAGTAAAGTAACTAAAGTTTAACGTTTTAATGCTGAATTCTTTTAAATTTGAATAGGCCCTATGCTACAACACGTGGGCTATAAGCGTTCAATAATAAGTTTCTTCGTTACATAATACATATACATGTATATATATGTATATATATAATATATATATATATATATATATATATATATATATATATATATATATATATATATAAGTTAAGCTGCTTGATGCGTCAAACTCAAACATTAATTTCTTCGACCTGCTGAATAACTCCCATGACCCTGACGCGACCTGCTGAAATTGCATAGCTGGCGCCGCCACTGTGCATGACCGTTCCATTTGTGTGGTCCATGGTTCCACTAGGTCCCCATGGGTCCCTGCTCAATATGGCCTGCCTCAGGGCTCTGTCCTCGGGCCCATTCTCTATATACTTTACACTTCTGGTCTTGCCTCACTCCTTACGACACATGCGGTCTTGGGTCAGCTATATGCTGACGACGTACAGGCGTACAAGCACTGCCTGTCATCAAATGCCATCTCAGCGGTCCGGGACATGTGTGGGACCTTAGCGGCCCTAGATGCATGGATGTCGTCTAATCGACTGCGCCTAAACCCAGCTAAGACTAAATTTATCTGGCTAGGCAACCGGAAGCAACTTGCTAAACTTGACCTCGCTGCACTTGCAACTGAATTCCCCAGTTATACGTTCTCAACTACGGTCCGCGACCTTGGTGTCCTGTTGGACCAGGAGCTAACTCTTGCTCCAGTGCACACATTCACCGCCTTGCCCGGAACTGCTACTATCAGCTGCGCCAGCTTCGCACCGTTGCCCGTTCGCTTACCCCTAGTGCCGCCACCACCCTGGTGCATTCTTTCGTTGCATCCCGCCCATAGAACGAGAATTCGTGACTTCAGGCTTTAATATTCGTAAATATTCGTGAATATTAGGGTATTTTTAATATTCGTAAATATTCGCAAATATTCGTTGAGGACGTCACTGTTTCTGCTTTGTTTACAAATGTAAGACTAATAATTAAGAACATGTGCGGTGGTTTTGGAGCTCTATACTTAGTGCTTATAGCTACTTAGGCTAGAAGCTCAGGCTTCCCAGATCCTACCAAAATCTTGCCTCTCTCTCTCTCTCTCTCTCTCTCTCTCTCTCTCTCTCTCTCTCTCTCTCTCTCTCTCTCTCTCTCTCTCTCTCTCTCTCTCAATCTGAAATCCCTCCACCAGTAATTCTATATTATTTGAAGCTATCTGGTTTACGCCAGCATATTAATGATGCGTTAAGCCGTTGGCTTAGATAGATTGCCCTGTCGGCTGACGGATAGCAAGATTTTTTCACTCAGTGGAGGAATCTTGGACGGATTGGGGATGGAACCTGAGTCATAGTCGTTGACCTACATTAGCTTCAAATTGCTTCAAATTGCTTCATATTAGCTGGCATTGGCGCCCAAATACCTAGCCACGCCGTTCAATATAATGTCAAGAATGATTTTACCCACGATAGGCTATAGGTCTGTGCTTGGCTGAGTAACTGTAATATGTAGGCCTAACTGTTCTTATGCATATTTTTGGCAATGATTTAAAAAAATTAATCCCGGATGTTGAAGAATTAAAAATTAAACTAAAAAATTAATATTCTTAATATTCGTTGGCCAGTTTTAATATTCGTCAATATTCGTCAATTTCAAAAAATCTTAATATTCGTAATATTCGAATACTCGTTCTATGATCCCGCCTTGACTACTGCTCGTCGCTCTACTTTGGCCTTCCTCTAAATCGACTTGTGTGCCTGGACCGAGTCTTGCGCTCTGCAGCGCGTCTTATTGGGCAAATCCCCAAATTTGGTCATGTCTCCAGCTATATGCTGGAGACTTTACATTGGCTCCCTACCCGGCAGCGCATCGAGTACAGGATTGCTGCCTTGGTACGACGATGTCAGCTGGGTCTAGCACCAGTCTACCTGCGGGAGCTTTGCTGCCCCTCGGGTATTCAAGGTCGCCGCCCCTCCGCTCTGCAGAGAAGGGGGTGCTCTTAGTCCCATTTGCACGAACTGCAACTATGCAGAATCGAGCCTTTTCCGTGGTGGGCCCAGTGGTCTGGAACGGGCTCCCCCAGGAGATACGCCTGCTCCCTGGGACTTTTACTGAAGCTTTTTTTACTAAGCTCAAAACTGTACTTTTTGGCCGTGCTGGAGTCGGGAGCGCCTCTGAGTAGCCCCTCTGAAGGGGCGCTATATAAATTTATGAATGAATGAATGAATGAATGAATACATACATATTACATACATACATGTACATACAAACATACGTACATACATACATACATACATACACCTGCACATACATGTATGTATGCATACAAACAGATAAATTTGCATACATACATACATACATCTGACGCTAAAGGCGCTATATTAAGTGTCTTCATACATACATACATACATACATACATACATACATACATACATACGTACGTACGTGCATACATACGTACGTACGTACGTACGTACGTAGCCTACATATACGCCTTCAACGAAACCGGTACAGGTAAAGCGCCGGTAAGGCACATAATATACACCTGTGAGTAACTGCAGCCTCCCTGCTGTCGGCAGGCTGAACCGTTGAATCAACAGTCTGGCAGCCAGCAACCTGTAGTAGGCCAACCGCTGACTAATAGTCTATTACGCTCAAGTATAATATCCTGCATCATTCTTTGCTTGTGCTCAGCTCTGGCAGGTCTGCTAAGCTTCTGCAAACGGTGCCTTGTATCAGATCGAAGCTCTGATCGAAATCCGGATAAAAAATGAACCCACTATAGACACTGCAGCAAGCCGCATTGGCGTCATAAGAGCCTGTCCAGGTGGCTGGCTGAGTAGTACGGAGCACGGGGAAATAACATTGGGGGCTACTTTGCCTTTGCCTTGTACGTAGGTTTCTGCCAATTTATATAGCGTATTTCTGGGGGGAAAACTACGCCCCGAACGCTCTCGGCGTTATCAGAACCGCGAGCAATAGGCGATTTCTTAGGCAACTAGTTGCAATAGTCCCAGAGCTTCTCATTTGAAAATAGAAGGCGATTTGAAAATCGATCGCGCTGGGTTGCTTAGGCGATCGGTGCGCGATCGACTTCGAGAGCTTTTTGTATACAGCGTAGCCTATTTTGTGTATCGTATTCGTATGGCTGCATATGACAGTAGTTATTTTAGGCTATTGAACTAATCTAGTAGGCCTGTCTCAGTTCAGTTCCGTGAATAATCGTGATTATTACTATTGATAGTATATTATTAATTAGTTTTCATATAGCGCCCCTTCAAGGCGATCGACTGATCAGAAGCGTTCCTAGTCCAGCCACGGCTAAATAAGACAGTCGTTTAGTTATTGGAATAATCGTATACATGACCGTGTGAACTCTATTAAAGAAAAAAAAAATATCTCAAATAAAATTATATTAAGAGAAAAGTGTACACTATTCAAGTTAGAATTTAGCATTAAGACCTTGCTTGGTGTAGGCTGCTTTCAAAGTGAAGTTTTTAGACTGGTCAACATTATCGGTAAGGGAAAGGTTTTGTAAGATGTAATATTTGTAATTTTGTCAATGGACATCGACGGGTGGTTCCCTTTGTGTAGACTTTTAGTTGTTGGGCTGTAATATGAATAGATTAAATCTGTTATAAAGATTTTATTTTATTTTATTTTAATTTTGTTGTTGTTTGTTTTGTTTGTTTTTTTTTAAACAGCATGTATGTAGCCTATATTATTATGTTAATATGGTTTGTTTTTTGTATTGATTGATTCCTTATGTAAACATTTGTAATTAAAGTAAGAATCTCATGTCAACATTACATGTATAATAAATAACCATTAAGCTTTATTAACAATTAAAAGTAAGAAATTAAGAAAATCTGGTGAAATTACTTTTATATTCATGTCTATAGCATAATTATGATAAAGAACTGTGATTTTAAATCTGTGACTATACATGTATTTCTTTAGTAATATTTGATTGCAATGCTTGAAAATTCAAAGTAGAATAGAAATAAATTGTTTATGATATTTTCTGCAAAGCATTGTATAACTTACCTGCAAGTATCATAGATATTAATAGCTGAGTTATATTATGATATCAAACAATGAATATAACATATAACATATGATAAAGAACTGTGATTTTTTAATCTGTGACTATGCATGTATTTCTTTAATAATATTTGATTGCAATGTTTGAAAATTCAAAGTAGAATAGAAATAAATTGTTTATGATATTTCTGCAAAGCATTGTATAGCTTGCCTGCAAGTATCATAGATATTAATAGCTGAGTTGTATACTTGTATTATGATGTCAAACAATGAATATCAGTGACATTGTAAAATACTGTTTAGACGCCGTTAAATGGTGTCATTTGAACTCTATTAATTCTTTGGGTTTTTTCAAAATTGTATTGTACATAATTTTGAATTGTCGTCAACGGCCTTTGATGTCACATGATGACGGTAAACTTGTGAATTAAAAAAAAAGTCTATTCACTAGGCGGAGCGCAACAGGGAGCTCATTTCTAGGGCCAACAACCGAAAACGAGCGCCGTTGCTAAACTGTACATTATTATTCCACTTCGTCATTGTTGCTTTCAATAATTTCCGAAATCAGTGACGTTACGAACTTACAAAATAATGACGTTACGCGGGAGGTGTCCACCGTGTTGTTATGACCAATCATATTGCACGAAATTGGAGCAATCACTCAGCACTCATTAGGGCCTACATGTAGGTCACGAAACGCTGCGTTCCGAACGCATTCACCGCCGCCGCTAAGCAAAAATTAAAGTAATGTAAATTAGGTAAATAAAATAATGGCTCCAGTTTCCTCTTGGAGTAATTCGATCGCGCTCGATTTGCGCGATCGATTTATCGATCCACCAGACCCTCGCTAGGCGATCGACCAAGGAGATCGATCGATCGATCGCCTCAAATGAGAAGCCCTGAATAGTCCTGTTCCCACAGCCCTCTGAGCTCAAAAGCCTTAACGCGTACTTATCATAAAACGCCAATGAAACGAAGGACCCGCCGTAGACATCCCGGTGACGCTGGAGTATCCAGAAGCACGACACCTCTACCGCGACCACTTCCTCCGGAAGTGGCAAACAGAGTGGACCACCTCAGACACCGGCTCCGACTACAGAATCGTCGAGCCAAACGTCAGCCTGGTCCGCAAATACACCGACCCAAACCGGAGGAAGGAGGTCGCCATCACCAGACTCCGGATGGGGCACAGCTGCCTCAACGCGCAGTTGAAGCTGTGGGGTCGCCACGAGACCGGAAACTGTGACGAGTGCGGTGACGCCCAGGAAACCGTGCGCCATTTCCTCTTGGAGTGTCCATCTCAGGCTGGTCTCCAAGACCAGCTCCTCCGAGAGTGCGCACGGAAAAACTGGCCTTTCGACCTGTACACCGTGCTCAGTCAATCCAGCTGCTTAGACACCATCTACAAGTGGCTGGAGGTTTCCGGTCGGAAGATCTGAAGGCGGCCCCTGACCCCTCCGGAAAGAAGACAAAGAAGAAGACAAAGAAGAAGACCAAGAAGAAGTCAAAGAAGAAGACCAAGAAGAAAGAAGAACATCAGCATTCTATTATGAACTCTATTATAAATAAATCAAGAACAATAACGCAGAACGCTGCCAACTTCTAGAGACACTAATGTATATATACACTATTATTATGATTATTATTATTATGATTATTGCCACTAATTACCTTTATAACCATTAGTATTTTATCATTATTACTATTATTATTATTATTATTACAACTATTATTCTTCTGATTATTGTTACTATTATTATTACTAATATTATTATCATTATTATTATTATTATTACTAATATAAACATAGACCTAAACGCTGCCTATAGCAGCAAGACGTGAACACTCTTGTATTCTGTGAATACAGAATACAATCTTTATTGTAAATCTAACTCAGAACAATTGCAAAGCAAAATGCTGCAAACATTGACTCTAATGTAAATATTATTAATATTACTAATATCCTAGGCATATTTAGCATCTATTACTAAAAGACATAGCACAAACTGTTAGAACAGTCGATTACGACCAATCATGTACTCTGCATAAGTGTACATATGATCTTTCTAATGACGCCAATCATCGTCGATATGACGGCGTCGTTAAATAAACTTATTACACACACACGAAACGAAGGAAAGCCGAGACAAACGTTGCCATGGGAGACGATTAGGAATTAGAGCCAGCCGATTGGTCAATCAAATGACCTCAATTCTCAGGGAATTGATCTGCTAATGAATTCGCTCTCCGCTGTGCAAACGCCTTCAGCTCCAGGTATTGGCCACGATGCACTGCAGCTGCAGGCTGAAGCGTACTGCAAGCCTTTGCAATACGATGAGCACCAACAGTCTATAGAAACCGTATTGCAGTGCAGAGCATGTGCAAACAACAGATGCCTTAAATGCACGGTGTCGCCAAATTACAACCTTCGTCTCATCATGATCATGATCATTATTGGTTCCTGACGCTAGCCATTTGGCGGCGATGGGTACGAATAAATGATCGCCATTGTCCTCGGTCATTTGTTAAGACCATTGCTCCCCTTAGTGTTAGTCCGAGTGATGTTATGTACTCATTTATATTAGTTATCCAGCGTAGTCTTGGTCCTTGCAGTCTATTTACTAATAAAAAACACGAATAGGTAGATGATGTTCTTGAGTCAGGACGTGAAATAATTGGGCAGAGAGGACAAAGGCAGGCGCTGAACCCGAACTTTGGACCAGTCAGTGAGGAAGCATGATTCAGAGTACAACGTGGATGAATGCATCAGAAAATCCTGTAGGGTCGGTTGAAGAACTGTATGGTGCCTCTCAGTTTCATTAACATCTACTAAGCCAAGTTTGAGTGAAGGGTCAGCACACGTTGCAACGTTATTGTCACATAAAGGGCATCAATCAAATCAATGTGCGCCCAAGAGCGAAACCAGGACTTGTACACTTCATTAGGTGGAGATGTCCAGTTCAAATCCAACAGGTCAGAAAGACCAAAAGAGGTACCATATTGTATTGTATTGTATTGTAGGTAAAGGCTTCTCACAGCAAAAGCCTTTCAGACATACGAGGGAAAAGGCAGGATTTTAGTTTAGAAAAAGATGAGGAGAGACTACCAGAAAGGATGGCAGAGCGAACCGGTGGAGGAAGTCCATTCCACAGAGAAGGACCTATGCAGGCGAAGGATCTGGATTGAGCCACCGCAGTCCTGACACGGGGAACAAAGGTCAAGCCGATCAGGATTGGAGAGGACGCAGCGAAGTGGAAGAGAGTGGGCGAAAGAGAGATCGCAAAGGTACTTCGGAGCAAGACCCAGATGAGACTTAAGGACTAAAATAAGAACCTTGAATTGTATTCGGACAGATAGAGGGAGCCAGTGAAGTTCTTCAACCATGAATGAAGAGATGTGAGAGAATCGAGGAAGACGAGCAATCAGTCTAGCAGCAGCATTAAGTACTGACTGTAGAGGAGATGGTACGGACTGTAGAGGAGATTACATGTGTAAACATAAGCACAACTCAACACATGCAAACACGCAAATGGGCACACACACACACACACACATATACATGTATACACATGTGCAATGTACACACACCTTTTCCAGGTAAGCTGACACCATTGGAAAACGCTGTGGAAAATTCCTCACCGGATCCGCACAGTGCTTTACACCTACACCAACAATTGATTATAACGCTGTTTTTTGAGGCCATACAAAAAACTGCCTTGTAATGAGAAACCGCGTTATAATTCAGTCATTTTCTACAGTAGAATAAATTTGGGATACATGCATTTTCTAAAAATTTGGCAGTCCACAAAATGATCAGCCGGTAACATTCCCATGACAAAAATGGTTCTCTGTAATCTAATTTACTACTGCACACAATTTTTACAGCAGCTCTCGAAATATCTACTTGTGGATGAAACACAACAGCATTCAATTTGCGGGAGAAGTACTTACCGAAATCAGAAGGTAGTCCAAAATGACTGTAAATGTCAAAAACGACTCTATAATAAATATCAGCCCTTGTGTGCCTAGGAGTTGTTATCTTGAAAGCTTGTCATATAAAGTAAATAATATTTGTTTCATTACATATTCTGAACAACTGATTCAAAACTTTGAGTTTTCTTAGGAGAAATTCAAATGGTTAGTTTGTTAGTTTATTCACAAAGCTTATTAGAAAGAATACACAAATTAGTCATTGTCCATTAATCATGCAAAGTAAAAAAGCCACAAACAAAAAAGCATTAGGTCTTTGAAATTGCAACTCTCCTAAACTTGCTAAGCCTGTATATATTGGAGCGGAAATGCTGGTGAATGAAGTCTAAATGCTTTGATCATCTAATTCAAAGCCTTGATAAGCTAACAAATTGATTATTCGTTATGAATTGATTATTCTAATTGATTATTCTACGTTTGACATCAGGCAAAAAGAGAAGCAGTGAAGCATTAGGATAGGTGGCAAATTAAAGATGGAGAGAGATATTAAAATAATACACATGCAAGTAGATTATTAACACATTATTTCTTTATTTATTATGCACCAAATTGATTACCGGTACCTAATATCTAATAATATCTATTATCTGCTTATATAATAACATAGCATCAGTTGATGGCTCTGAGCAGTTGTGCGTTCAGGACTTGCTCGAGGTCCCTCCTTACCATCTCAGGGGAGATTTGAACCCGTACACGCTACAAACTAGGCAAGCAGTTGATTAATCAGCTACTGTGTCACACAGGTATGCTACAGCCCTGGACATTAAATGCTAAGCAGCTATTTCTGGCAGCTACTACAACTAAATAACTGATAAGTTTGAAAAACTAGAGCTAAGAGAAATGGCATCACTTCTTTATTTGATGCTTCTGGCATCATGCTAAGTATGGATGCCAGATGCCAAAGACTACAAAAAACGTTTTGTTAACAAGCGCAATAGCAAATGCATAAGATATCTATTGTAGTGTTAGAAAACGTGTAACAACAAAGGCTTTCAAGTGGAGAGTCCTGTATTAACGCCAAACGAGTTACAACAAACACTCACAGCAAAACTATCACCACACGTTGGAGTAGACAAAAGTCAAGTTTACAACATTAATTTAAACAATTCTTTCGATTTTTTCTTAATATCAATATTAAACAGAAATTATTCGTAACGACAATTATAATCCGACGACTTTACTGTATATTTTACAAAATTCGGCATGACAGATGAGCGAGAAGAAAACAATGAGTAACCTACACAATTCCATTTAAACTGCTAACTAAAACGTTAATGAGTATAGAGTCCACGTTAGAATAACAGCTAACACATGAAAAGATCAAGAGTACATAAGGACACCAATAACATCGGCACTTAACGGACAATTATAAATATCGGTTTACGAGTTTACAAACACCCAACAGATTCAAATATCAGACCTCGGGATCTTTCCTGCTATCATATTCAGAAAGCGATACTACACATAGTAATATCGATCAGTGTGGCTGCAGAGCACAGTAGAATGTCTATAGAGCTTCAAAAAACAATGGCACTCATCTAAATCTAACTATGTCCTCATAAGCATTAGGTAAGTGATGTCCTCTTTCAATTGTTGCATCGGACACTAAACACAAGTTACCGATACTAAACACAAGTTACTGATAACCAATTCTGTGGTGCATATCCAATTTAATGAACACGCTATTTTCAACGCGTTTTAAACTAATGAACACGATTTTCAATGTCTTGACAAATTTAAAATTGTTTAGTTCCTTTACAGCTTTTAGACTGTCGACCTTGACAAAGTCAAAAGATATATTTTTACAAAAAATTATAATATTTTAAATATAAATCCTGAAGAAAATTTTATTATAAATTTGCAACACGAATCTTGGTAATTCCATCAGATAAAATATAAAAATTACTATGATCAGCCCTCAAGATTTTTATTGCTGTCTAGAGTATGAGTAAACCTATATATGCTGCAAGTTTCTTCAGCGAGAAAGTCCAGAAATCGAAATTGTCACAAGGCCTCGACAAGTCATGTGTTATTAGACCGCAGAAAGACAGACCCACAAAACTGACTGTTATTAGTTCATTCGTCTAGGTGTTAGTTGTACCATGCAAGAATTAAACGAAAATCGAAATCACCCGTTAGAAGCCAAGCGCAGGCAGACCATCCCTCGTAGCATGCACGGCTCGTCCGAGGTCGGTTATTCTGCCTCGTCCATTCATCTCACGTTACCGTTGATAATATTACTGTTGCCACTTACTTTACCAGTCTTGGCCTTTGATGTTGCTCGCTGTTGTCTCAGATTCTTCCGCTCCCTGTCAAACTCCAGGTCTTCCAGCTTCTGTGTAAGCGCCAACTTCTGCTGGATTGCCATACGAAGCAGCGTATTCAAAGTCTTCTTTTCGTCTTCCGCCGCCACCAGCTGGCGCCTCTGCTCCTCCAGCTGCGTGACGTATTCGTCGCAGCGCTGCGCGAACATTCCCCGCATGGAGGTGAACGTGACGGCCTCTTCTTTCAGCGCCTTCAGCTCGTTACGCAATCTCTGCATCGTTTCCGTGACAATGACCTTCTCGCTCTCGTACTTCTGCTTCAAGGTCGACAGCGCCATCTCCGCGGTTTCCTTGTTGGCCTTGAGGACGCTGCGCAGCGTTGATATCTGCTCCCGTTTTGTGGAGAGCATGGCCTTCAGTTTGACGATCTGTCCTTGAAGTTCGGACACGTCTTCGGATGTTCCAGAACGGTTCTGCTTACGTCGGTTCATTTCAACAGACCTTTCGATCGCATGACGTAGATATTTAATCTGGTCGTTAATCGTCTCCACCAGCTTGGAGCAGGCAATGGGATCACCCTTAGAGTCATCTTTACCAGTAGAAAGTTCTTCGTTTTTGATCGCATTGCTCAGTTCTTCGCCGATCGAAAGAGCCTCCTCGCTTCCTTTCGGGCTTTCCGCTCTCCGGAATCGCCGGCCCTGTACGTGATCCAGCATAACCCTGTCAGGAGTTTCACCATTAACTTCACAGACCAGGTGGTAAAGCTGTGCCAGATCCTCCGTCACCACGACCAACCCGTCCTGCGTGGTGTTCAGACTTCCCTGCGACTCTCCCGCCAGCTGTGACCAACTCTTCAGATCGTTTTCCATAACCTTCACCGTGGTTTCGTAATCGGTCAGCTTAGCTCTTAGTTTGGAAATTTCATCGTTCAATTCATCTACGTTCTGTCTGCTGAGGTCTGCATTTTCCTTTGACTTTTCCAGGTGTTGGATGCGCTCCTGGAGCTCACTGATCTGGTCCAGAGCCGCCTTGTAGCAGAGTTCCTGCTGGCGTTGCTTCTTCCTCATAGCGACGATCTCCAGAGGTAAATCTTCCAGGTCTTCCGAGTCATCAGCCTCGACCGCTTCGCTCATCGAGTTTGTCATGACAGACGCCATCGCCGACAGATGCGCTTTCATCTGCATTATCTGCTCGCTCTGTCCGGCCATTTCTGACTTTGACGATTCTATGATCTTCTCAAACTCGTTCAGCTTCGTCTGCAGGTTTGTTTTCTCCGCCTCCGTCTGTTCGAGCAGCTGTTCAAGCTTCCGCAACTCCGTGACGTGAATCTCCGAAAACAAGTCGCCGACGATGCTCTGTGAGTTTGCCTTCGCTTGATCATTGCCAAGCGCCGAGTCGATGTCTGCCTCGGTCTTCTTCAGAGTCGGATGTTCGTGATCCTCGTGGTTGTTGAAGTCGTTGTTCCTGTAGTTGTCCGTATGCGGGGTCTTCAGATCGCCGAGCCGAAGGTTAGCCAGGGTCGTCAGGTTGTAGAGGGACTCAGAAGAGATGCGCTGGTCGAGTTCCTTCTTGAACGAGTGCTTCTGTTCTCGCTCCTGTTGGAGAAGGGTCAGAGCCTCTTCGAGGTTTTTCTCGACAATCTTCTTCAGTTTGCCTAGCTCCTCTATCTCCAGGTTCAGTTCCTCGACGTCCTCTTTCAGCCGCTTGTTTTCGTGTTTCGTTGCCTCGTAGTCGACCTGCGTCTGTTTCAGCTGCAGCAGCTGCTTCTGGAGCGTGATATTCTCGTCTTCCAGCTCCGAATAGTCCGCCATGTTCCTCGCTTCGCGGAACTTCAGCTCCTTCAGGTCCTTCTTCATCTGCTTGTTCTGAATTTCGAGCTGTTCCATGGCGAGTCCCATGTCTGAGAGTGAGTTGTTTGATCGCTCGCTCTCCGCTTGCACTCTTTCAAGTGAGTGCCTTGCGTTGCGTAATTCCACCTCTAGATCATTGATGTTTCGAAGCAGCTCGGCCTCTCTTGATGCCGTCTCTTGTAGAAGACTCTCCTCCTGGTGGATTCCGATCTCACTCACACGCTTATGCGTCTTCTGGATTTGACTCAAAGTCTACAGATGAGAAACACAACACACATATGATTACCCTACAACTCAGTAACTTGTAATTGTAAGTGTAATCGTAAATCTGCGTAACACCTCGTCAAAAGAAACCAATTAGAGGCACCCCTAAATTAGCCCAAATGATGTCACAGTTCAATAAGAACAAAATGTTATTTAGTAAACAAAGCAATGCTAAGAGAAATGGAAAGAAAAGTTGCCAATCGTAGTGTAATGTAATTGAACATTTATATAGTACCCTTCACCTTATCTACTCATTCTGAAGCACATTAATTACATTGTTAAGTAATTTACAGTAAATATTTTTTTCATTGTGGAGAAGTACACATTATTAGATAGCAATTACAACTGTTCAATCACTCCCTTGATATTTTGAACTGGGCACTGGAGGAGTTCTATTCGGATGACAAGAAAAACAGCCACAATTGAAAAAAATTTAAATTAAGATAGCTCCCATAGACTTCACACTACTGGAATGCAGACAGCTTAACTCATCATGAGTAAATCCTAAACCTCAGAATGTTTAATCACTTTCCAACAATTGCATTTTTTCTTGAATTCGAAATCATTTACTGTTCCAACGAAGACCTATTCTGACCTCTTTGGCGCATTCCAGGTCGTGTTTGGCGGAGTCATAGAGGACCTCCAGGTCTTCGCACTGTTGCTGGAGCTGCTGCTTCTCTTCCAGCACGGCCAGTCCATACTCGGCCGCCTGGATCTTCTCCTGGCATGTCTTATCCAGCTCCGATTTCAGGCGCTCGATTTCCTCCTGAAGATCACGAATGGTAACGTAAGGATCCATTGGCTCCGATTGTTTTGGAATATTGATTTACTATTAAACTAAAACAGACTATTCAAGACGCAAATAACTAAATAATATCGATCTATAGGATTTATTTTGATGTCCTCCATCGCAGAATTCCTGTCATTGCTACATATTACTAACCCGATGGAAGGGGCTGTTCCAAGGAAATTTCATCTATCGTTCTAAATGACAAGTTGCTGGGTTGCTGCAGCAGAGTGCGGCTGTAATGTAATGCAGTTTAAAATATAAATTTATAAAGTTCCACGAGAACTTGAGCTAGATAAAGTTCTCTAAAAATAAAGACGTGTTAAATTAATTTGCATGAAGTCAATAGACACGGCTCAAATCATTCTAACTGTAGAGAGAAAACTTTCGATCTAGGTCCCCAGCGAATCGAATCATATGGGATCCCGAAAATGCAGAAGCTATATTATGATCCGTAGCGAATCAATTTAATATTAAAATTGAAAACTGTGCTGTGACTGCATCGTCGCTCTGCAATTTTGGATCTTGACCGGGAACCGAGTTCGACCTATCAATTTTTTTAATCTGAGCGCCTGTGCCGCGAAGCTTGTTGCCGCGACTTGACCTTTTGGGGCGCTGTAAAAATTTCAAGATTACGATGCATTAATAATATTAGACATGTATAAATAATAAAAATGTCATTTCGACATGCTGAATGCACAGCTTTGTCATAGACGCACATTGCAATTAAATCTCTACGTAAACCTTTCTGACGAAATATGAAACAAAACCTAATTGATAAACTACCTTAGTCAAACGTCAATAATTTTGCCAATGTTAACAAGCGATTCTTTGCTAATTATTAGGCCTATGCTTCTACTTCCTTTACTTTACTTTACTTACTTCTAGTTACTTTTGCGCACATGATATAAAATTTACTTTGGAACATCCTCAGGATACATCCGGGCATCAACTATAAGTTAAATTGAAAATGTTTATAAAAATAATAAATAAATAAATAGAAAAAGCGACGACATTTCACGTAAATCTGACTGTGTGCTTAAAATGCACGGTTAATTGGAACAGTAAATGGAGCGATTAAACGAATTAAACGTTGCGTCATGACCGTTTGATTAGAGTGAGCCATTATAGGCCTATGCGTGTGTAGCATGCATGGATTTTAAACTTGTGCTGTATCCAAGTGACGGAACCGTCTCGTCTTAATTGGGAGTTTTTTATCTGCCGAAACTGTAGTTAGCAAAATTAATGACGAACGCTAACGATCTAGCATTAACTGTGGCTATATGAGATTGCTAAGTATAGCGTTGCGTGACCTTCCGAATTTATTTGGAAGCTATGGGCTGCTGGTAACGGATTTCTGATTTTGTCAGCCCAAAACGACGGTTTCATGGAGCACAGAGATCCCATGGAGCATGCTGACGAAGTCACTGATGTTCATTCCATCCAGGACTCCAGCACTTCATTGGAGACAACATTGGTAACTAAAGACAATCACAGCTTTCAGATACAGCAATCATTGGTGCAGGAAACTAATTCCACCACTGTATCGCTACCTGACAATGTTCAATCAAATTCAGAGCCAAAGCTACTGAATAAATCAAGCAATTCATCAGGTCAAGAGTCTGAATACCCTGCATCTGATAAGCTCACTAGTAAAGCCTTAAACGTCCCTGTTACATCGCAATCCAGCTGCAGTAAGCACGAGCCTGTAAGTTCGTCTTCAGCTTCTCTCAAAAGTAAAGACAGCCTTGTTACGGAAACCGTCATTTCAACAGCAGATGGAAGGAAAGAAGTGTCTCATTCGCTCGTGGCCCGATTGCCTACGAACAGCAGTACACCCGTGAAAGAAACGTGGATTGCAACAGCCAGCAGAATCTTGAAGCCGTCTTCTGTGCCTTCGTTGAATGCTCCAAGCAAAGTCGCAAAATCAGAAGGAGTTTGTTCAACTTCTGCCTCAGTTACAGCTCTGTCAAAGCCATTAAAGGCAGTTGCTCATTCAGATCATAAAAGCATCGCAAAATCAGAAGGAGTTTGTTCAACTTCTGCCTCAGTTACAGCTCCATCAAAGCCATTAAAGGCAGTTGCTCCTTCAGATCACAAAAGCAGCACTAGCCGTGGACACGGTAGTGATGCCAGCATTAGCCGTGGCCATGGTAGCAGTTCTGGTAATGGCCGTGGACACACTGCCAGCACTAGCCGTGAACACAGTGATGCTAGCGTTAGCCGTGGACATGGTAGCAATGGGGGCACTAGCCATGGACATGGCCATGCTGCCAGTGCTATCCGTGTACATGGTAGTGATGCCAGTGTTAGCACCAGACATGGCGATACCAGTACTAGCGGTAGACCTGATGGCGATGTTTTGGTTAGATCTAAAGAATCTAGTCGTGCAAATGTGCCAGTGTCTGAACATGCAAAGATCTGCACTTGTTCTGCTTCTACAGAACCGAAAAAAGAATGTTCTTTCTGTGCTGAACGCAGCGCTAGAAAGCATGCAGACAAAGCGAAAGAACATGCAAGTTCATCACATCACAAACGATCCATTGCAGATGGCGCCAAAGCACCAGCGGACTCCGTGCTGCCTTCTCAAAAGAAAGTAGAGCGACCTGGTGGGCACGGTGACTCGGGGATCTCATTGAAGGTCGGTCGAGATGAGAAATCAAGAACACCGGGTGATGCGTCAATCAAAAAACCAAAGACAGAGAATCTGGTGAAGAAAGATTCCACCAAAGATGTTCCCAACGGTGACACCAAGCACCAGCATCGATCGCTGCATACACACGAGCACAAACACACGACTACGTCTCACAGGAATGCGGAAGGTGACCAGAAGAAGTCGTCTTCAATTTCATCTTCTGGTCACTATGGTGATCATGGCAGTCACCGTAGTGATCACGGCAGTCACCATCATAAGCATCACAGCAAGGATAAATCGGCCGAGCAGGGGCGACCGGCTGCATCAAACAACGTCGAACGTCCCAAAGCAACCAGTGAGACTCTGAACTCCTTCAAACATTCTGAAAATCACGACAGCAAAAAGCCGAGCCACACCGCAAAACACGATCAGCATAAATCCTCTCAGCATGATTCTCATCGATCGAAGGAGCATGATTCAGCAAAACGAGACGCTAAAGATAAATCAGGTACGACGATAACGAAAGAACATTCACATCATCCAAAAAGCAGCTCTCTCAGCCCACTACAATCAAAGACTCAGCTGAAACCATCTTCTAAATCAGTACCGCATAAAAGTAAGAATGGCGATAAAAGCAATAGTACCCCGCACGAAACCGGTGCCGCTAAACGTAAATTGAGTTTCAACGAACCCAACATTCCGTTGAAGCAGGCAAAACACAGAAGGTCTCCCGACAATGGTAAAAGCTCAGGGAAGCACCACAGTCACAGAACGGAGAAGCAGAGTTTTAGCAAAATAAAGGTGGAAAATTCGAACCACACCGGCAGCTACTCAGGTGTTGCAGGTCGCAAAACAAATGGTGTTAGCCTAACAGAGTTTGATTACCAACACAAGCTCAGATCGAAACGAGGTGAAGACTCCAAGTTTGCGCGCCTGATGTTTATCGAGGAGTCGGCAAACGGGGGCGCCACCATCGTTCACAGCTACCAGGACGAGATTTCCAGGTTGCCTGCCGAAGACCTGTCCGAGTTTGTTCAGGAGTACCTGAAGGAGGTGTTCTACGAGGAGCGTGAGGGAGTGCCGTGCCACGTAATGGGCGTCATTCATGGTGGTGCAACCAGCCTACCGGATTTCATCGACTACTTTGCAAATCTTTATCCTGACATGATCGTCAAACGTCAGATAATGGGAAAGTCTGACGTTGAAACAACGAACATGGATTCATTTCGTGAGATGGTTCACGCTACGTATGCGGCTGGGACGTACCGGTGCGGTCCGCTTCTGCAGATCAGCCTCGTGGGAAAGAAATCGGAAGAGACGGGCGGCTTTTTTCCGGAGTTTCTCGATTTGCTCGAAACGAACCCGTTCATCCGTTGTATGATGCCATGGGGTGATCTGTCGTCTCTGTATGGAGCGGAGCGCGATCAGAGCAATGATGGACCGATTCTGTGGTCAAGACCTGGAGAGCAAGTCATTCCCACGGCGGATTTGCCAAAATCCCCTATGGTAAAGAAAAGGTGAGCTGCAGTGTCTGAATATTGTTGATGTATTTATGTGTCTGGACATTTATATAGCGCATTTTTTTATATGTCACAAAAGCGCAGTAGTTGTAATTACGTCAATTTCCATAGCATCGTCAGTAGCAAGCTACTTCTAGGTTGCTTTACACACACTGTCAATTGCGACTGACTGCTGTCGCAGCTATGGCTTCTAACAGGATCTCAGCTAGGGCTTTTTAGGACAGCAAATGTATGCTGCACAGAGTGAAAGGCAACAGCCTGTATCGTACAGGTAATGAGAGACTCTTCCAGGAAGATGGTCAAAGGCATGATGGGCTGACCTTAAAGAGCGACAGGCTGCCACCTGCATATCTCCATGGAGCATAATAGAATGTGGGAGCCTATGTAATAGTAGCAGCATATCTCTCTGTCTCTGTCTCAGTCTGTCTGTCTGTCTTTCTTTCTGTCGCTGCACTGTTATCATAATGCGCAAGGTATCGATCGCGGTCAGTCGTTGGGATGCCAAGGGATGAACTGTCATGGGCTCTGAGCATTCTTTGCCTCATTTCTGTAACTGCTTGAAAACCATTCTCTTCGATCATGGTTTTGTGTTGTCTGTGTAGGAGTTCCTCCAAACTGTTTCTCTTGAAGTGGCATTATATAAATTTGCAATTACAATTATTTGTCGATTATATTGTGGTAGGTTATAAGCAAAACAGCAATCCAGAATCACAATCCTTGGGACAGACCAGTCGAGGTCAGTGAGTTCGTAACTTAGATCTCGCTAGCCTGAATCCTCTTATCCCGATGTTTTGCTGGATGTTAAGGATTAGTTTTGGGTGCTATTTGAATTTATAAATGCATTCATTCATTCATTCATTCATTCATTCAGAGCATTTATATAGCGCCCCTTCAAGAAACTACTCAGGAGCGCATCCCGGCCCAGCCACGACTAAAGAAAAAAGACTTGAGGGACTTGTAGAACCCTGTCAGATGGCCTACCTGCCGCATTATACTAGTACTACTCAGGTAAACCATACATGGACATTTACAATCGAACAGAAGCAAAAATTGTTCCAAAAATAAATGAGTGCATTTCGGAAACAGTATGAAGCACTATTTATATTGATGTGGAGCCCAACTATCCCCCCACCAAAGTTCCTTTGCGCCCAAACGGCCAGCGCCCAAAAGTCCTGCTGTGATCGTGGCCAGAAGGACTTGCTCAGGACCCTACTCAGTAGTTGTCTCAGTGGAGATATAACCCTGCACATTCCGTGTTACAAGTTGAGCAATTTGCCACTATGTTATTAGTATCTATGTCGATTTTCCATATATTCTGTTTCCACTGACGGAGTCAGTTAACAATATCTTGCTTCTCACCTATCTGAATTGTCAGCATATCTTTTGCCTGTTCTTTCAGCAAGGGAACCAACGAGCTGCGCAATCTTCAGTACCTGCCGCGGATGGCCGAAGCCCGGGAGACTTTCGTGGAGGATCGAACGAAGGCTCATGCTGACCATATCGGGGAAGGTCTAGATCGGGTGACGACGGCCGCTGTTGGAATACTCAAGGCGGTTCACTGCGGACAAAAGTAGGATATCGAAACGCTGGGATAGAACTCGGCTTTACATTTCTCTTTATGATTGTTTGGTGGATTATTTTTCATTACTTATACGTTGTGATGTCATGTAATTCCGTAGTAAATTAACTTGCTATGCTGTTGAGAAAAGTTCTTTGTTATTGTGTGATGCAACATTAATAAGAAGAGCCGTCCCTTAACCCTTTAACGACGAGCCACTTATGGTTTCTCATACATTTTAGTACACGCTCGTCGTTAAAGGGTTAAGCTAAACTAGTGGTTCTTAACCTTTTCAAGGGAGCCGAACCCCAAGAGAAATCCATGACCACTCACCGAACCCCTCAAGTTTGAACAATAATTTTTTAACTAATGGGAACAAAAGGAAATAAAAAATTGTACCAAAATGTGATACAATATTAATACATTCAATACATGAACTACTAACAGTTAACTAACCGTACCAACACTACCAATTGCATCCCAATGTTTCCTTTGTTGTTGCCGTTTAAAATAGCAAATTATTTTTCACTCACACTCACTGACCCAGAATATGTATAATTGTGTATATTTCAGAGGACCTCTGCCGAACCCCTGGCACTGGCTCACCGAACCCCAGGGGTTCGGTCGAGCACTGGTTAAGAAACACTGAGCTAAACTGAGAGGCAGCCACGGGTATGAAGTGTTAACGATATCATTGTCTTATCCTCGCCATATGAGGGTGAGTGGCACCACTGCTTGAAGTGAACTATGGTCAGAAATCATAATGCATTGAAATGTGGTCAAAATAGGTCAAGAAGTCCCAACCAAGGGTTAATTATGAAATGATCATAATTATGCCTCACACAATGTCATGTATGTTGCTTATAAAGCTCTCCCTATAAAACAGCATTAATCCTAAGTATATGAAACGGTTTGAAAACTGTCGTTTTGTTGCTGAATTTTCTTCAGATCCGGTGAAGACCGAATTGTGAAAGATGCCATCCTTTTCCATGCTTCGAACTTTCTCCACATTGTGGAAAAGCTGCGTATCGATGTCCACGAGCCGCCTGCTTCACAGGTTGACCAGCGCTGTTGCTTCTTCGTTCTAGCTTGCATTTAATTTGCTTAATACTTTAGCAACGAGAGTGTACTAAAAGTGACTGGGAAACCAATGCAGCTCGTCATTACAGTGTTAAGTTTTGTTATCTAAAGCCCATCATCAAAGAATAATATATGCAAATAAGAATTTTATTGGTACTGGTTTTGCATGCTGACCTGTGAAGATTTGTTTTTCTCCTCTGTGCTAACAAGATTCTCATTATAACGTGAATCATTATGAGACGATTTTTTATGATCAGCAATCTAATTCATCTTCAATATGCAGCCTGATCGTGATGCAACGTCATTATGCTTGACATGGACACAATGGCTGTCTTAGAATAAGACCATTTTCTGAAGCTGCACTAAGTTAACTGTTCTGTTCTCATCTGCGATGGACATCTTGAAGAGGTGCTATATAAATTTTAATGAGCGAAAGTTGGACCCATGTCCCCGACTGCATTATGTCAGAACTATCTTACAAAGTGGCATCTTACAACGTAAGATGCCAAATAGCATCTGCATGCTAGTTCAGCAAAATGTCCCATCTGGGGTAAACCTGTGTTACTCCCCATTTCTTCCTCTCCTTTCCTATCTCATCTTCCACATCCCTAGCCGAATACATAGCATTTCTTCGTCGTTCTATTAGTTGCAAATCATGCCAAGATTATGTATGGCCTGGCTAACTGGTGCGTGGACAAATTTACGAGGAGCTACGGGCGCATCCAAGTGTATTTTTAGCATATGTATGCTACAATGCATCGCGGTTTGACTGAGGATGCTTTTAAACCTGTTTTAAGAGAATTCGTTTGTTTTGCAGTGTGTCACTTGGGTTGATGACGCAAAACTGAACCAGCTGCGTCGCGAGGGCATTCGTTACGCCAACATCCGGCTGCGTGACAATGACGTCTACTTCATTCCTCGTAACACCATTCACCAGTTCAGGACTTTGTCGGCGGTCAGTAGCATCGCATGGCATGTGAGACTAAAGCAATACCATCCTCCTTCTCCTTCCCCTCCGACGCCTCCTCTGCCTCTGCCTAAAGAGGAGCCAAAAGACGAGAAAATGGATTGCGACGGCGACGTTGATCTGCTCAATACCCCAAGTGCTGATGGGACTTTAGGGTTCGGTATTGCTTCTGGGCAAGATGGAGTGAAAACGGAAAAGGCTGAAGGAGATGACGACGACGTTTCTCGAATTAAGAAGGCGCTGGATTTCGGAGAAAGCATTTGACTCGCTTTACTTTGGCTTCAGTTTGGATTGGATTCTGTCGGCTGAACTGCGTGCGGACAATAACAGGAGTACTGTGCATTTGTGCGCAAGGTGAAATTTAGATATACAATTGCCATGTCGGTAGTCCAGAAGTAGTTGTCAAAGACTTTAGGTAAAGAAGGGCTACATAAATGAATGTTGAATACCATCATGCGAAGTTTTGAAATTGTGTTGGATTCTGGAACTACTGAACTCACAGCAGGAATACCATACATATCCAGATCTTGTATTATATAAGTAAGAGCAGTGTTATTAGACAATCATAGAAACCTCATGTATAGGCAGCAGATGTGCATAAACTATTTCTTCAGAAGAAACATTGCTGCTTTTTGGCCAGGGTCATCCGGTGTGGATGTGTCGAACGACCCTGATAGTTGATAAAAGCTACGGATTTTCTGTATTGTACAATAGAAGACAATTTAGACAGATGTAAATGCATAAAATTTTATTCTGATGAAGCAACTATTAATGCTGATACGATGCGAAGTGACAGTGCCGTTTACAAAATGGCAACACCAGAGCTTATAGTTTGATCTTTAATCTGTTTTCTTGCCCTATAGTGATTTATATACTGATTTCAAATTTATGTATTTTAGCATTTTACCTATAATGTGTGATTATACTTTTAATTTTTGTGCCATTTTAATATAATATACGGTAAATGATGTCTTGTTTAGCTGTTTCAATGGCTAGATGATCTTTGTACATGAATGGATGAAATAGTGCATGGTTAGCATGCAAGTACATGTACGTGACCGTGCCCAAGAAACCCTCGCATTTATAATTTTAGCAAGCTGACAGTAGTTGGTAAATGTGAAAAATTCAGAAAAAGTGAAAAACGTGCACGTTATAAAAATGAGAACTAAGCATTCTGACTTGCTTCAGCACGAAAGAAAACCTGGAATATTCCAGCGATAAATATCTCTTATTAGTTGTCCTAGAAATAAATTCAGGTTAGTGCCAACCTACAGAGTGATTGTGATTGAGGTCTAGTAGTCCAGAACTGGACCCATGGACGTCTATGCCTCAGAAAGTAACAAATGCATCTGGCAAGGATGAATAGGTAACGAGTCATTCAATATTCATTGCTGACGTCCACAAAGAGAGGAAGGGGTAACCCAAATGCGGGCAAGGGGAAGAGCCGAAGAGGGATGTGACGTCACATTTCTCAAACCCACCCCATGTCACACATCGTCACAAATTTCCGACCCCTCCCACCCTAGGTGCGTGACGTCATTTATGGACCCCCCACTAGCTAATGTATGATAAATTCTCTTCTGTGATTGGTGGCGCTTTGATCTCTCTGATCCTCTGGAAGCCGGACTAGGACCTCCTTCGGACTACTCTCTCTGACAACCCTTCTGACTAGACGCAGCGCTCCTGAATAAGCTGGTGCCCTGTGCTTGGCTTTCGAGTGGTGCTTTAGAAGTTTGGAAATTACGATTACGATTAATTTTGTGAAGCGATTGGTTGAGCTACAAATAGCAACTAAACTCGTTGGCTTTTACGCGCAAGTAAGTTTGGGCGCAGAAAGGCAGATGAGGTGACGACGGTGAGCGATAACAAAAGCTTTTGAGTTTGATTACGTTTTTGGGTGGGTTAGAGATACTGTACTTCCTTGGAGATGATGATAGAGCCGTTATTCTTAATATAAATTGATGTGGTAATTTTTATTTAAAATGCTAAGTATGTTTTATTTCCTCAGTAGGCTCTGGCAACCGGATCTTGTTGTTATAGCCTGTAACTTGTAGAGCATATCGTGGTTTTGGCAACCCGTCTGACTTGCCTCCTGCAGCGCTAGGCTTTATAAATGTCAAGTTTACGCCTTAATTTTAGCAGTTAATAATAATAATAGTTATTCTTTAATTGAAGCGCCTGACAAACGCACTACGCTGTACATGTACATGTTATGACGATTAAACAATTCACAAGAGCACAAGTTACAGAAGACATAAATCAACAAAAAAGTATTAAGTAAGCGGCATGACCTGATCACACTGACGATCCAGACTTGACTGACCTCTCCTAACTGGAAATTGACCCTGAAAATCGCCCAACTACATGCATCTTTCGGATTTGCTTTGATTAAGCGGATGTAAATAAGCTGGTCTTCCAGGCGCAGTTTTGTAGGTCACTGAAAATTTTGAGATTCTGATAAAATTTCAAAGTAGTATGCTGACTGTCAAAGTCCTGGTGTTGACTGTTTTCACTTGAACTTGGTAGTAGTTGCAACGTTGCTGTGTGGTTATGGCATTCACGATTTGATTTGTAACGAGTTTCATAGTTTAAAGAGTAGAGATATTTCGTATATTCTAATATCCAACTTAAAGGTCACGTGCAATAGTACTTTAACAGCTAAATTAATCTCGAGGATTTCTCTGTTTCAGGTCTATAACTGGAATCTGTCAATTCATTGAAAGTGAATACGGGTACTCGGATGGAATTTGAAATCCATATAATCATGCAAAATTCAGTGTATATGATCCACTCTAGTTAAAGCAGTGATTGAGAAGTACGCTTTGTAGCACAAATCAACAGCTACATCAAAAGCCATGTCTCAATTTACTGTAAAAATCTTTGGCTTTGCACCATCATTTCACCATTTGGCAATGCCAGGCAGCCATTTCACCATTGCAACAGCTACTAACAGGACTTTTACAACAGCTATACGATCATGGAAACCATCCAGCTGGTTGCAGCCAACCCGGACTATGCCACTCACGGGTCGAGGGAATCTGATGAAGTCTCCGACTATCTGTGCTGTAAAGGCTCGTGTTTTTCATACAACGTCGCGTAATCATATTCATCCTGTCGTGCTGCTGTTCGTTAAGCCACTGGCTAAACTGGCTTCAATAATCAGTGGAAGGTTATTATTATTAGTCTATTATCATTTAGCAGGTTCTATGCATGGGTGTAGCCAGAAAAAAAATTTCGGAGGGTTTTAAGATTTCGGGGTGGGGGATTGGTTTCCATTGGAAATGGTCACAAAAGTTCAGGTTTTTTGCTATTTCGCATGTAAAAGCATATAAAAATTTTTTTTACACTTATTTGGGGGGTTTGAACCCATAAAACCACCCCCTAAATATGCCCATGATTCTATGGCACCAATTTGAAAGCACAAGGCATCAACCTATCCATGGTGCTTCTGAATGCCTAGGAAGTCGGTGGATAATCCAACTGCTCAAAGTGATTTAGTGTGTTTTAACTTTTAAGCAGTCAAGTTGATGCCTTATATAAATGCGAACGTGTAGGCTATAAGAATGTTTATTGACAGTTCCCCTTCTCTAGATGGTGTAGGACCAGACTCTCATAGTGACATTAGATATGCACATGATGTAACCAGTTGCATCTATGACAGTTTGGAATAATGAATAAACGAGAATGGAATTGAATTGATAAGCATGGTGCTGTGGAAGTCTTCAGGTTAGATCAGATCAGATGGAAACTAGACAAGACGTTCATTTGTTTTCTTACTGGTAATTCACATTCAAGGAATTCCAACTGTTGCTGTTATCGCAATTTATGTAGCACCACTTCAACGAAACTCATCAAAAGCTTGACCTGAAACCTGTATTGAATGTAATGTTTTTTCAAGTGCATTTGTGAGGTTCTTAAAATGTGTTATATTAAGTGTCTTGATGCACGCATGCATCAAAGTGTTTGCAGAAAAAAGTGGCAAAGAAAGGCCAAGAAGCTGAGGTTGCAAGATAGCTTATTTCAGAAAAATAAAGTGACCATGTATAGTAAAGCTTCTGTGTTGGACTGTGTATGTATGTTGTATCAGAGCACTTGCATAGCACCATTTAAGTAACTCACAAGGGTGCTCTGGGCGGTTACCTAGGAATCACTGAACACTGTCTTAAGTTGAGTAGTAAACGTTTCGGACAGCCGAACGTGTGTGTGTGTGTGTACACACGCTCACTTGATCGCCTTGACCTTCTTGATCCACTGCTATGGCTAAATCTCAAGCTTTTGCCTTCATGGCCCTTCACTATGGAACCAACTCCCAACATCAGCTAGTTCATTGATATTAACTGGTGGTCCAGGTGCTTCTTTTCGCTCGGAGTCTCTCACACTGGAAGCGCCTCTGATTGTTGTTCACCGTGAGAGGCACTTTATAAATACAACACAATACAATACATGTGGAGGTGGATGCCATATATCATGCTGCCAGGATACAGGAAAAGATTATGATCTTTTATATTTAATAACTTATGAGGAAATACCTGTAGAATTGCCATTCTAAGTCGAGTTACTTTGACTGTAATTGCAGAACTTTTAGAAAATGGTGGCAGACGTTGACTCCCGAACAGAAATTGTACTACAAGAATCATGTTTTCAAGAGAAAGACGACAATCGGTGCTGTCGTTGGCGTCCTCGGTTTGGCATCCGCGGTTCACTACTTCACGCACCTCCAATCTACACCAGTGACAAACAGGCGCAGATATGTGGCACTTACACCAGAGCAGTTCCTTAAGATTGCCCAGTTTGAATACGATGTGGTTGGTGTTTGATTTCGCTGTGTTGCTTGATATCTTTCATTCTACCATGTGCTCTAGTCTTTCTTCATCGGTCGTTCATCTAGTGACTTTCACTGGTCTTGTTTTGTGTTGGAATTTTAACTGTAATTTAAATTTATATTGTACAACTTCACCACTTATGTTGTCAGAAGCTGTGGGTTTGACTGTGTAGATGAAGTCTGAGATCGTCTATATGGTAACTTTTTAAAACATTATCGTTTATTCTCCATTCCAGATTGGCTGCCTTGTATTTGCAAGGTTCATGATATGCTGACAGCTGCATTAATGAACTGTCATTAATTTCCCTTCGAGACTTCAGTTGCATTCAGCATTTCTTGTTTTACTGCCACCATTCATGCGATGAATTACATTGAATCATTCTCTTACCTTAACCCTTTCAACCGGAGAAACCGATATATCGGTTTTGTTACCCATGACGTGTGGGAGCACCGGGTTGAAAGGGTTAAGGCATTCAAGTACACTAAATCATTCAATTACACTGAGTCAGCCAAGTATCGTAAGCCATTAAAGTACATTGCCCCAATTACAATTACACCATTTGAACTCCCACTTTGTAACCTGTATTATGACCGTGCAGTTTGCTTATCTGTTTTGGTTTTTTTCCAGCAATTTCAACTGGTGAAGGATCAAATTGTTGCACCAGACAGCCCCATGTACAAACCTATTGTTGACATAGTCCAGAGAATTGTGAATAGCAACCAGGATTTAGACTTTCTTCGAGAGCAAGTCTGGACTATCACAGTCATTGACTCCGATGAAGCCAATGCTGCAGTCTTGCCTGTAAGTAATATGCAGTTGAGAAATTTTATGATTGCAAGGTGATGATGTTGCTCATTACTACACAAAAAGTACAAATCGATATCTATACAGTATTGAGAAAGCCTAGCCAGGGGTCATGGTCGCTTAGTCTTAGCCATTGTGACTTCACTGTGTCGTGCAGAAAAGATACGTCATACTACATCTAGCGCTTATAATACATCTAATTGCTAATACCTATAAATAAAACTAGTTTGACTCAATGCACGGATATCGATGATATATTTTTATGAACTAGTACGCAGATGTTCTGCACAAGTCATGCTCTAGAGTCTAGAGAGTCTAGACAATCATGGTTAAGTTCAGCCGGATCCGAGATCCAGCACCTGATTTAAGACACGCCATCGGAACATTGAGACCCGAAACCCGTAGGCCTAAGACAGTAAATTAATAATCCCCCAGTCAGTATGGGAATTGTAAAAAAATAACTGGGGGGGTTACACGTTGATTTATGTGCAGTTTGGGTGTGAAATGTACTTTACTATGGGAGCCTAAGAAAGATTAGGGGGTTGAACCCCCCCCCCCCAACCCCCGGCAATTCTCACCCTGGGTCTAAGAGACCCATCACGGCATCACCTAATTGTGTTTATGGTTACAATAATCGATCATAAAACATGTTTTATTCTAATAGTAAATAGAGTAGGCTATCGGTTATACTTATAGATTTACCAGATAGGCTTCGGTTTCAGATACATGTATACACGTAGAAATTTGGAGATCCGTCACCTCTGGGTGAACAATTTGACCACTGCTCTGGAGCCTTTGGTAGTGCCAGCCCCAGGCCTGGACAAAGGCGGAGGGCGCCGTTAAATTCGTTAATCATCTTTGTTATGACACAGTGTTGTCAAACAGGAACTGGAGCAACAAGCTGTGCAAAAAACGCTAGTAACAAGTGTTAATATTATACAGCAGAACAGTGTACTACAAGAGGTAGCCTAAGGGCCAAGCCGATACACGAAAAGAGCAAAACTGTTGTGGTAGGCTACATACTACATACATCACTGTCATCCAAACCATTCTGAACACGGGTCAAAAATCCCCATGACGATTACCACGCCCCTATATATTGCCGGCTTTAGGTTATAGGTGAGAATTATGGGCGGCTGCCTAGAGCGGCACTTTTCAAAGGGCTGCAAATTCGGACAAAAACATGATGGTCACTTCCGTCAAAAAGCTGTTATTCATGAGTAAGGGGCGGCATTTTTGTCCTTGCCAATTATAGCAAAAAATTGGCAGACGGTCAAAGGCCGCCTCCGCCCCTATATACATAATATGTACATAGGGGCGTGGTATGGATCATCCTATGTATATGTATATATAATATACATAGGAATATGTATATATATATACATACATATGAATATGCATATATATATAAAGTAATACCTTAAAAGGTCCTATATATATATAGAAAGCAATAACAGCATACCTAAAATCTGCGAGGCCTGCCAATCGAAACCATTCATCTACCATTTCGTAGACAACCCCTAATGACAAAACTGATTGAAATGCCAGAAAACCAATAACCTTTAAATTACAGCTTGTTCAGCATCATATATATGTGTGTATATGTATATATGTATATATATATATACAAATATTAAAAGTGTATGTCCATAAATGTACAGATAGACATAAAGTGTAAGTGTTAATACATATATATATATATATGACATGTCACATCTATGTATATATGTGTGACATGTCACATCTAACTATAAATAAATAAGACATATATATATATATATATATATATATATATATATATATATATATATATATATATATATATATATATATATATATATATATATCTGGGGCGTAGGACATTTCCCCCGGACATTTCTCCCAAGTTGGACTGATGAAAATAATTCTTTACTTTAACAGAAGTTGGATTGATGAAAGAAATTCTTTTCTGTCAATAGAAGCTGGATTGATGAAACAAATTCTATGCTTAAATAGAAGTTGGATTGATGAAAGAAATTCCATACTTAAAAAGAAGCTGGATTGATGAAAGAAATTCCATACTTAAAAAGAAGCTGGATTGATGAAAGAAATTCTTTGCTTAAATAGAAGTAGGATTAATGAGTTATCATGGACAATGATAGTTACCATAACCATAACCATAACCATAACCAAAAATTTTATTCCTTCAAGTAGGCAACATCACAATTAACATCACAAATATATTATAGAATCGCCAACAAAAAGCAAAGGGAGAGAAACCCTTAAGGGACCAGGGTCCCGCTAACAGGGTTACCCATGTACATGGGAAACGTAGCAGCAGGTTATGCATAAGGGTACCAAAAATTGTAGAGCTTAACTAGTTAACTAAGTATCAAAAATTACACACAATGAGTGTCTGCACCGAGCACAGTATGTACGAATTTGAGCATGTACGGCAAGTAATAGCAGGGGAAGCATGGTGGGAGCATGGTGCAACCTACTTACTGTTTGGGGGAAATGTCTGGAGGGAATGTCTGGATACCATATATCTGATGTACTACATTACATACAAGAAGAGTAGAGCAGTCCCTTAAGCTAGCCCTGAAGCAGCCATGGGTATGAAGTGTGATTTTCTTAGCCTCGGCATTATGACGGCGGATGGCCAATCCTCTCCCTCACCGTCTCATCTTCCCACTGACAGTGTACAGTCAGTGTACTCATTATAGCCGAGTTGGCTAGGGGTGCTGGTGGAACAGAAATCTTGCAACAAATTTTCTGCCCTGGCAGGGATTTGAAACCCCGACCTCTCGACGGACAGTCCAGCGTGCTAAGTTGCTAACCACAACACTATCAAGCAACCTCCACATAATTATAAAGTAAACAGCTCTACAAACACATCAGGGTGGCCACAGAAATATGATTTCAAAATTCCCTGAGTTTTCCAGGTTTTCCAGAGTCATTTTTTGAATTTTCCAGAGTACATTTCAATCGCTTTCCTATCAATTTGGCCTAAAGATTCAAAGTTAACAAATTTTGAGCGGGCTCCTCCCCTTATAGTTGCACCTTTCCTTGCCTTTTTTAATATTGTTTTCCTCATAATTGTTCAGATCAATTAGTAAAAACCAAAATATCGAAACATTACTATGTTCACACACCTTTTCAGATGCAAATGCAATCACTAGGGTGCAAGTCAGAAACTTAATACCAATGGTTGGAGTTGGGAGCACCTCTGAGTAGACCTCTTGAAGAGGCGCTATATAAACCCCCGAATGAATAAAACATACTGTGCACCTAATTGAAACTATTTTGCCCCAATGTAGACTAGTTCAGTTTCTTTAGCTCCTTCATCTCATGCTCAAGGCTTAACACAGCACTGCCTGCATCTCCAGTCAGCTTGGCTTTTTTAGCTGTGAGATCTTTGATTTTAGCAGCTATCTTCCTCTTCGAAGCAGATTTTGCATCATCTCTTGCCTTTTGTGGCGTTACTTGCAGGTGTTACATCTTCATATCGAGGTCTAGTACCACGTACATATTGTAGTTTGTAGCATTAGTTTGTCAACAGCTACTTCCATGACACCACCAGCATTGTTGATGGAATCAAAATCATTCGCTAAGCAACTAGAGATGTTTCCTGAAGATTTTCTACCAGCAGGTCACCATTCACATAGAAGCCACTCTGTACAGCCACTCTGGCATGTGACAAAACTGAAAACAATTTGATGACCCACCAAAATGTCTGCATATTCAGTTCAATTGTCTAGATACTTGAAGTAGAATTCAAGTCTGGTGGTGGGTGTGCTGAAATTCTCAAATGAAGGATTCATCTCTGTCTGTGCTAATTTTCAAAGTGCAGAATATTGCATTTTTGCCATATTAGTAGAGAGAATGTTCCATGACTTGAAAAGACTTTCAACAAAAGCTGTATTCATCAACACTGCCACCACTATTTTTGCACTCATTGCGGACAGAAACTGAACGCAATCCATATGAAAAATAAGTTTCTTGCAATCTGACACCATGCACTGTGTTAATTCAGTCTTCGTTGCAACACCAAGATCAACATCCTTGTACATTGTACAAACACCAATTTTCTTTTGTATCCACCTTTACTTTCATCAACTTTGAGAAAGAGTCTGCACCAGCGACTACCTCTTTCTTGAGAAACCATATTAAGAGGCTGCACAGACAATTAAATAATAAGATACCGGGACATGTTGTAATGAGCAACGCTCCTATTTCTGTCTAAAGTTTTAGCAAGACCTTCAGAAATGTTACATACTCACATTCTTGTTGGGGTGGCCCCATCCTACCTGAGGTCTTTTTGCACCTTTGTCTCATCCTTACCTGCGAGGGCCTCTTTGCGATCTTCGACCCGTGGCCTTATGGTTGTCCCTCGCATGCGCTCTGCGACGGCCCACTCTAGGTGCTTTGCCCGTGTTGGCCCATCAGCTTGGAACTCTCTTCCTCAGTCTCTTCGTTTTGAGTTACTAGCCCTCTCTCCTTCCCAGTTCCAGTAGACGTCTTAAGACTTTTTTGTTTCCTAATTCAGGCACTGACGCAGGTCAATAGCGCTGCTGATTTCTGAGCGGCGCTATATAAATGTTTGATTACAATTACAATTACAATTCTGCTCCTAAACAATCATAGACCTACTAATCTCTTGCACAACGAAATCACGACAACACATGCGTTAAATAATTGATCTGAACAAATTCCCTGAGTGCTGGAGGAATTCCCTGAGTTTTCCCTGAGTTTTCCAGAGTCAAGAAATTCCCTGAGTTTTCCCTGATTTCCCTGTTTTCCAGAGTTGTGGCCACCCTGCACATATATAAAATTCAATTATAAATATAAACCAGATAATTAGATATAGATTTGACGGAGGCAACCCATCCTGTCAAGCAGATCCTTTGTTGCCTGTCAAAAATTTCTATCGACGACAGAATAAACAGTGTTCAGCTTTCATTGCACAACAAAAACTCGAAAGACACAGTAGTTCACAGCACGCATTTTGTGGGCCACAGTCTTAAACAAGCAATAATTATTAGCTGTTCAGGTCGGAGTCAGTGGAGCCAGAATAAGGGGAAACAATACGCTGAAGATTGACAAGTTCGAAGCTGAACTCCGACGGCGGAATTCCTTCACGTTCCAGGATGCTCTGGATGTCGTCCTTCGCTGTCAAATGTCGCGACTCATCTACAACTACCTTAGCGCCTTCGACATCCCACCAGAATTGCTTCACCCAAGCCAACCTAAAAGGCAAATATAATCCACGATTAAAAAGCCAGAGCACCAACAGCACTGCTTGCAATGTCTAGAAATAGGCCTACTATCGTAATCTCCAAACTTCTACAGTGCCACTCAAAAGCTAACTTCAGATCACCGCTTATTCACGAGCCCCGCATTGAGTCAGAGGGGTTGTCCAAAGGGTAGTCAGACGGAGGTCAGAGTCCGGTTGCCAGAGGGTCAGAATAGCTGATAAGGTGGGTGTCATTTAGGTCGAGGACTGGAAGGTGGAGGACTAGATGAGTCGGGCTATGAATTCTTGAAGAGGTGAGACTTTGGTTTATGTGACAAGGTGGTCATATATATATAAATATATGTGCATGTATAACATTGCATATATATACATATTGTATATACTGTATACAGCTATATATATATATATATATATATATATATATATATATATATATATATATATATATATATATATATATATATATATATATATATATATATATATATATATTTGGCAGTGCATATAACAGTTTAGCCTCCCAGACTGTGTAATGCCCCTGGTCAAGTTGTCTGCACATACTTTTCTCTGTTCCCGGCCATGTCAGAAAGGTCATATGTTGACAATATGAAAATATTCCTGTATGGAATTTGCCTGTTCTCCATATGGATCCATATCGTCAAATGATGTGGGAGGTACTGGGGCAACACCAGAATATCTTATTGTAGTAACTGGGAAGTGATAAATGAGACAATCGTTGCAAAGCACAGTCGTATGTGCAGGACCTACACCGAAGAGATCAAGAGCCGGCTAAAAAAGATTTTCCCTGCTGACTATGTCATGAGCCTTCGGTCACTTTAGGTGCAAGTGGTGCAGTAGAAATATGGTGATGTATGTACGTAGGCACAATAGAGTGATAGAAGAACTAAAAAAACAACTAACCTCTGCAAGACGGCAGAAATTCGAAGGTTTTTCATCCCATCGTTATCGATCGAGAAATTACTCAAGACAGCATCATGCCCTCTCTGGGTCAAATCATAAGCTGAAAATAAAGTTTTCAACATTTTGTTACACCAGCAATTGCATGTATCGTTAGGGTCATTGCATAATTACGTAACGCCGAAAATGACCGTTTTGGACCCACCCACCCACTCTGTAACGCTTCGTAACGTTTCCCTAGACCCACCCACCCTCCCCAGCGTTACGTAATTATTTGTACAAAGAATCATTTTAGATTTACTAAGTGAAAGCGCAAATAATTCATATTTTATAGCGAATTTTATATGGTAGGCCTATGTGAATTTGACAGTAGGCCTAAAAAATACTTAATGTTTTATTTATATAAATGACAGTCATGTTTGAAATGCAATTTTGTTTTTTAAGTGGCTTGGATCACATCGTGTCTAAGGTGTTAATTTAAAATTGTTGGTAAAAGCGTTACGTAACGTTCAGCTCGACCCACCCACCGACCCTCGTAACGTTTCGTAGCGTTTTCAAGGACCCCACCCACCCACCCTGGAGCGTTACGTAATTATGCAATGACCCCTTACATACTGGGTCAGTCTCACACAAACATCTTTTGTCTTGAAGCAATTTCAACAACTCGTACATCATTGTTAAGTGCGTACGTGCAAATGCAGTCACAAAGGGACTGCAAAGAACCCTACAATAGGATGGTCTAGTAATTTGAGGTCAGAGTTTAAATTACAGCCTTGGCATAAATATTTCAGGATACTGGTTCTCACAGCATCAGAGCAAATTCAACTGCAAATTGAGGACATCAGCAGTATAATGTTGATGACAAGATCAACTAACCAGTCCTTGCATGCAAAGGAGAAGAAAACAAAGACTAGAAACGTATAAAACCATGGCTGCCTAATCAGGGTTAACTTTTCTTCTTTGTTGAAGAACTTTCAAAATCTCAAAACATGTATCATACCATATACCCGTAACACGAAATTGGTGCTAATCTGAAAGTCAAACTATTGACAGCCATTAGATTCCTAGACAACAGCAAAAGCCAAGCGATGTGAGACCAATGTAACGCAAACCTTGTTCAATGCAGTCAAAGTCTTCGTGCAAATCTATTCGTGGACTGGTAGATACATTCTGATGCTGTAAGACAACTGAAGCAGAATCGGTCTCTTTGGGTCGTGTGGGCGCCATCTGGCTACCCTCAGTTTCAGTTTCCTGTGAAATAACTTTGCCAGTAGATGGCGTGACGATACTTCTAGGAGGCGATTCAATGAAAATGTTTGTAGCTTTGAGATTTGAGAGACTGTCAGGCTCTTGACACAGTGAAGACGATATATATTTAGAAGGGTTATACAAACTTTTTTGAACTTCACTATAGTTCAAGTACTCTGCCTCAATGTCCGTCGCGACCGACTTTTCCACATAAATCCCTGTGCATAAACAATAATTAAATGACTATTTCAATCCATTAAAATTTTTTTAATCAAACACCACCTGCAAAAGAATTTAAGACCACAAGAAGAAATATAGTGTTAGTGACTTCATTTTGCCAATCGAGAGTTCAAATCCTCGACAGGGCAGCCAACTCAGCTATAATGAGAATACTGACCACACACTGTTGGTAAGAAAATGAAGACGACAAGGTACCATTCATTCACTCTTTGACTTACACAAGTTTTGCTTATGGGTTAAGCGTAAAAACACTTTCCATTCCTGCTATAGAAATTAACTGTTTCAGGAACCTATTTAATGTATTCAGTGCACAATCACAAACAGGGAACATAGAGTCATTAACTGTTTCCGGAAAGTAGCTTTTAGGAAAAATGTTCAATTACACTGTGCCAAAGTGCAAATACACTGGAATATCATTATAATGCCATTTTGAGTAATAGCAATAACCACCCTATAACAAGGCCACGTTGTGAGTTCATTTTTCTCCTGTAGGTGAGAAAATTTGGGGATTCATTTCCTTGTATAATATCAGAAATCATCTAATCACAAAGCGTGTTTTAACAAGTCTGCTGTGTGTGTTTCTCAACAGTTTCAAGAACTAGTGTTTAAGAAAGATCACACCATATGTGTAAGTAAATGTACATTCATTAAGAAAAATTAAGAAACTTGCCTTTCTTTCGAGACCTTCTCCAGCGTGTATAAATTAGCCCAATTGAAATGGCTATAGTACAGAAGCCAAGAAATCCACATAATAAAACTGTAATTAGAAGCATTGTCTGGGATGAGTTAGCTGCATAAAGTTCATGATTTTCGGCTGTTGTGAACTGATTCCTCGAGTGAAGATACCCTAAAACAGAAAGACAAATATAAAAGCAATGGTCAAATGAGTAAAAGGGCAATTGGTAAAAACGCAAAGGTCAAAGGCAAAGCCTCAAAGCATAAAATGCCCAAGGGGTGTCAAAGGGTTAAAGGCAAAGGAGAATGTATTGAAAAAGGCAAAAACCGAAACACACTTAAAAACAGAAAACTTCAAATGTAGAAAATGTTAAGTAAGAGCTGAATGCAGAGCACCAGTGTATTCACCCGTTTACAACAATTCGCTTCAGCAGACTTATCCCTTTATGTAATCAAAAAATTAAGTGTTCATGTCTGCCAAATTGACTGGTGTTACCACCTATGGTGATCTTGCCAGCAGAATACTATTGCTCATCTAGGGTTCACAACTTTACAAAATATGCCTCTCAATCAAAGTTACTTCCATGTAATACAACTGGACACATTCACTGGGCCCAAAGCGGATCCACAGGGTGCCACTGGTGACCAACTACTGTGGGTCCAACATGGACACAGCGAATATGTGGGGCGTGGTGGCGTAGTGGTAAGTTCGGTGCCTTGCAGCCGGAGGGTTGCGGGTTTGAATACACCTCAAGCCGCCGCGTAGGGACCCTGGCCAAGTCCTTCACTCGCAATTGCTCATGTGCTTCGGCGTGACACTCCGATTCAGTGTCCGCGCGGTAGAAATCTTGAAAGGGCGCTATAACAAGTGCTCATACACACATACATACATACATGGTTTCCAAGGTATTTTGAATAGCTTTAGGTGATCAGGAAATAAATATACGGAAACTGCAATATTGGTTCAGTAGGAAAACAGTTTTCAAAGCTAAGCTCTAGTTATACGAGTTACTTCAGCAAAACTACCGGCACAGTGAATCTGGCATTCATTTTCTGTGGCCGTGCGATATGGATTGCACGTATCTTCACATGAAATACAGTTCTCGAGACTTCTGTCGTAGAAATAAAATTGCTCACATTTCATTTCTGTCAAACAAAAACAACAAATTTACAGAACAAATATCAATGTCAAACGTCAACACCAGCATTTTAAAAAATGATAAAAATTTTATTATCCGTTCTCATGTTCTTTTTGTACATTTTAAATCACATCACAAAATATAATTCATTTCATTACCAAATAGTTTGTGATCATAATACGGTTTGTTTTATTATTGTTAAACAACTTCTGTAGCGCTTTACACAGTAAATATTACGTGTATATTGAATTCAGTGAGGCCATACAAATTCTCTGCTCCAAATTCGTATAAAATTTCTCTTGGGCAAGCTTATAGTACCGTTTACTCGCGTCGTGAGTGTCGGTTAGGGTTAGGTTAGGGGTCGTGAGTGTCGGTTAGGGTTAGGTTAGGGGTCGTGAGGGTCGGTTAGGGTTAGTGGAGTCAGGGTTAGTGGAGTCATGAGAAAACCTCGTACCGTCCGGCGTACGCGCAGCATGCCCAAAGATACTGTATAATTCTTCAGCCCACGATACTATAAGTTTGCCTTTTCTTGTTTTTATCTGTTTTTATCTTTACCAAGCACGAACGAAACCTCGAAAAGGACAACCTAATTTTCCCATCACCAAATCGACGCCAGAAACAGTTTCTGATTACATTCTTATTGAGAAAATACGCGCGTTCCGCTACACTAGATCATACAGATTTTCCATTTATTTTCACTGACCTTCCATCATTTCATCATTTGCACTGTACGATTCAACGTCACGTTCGCAAGTATTAATAATCTCAAGCGAAAATTACCAAATTGTTCATTAGAAACAGCCTGACAGGACATAATTGTAACATGAAACTTATATAATACGGGTGGTTAAGAAAACTGACCTCATGACTCAAAACTTCCAACTCGCACTCTGGCTATTTATAGCGATTGGGGCAATTTAAGGATTGTAAAATTAATCTGAAAGGCTAACCGTTTATAATCATTCAGTAGCTCTGAAGTAAACATAATAATATACATACTGTCGGTTTGTATTTCATTGTAAATGTTCATGGAGAGTGGACCACAGAATAACGGAACGCACAAGTAGGCCTACCTCATTGCCAATAATTATTTAACGCGCATTGTCACTGCCCTACATGTGAGCTGACCTGTTGCCAAATTCCCCAATAAAACTGCGCCCCAGACACTTGAGAACGCTTATATCACATTCACAGCAGCCAGATCGTTGAAGTGATATCAGCAGATCATATCGAGTAGTTTTTTCTAATCGACTATACCCCAGAGCAATGTCATAGTTTAATATGCAGGACATGTGATGTAGCCTATATACAATATTCCCTCGTGAGCTTAAGTAGACGACCTGATAATTATAGGCCTCTTATATATTATGCCCTACATAACGTTACTGTTGTGGTAGATTATAGTCATAATTATCTATGTTCGTGCACTACAGTGTAGATTCCTTGGATTCTAATAATAGCCTGTAACTTCATTGGTATTTCTTACATTGTGCTGGTGACTTATAAGGCTAAGATGATTGAAATCCTGTCAACCACCGCTACCCATTTAATGGCTAAGCCTAAGATGTATTCTGCGTACAGACAAATTATGTATGGACCTATTATATTCTGAGTAGTAGGCTACACACTGAATATTCCATACCCGCCCTCATCTTGCCTCGGTTAGCTACGACTAGGTATTTTGTGTCACTGTTGCTCTGTTGACTTAAAGTGTGACATTTTACCAGTTAAAAGGTTCAAAACACCGATTAATCATTAATGCGACAGAAATCACCGGTAAATCTAAATGGTCTCCCGGACGCAGTAATCTGTTAATATAATGTTTGCTCTTTACATACCATTACGTTACATTACGGCATTCAACTAATATACTGTCTATGGCTATATCACGTGAATAGCAAAGAACTGATTTGTGCAGGAGACAGACCGGGCATCGGCGGCGATCAGTCATTGAAATTTTGTTATTAATTTTATAATAAATCAGAGAAAATGATTCCGATGTGGAAGGTTCGCGAACTTGCGGATAAAGTGTAAGTGTTAGATATTTTGCCAATATTATATTTTATTATGTGGCCCATGCCATAATTCCGCAAACCCTTTTGGCAATATGCGAACTACATGTGTGAATTCTCGATGTAACGTTTGTATCTGTTCATATTAAAAAAAACGATTAATTTTATCGCATATTTCACAGAATTGAAACTGTATGACTTTAGTTTGGAACACTTACTTCGTGCGCTATTTTATCACTTAATGGTTACCGTAAATCTTTACAGGGTCATGATAAGGTAAGTACGCAGACAGACCCATACCCTACATAGAAACGTAGGGCAGCATATTGTTATTAGTAACTTCTATTGCGCCGGTGGCTGATGCACAAGGCATCTATGAAATTAACGTAATTGTTGATTAGCACTTTTTACCCAAGAGCAAGTATTGTTGCTACATCTAGGTAAGAATTTTTTAACAGTTTTAAAATGAAGAAATTATTAGTTAAAAGTTTATTTCGTGTTGCAGCACCAACGTGGTGATGAATTACACAGAGGTCGAGGCTAAAGTACGAGAAGCAACCAGCGATGACGCTTGGGGCCCACACGGAACGCTGATGCATGAAATAGCCCAGTACACATTCACTTACGAACACTTTCCGGAGGTGATGGGAATGCTGTGGAAGAGAATGCTTCACGAGAACCGGAAAAACTGGAGAAGAGTGTACAAAGTAGGTCATGTTCTGGAACTGATGGTTGTAATTTAGCCAAGCTTTTCCTCTGTGCCTTTCCATAAGAGCCTCTCAGTTGCTCTGTAATATGTTCAGAGCTCAAGAAGATAGTACTGCTCTGAAGCATAAGAATTGATTATAGGCCCTGTGTATTCCAATGTTTGTCATAATAATGGTGATATTATGTGAACATGTGTCAAATATCATCTTCAGATTTTAAAAAGTTTTTCTTTTAAATAACTACTAAAGCTAATATGGGTTGTCTGACCTTTTGGGTTGCTGGTCCACATGCCTGGAACAGTCTTCCTACACCTATTCAGGAAGCCAAAAAGCCTTTTCTGTTTTCAAAAACAGTTAAAAATGCACTTGTTAGGTAACTCCGAGCATTTGCATTTGTGCTGACAGTAGACAGTTTTGTTAAGCGTCCTAGAAGAAGCTTGCTTCTGACGATGCTTTATAAATTGTCATAATTACAATTTAAGTCATCTCATTTTTATCATTGATCAATTGAAGTGTACTTTCATCACACATCAACTCTCGGTTGATTTATCAGAAAATTGGAACATATGAGAGATGAGTAAAGTTGAAAAGCGTGTTTGTCTCTATGTAGTCGCTGCTTTTGCTCACCTACCTTGTCTACAACGGATCAGAGCGAGTAGTTACGAGTACACGAGAGCATCTGTACGATCTGCGTCAGCTAGAGAACTATTCATTCATCGACGAATATGGCAAAGATCAGGGCATCAATGGTGAGTTTATTTAAAGATTATCTTTTAAATCAAGACTGCAAGATGTTCAGTTTTTAATTGGAAACTCCATTTTGAATGTCTGTATTAAGCAAATAAAGATTGGTAATTATTTTAGTATTTATTATTTTACTATGGTGGCTATTTTATTTCCAAGTTGTTGGTTGGTCATCCTGATTGAACAGAATGATCTGCAACAATTGTTATTATTATGGTTTTTATAATTATTATTAGTATGGATCGGATGTTATGCCCATTTAATGTGATCACTTCAATTGTCCAGGTACCTGGGAAAACATAAGTCTTCATTTCTTATGCTTATTATTTTTTCATACTTAGCTTTTACTATATATATTTTTTTCGTTTATTGAACAAACGGGTGTGACACACCGCAACCCGGTACAGAAAATGACAAAGAGAAATAAATGTTTGGTGTTACAAAGTTACTGCTAGGTTGGAAAGGTCCGGCGATAAGGTTTCAGCGCAGGGTATCTTAAGGTGCCAAACTAAGTAGGTCTTATCGTCCATAGGTGGTAGTTGAAATTCGTGAGCCTCTCTCGAAAGTTTTCGTGGACGAGGATCGAAGCAGAATCAGCCAACGTTGAAGAGGGTCCATGATGGTCTGACTTTAGTTGGGGTTCGGCGACGATCAGTAGGCCAAGGCCATACTCGAGCCTCGTCCGCAACTGGTCCAGGGCGTGAGGCTTAGCGATGGAGCAGGCATTGATGTAGAGCCCTGGCAACTGAGTCACAACGCGCCTCGTATAGAGTGGGACCCACCGCCAGTGGCTCCTCTATAATAGCCCTTTGGGCGAATGTTGTTAATTTCGCAGAGACGGGTGGCACCCGGCTGTTCCACCGGCGGCTTAGGTTGTACACTGTACAGCCGGTGCACGGCGAGCCGCGTACAGCTGACCAAGGCGGTAGCGGAGTACAAGCCCCGAGCCGTCCATCGCACCGACACGCTCCACTGGACCGTGACGACGTTCAGTGAAAAGAGGCACCAAAAACCGCGAAATTGACGAATATTCCACTTTTTCATCGATAGCCGCCAACAGTATTAAATGCGTGACATGAACCACAAGCCTTACATCATCCAAAATGCAGCAACTGCAGATGTTTTAATCCCGATAACGTGACATAAATGTGTTACAAAAACACCGCACGTGTGGCAGCCTGTGAGGCGCCTAGCTAGATCTCTGTTACCGTAGTTTCTGAAATGGAAATTCCTGTGATGCACTTATACCAATGATGGCTCAGTTGCCTAAGAGTTGGATAGAGCACCTCCTGTAATACCTGTATGTTCATATTTAGATGATGTGGGGAATGGATATGTTGGATCCAGTAGATTCTTGGAAAAGTAAGTATTGTTGTTCGATTATTGGACTCTAGGGAACTCGACTATTTACTACTGTTAATATTAGACATTTATTTATTGCAATATATTGTTTGTTTATTTACTGTTTATTTGTTGTTTATCACAGTTTGCCAGAAGGTGAAGGAACTGATCCTTGTCATCCAGGATGATGACCGCTTGCGCGACGAACGCAAAAAGGCGAGAAAGACGAAAGACAAATATATCGGAATGGCTGGAGAAACAATGCCACATCGTTACAGTGGGTTTGATTTCTTCTTGCTCACCTCAAATCACCCAGCATTATATTATAATTATGTGATATTCATTATCAGTGTGCATTGTATCATGCATTATTAATATTCTTTGTAATTATGCATTGTAAATATGCCTTATTATTATGCACTATAAATATGCATTATGAATTATGCATTCTAAAAATGCATTGTTCTTATGCACTATAAAAATGCATTACAATTATGCACTATGAATATACATTGTAACTATGCATAATAAATATACATTTTAGATATGCAGTATAATTATGCACTATAACTATTGCATTGTACTTATGCATTATGCATATAATTATGCATTAATTATAGTAATTATGAATTAAACGATTGTGTTGACAGCCGATAGATATGACAATGACCAGGTTGCTCGTGAGCAACATGGTCATCTGGAGGACATAAAGAACTGGAGCAAAGGCTCACGGTCGATCACAGAAGAGGCAATTGGCAAGGTTAAAGAGTTTGTGGGCAAAGTCAAAAGCTTTGATGATGCTCCGGAATACAGGTAAGCTGATTAAAGCAGAACCTTAGTATAGGTAATTCGTGGAGCCAGAGAATATACTTTGTAAGTAAAGGTTAGTGAAGCTCCAATGTCCCTAATGGAACATAGACCAGAACTGATGTCCACTACCATTGAGCTGCTGGTAGCAGATGAATCCTAGTGTCCTGGACATGGGCATCACACTAAACCATATTCACGGTTGAGCAACCTTTAGAATATTGGCATATTACACCAATTAGTGCTGGCATGTGGACCTTCTTTTAACAGAGGGCCACCCTAAGATTTTTAAGGGCAACTCAAGGCTGTATGCAAATTGTGGGCTAATTTTTGCAGATTCATTTGCCCCAGAAAATGAGACAATATTAATTTTATTTAAACTAAATATTGCAGAATAACCGTTAAAGTAAATGAAATAATTTTTATGATGAAAACCTAATTATCCTAATACCTACAGTCCTACACTACAATGAAAACAAACAGAATAAGTTTAAAGTTTATTCACTTTTAAAAATACATAAAATGGATAGGTTCCCAAGTGCCAGGTACAATGCTAATATAAAAGACATGTCAGAGGCCGGCTCAAAGGTCCCCAGGGGTCAGACCCAGCCTGCTGGCCGTATGTTGCTCACCTCTGGTTTAGTGCGAAATGGAAGCTTGGTTCGTTCCCATATCAATGCATTTTAATGTCAGTATTCTTTAAAGTACAATGAAATACATTTGTTTTTGTCTTTTAGTAACGATGACGACATATTCGATGAGGATGTTGGTTCCGTCAGTAAGCACACCGAATTCCGTGATGGTGACGAGGAGTTTACGGTCGAACGGACGCACACGAAGACGACGGAAAAGATAACGTCAAACAGAAAGAGTCGAGTGTCACGTCGAGTTGAACCAGGTGCTCGCGAAGACTCAGATGCTAAGGTGTGAATGTCTACCTGTTCATTAACTAGCTGTCAGACATCAATAATTCAGTCAGTGGGTCAGTAGTCAAGCAGTAAATTAATCAATCAATCTATCAGCCAATCACTGCTTTTCGTTTACAGTACGTATTTAAGTAAGTAAGTAAGTACATGCTTCATTAACCAATTTACTTTGCTGTACAGGTACGGCAATGATTATAAACACTGTGGCTATTTGTCTTGTAAGAGTCTCACAAGCACTTAATATGGCAATCTAACAGATCTGAAGAGGTTCTTGAGCCATTTCATTAATTCATTCATTCATTCTGGAGATTTATATAGCGCCCCTTCAAGAAATCTACTCAGAAGCGCTCCCAGCCCAGCCACGGCAGAAGAAAAAAGACTTGAGTGATTTAAACTGGTTTGTGAGGAAATAGTATGTCTAATGTGTCTCTACTCTGTCTTTGACTCTAATACTGACAATTTTTCGTGGTTTTCCCGACTTCATATCATATTGTGATGGTTCGTACCCGCTGCTTTTTCCAGAGTCAGGCGTCCATTCCAAGCATTAGCAGTTTGTCTCTCGTTGACACAAACAGAGGACTCGACGGTACCCCTGGCTTTGCAGACTTCAAGTTGGCCAATGCTAACGGCGATTTTGCGGATTTCGGTTCTTCGACAACTGCGGAACCAGGTCAGTTTTAACTTTGTGTATGTATGTCTCTTTACAGGTCTATTTATGTAGCACCTTTAGAAATCCCACATGGGTGCTAGGAGTACAACGATAATTAATCATCATTGTTATGACACAGTGTTGTTAACCCTTTAACGACGAACGTGTACTAAAATGTATGGGAAACCATAAGTGGCTCGTCATTAAAGGGTTAAACAGCAAATAACCAAAAACCATGTGTACGTTCTTACAGTGCATTGCATTGTTGTCTGTAAAAATGTGTGTGTTGCGCACAGGTAACGCTGACTTTGGCGACTTTGCACAGTTTCAGTCAACTTCTGGTGGAGTCAAGAGTTCGGCCACAAGGTACAGAAGCCACATCTTATTATTTTTATTTATTATGCAATTTATTAATCACCACTGACCACGCATCAATTGTTGGCACTGAGCAATTGTGATTGAAGGACTTACTCAAGGTTCCTAGGTAGTAACCGTCTCAGGGGAGGAGGATTGAACCCGCACACTTTGTGCTACAGGACAGTCGTGTTGTTCTCTGCCATTAATGTCTGCTGGAGAGCAGAGATTGGGTATTCAACTTGAACTAAAAACCCAGTTTGGAAATTGAATACCCTTTGAGTATGGATAGTTAGACATTTCTGTTTCACTGGGGCTTTCTAGGTTAATAACAATTTTGCAGATCAATAATAATAATAATATAGTAATAATACAATTACCGGTAATAATAATAATATGAATTCTGCTGCCGAAAATAACAGTTTCGGTTAGGAATTGATTTTGCCTGTTTTTTGGGTACTTATCACATTTGGGATAAATAACAATATTTATTATAATAGCAATCTGCTTTAGTCATTTGTACGCTGATTTGAATGCATATTTTGAAATTTATGTGATAGATGTCAAATCAGGGGCATGATCACTCGTTAAGGGAAGTGGAGATGAGTAGCAGAGGGTGGAAGCCTGGTGTGTAATTTATTCACGAAATAGAAAGTAAAGTAAAAAAATTTGTTTTTCCATACAGGTTGAGTGGGGAGTTTGGTAGCTTTGAATCGGCGAATGGAGGTGGTTCAGCTGGGAAGAGCGTTAGCAACGTGGACCTTCTGGAAGGCCTGTCAAGCGGTGTTTCCCCCATGCAGCCGATGGGTGGAATGATCCCCGGTCTCCAGCCGATGGGTCATGGGATGGTTGCCATGCCGATGACCGGGACGTCCCAAGGCCTGGCGTGTGGCATTCCTCCAGGGGGTATGATGATGGCGATGGGCATGGGGATGAACATGGGGTGTCTGCCGGGGCAACCGCTGCAGGGCGTGACCTCGATGCAGGGACAGCCGGGAATTCCGCCTACTGTGGGCGTTTCGCCCTCCAATGTTGCTATGGCAATGAATCAAAATATGTCTATGGTAAGAGTTTCAGTGTACTCAACTCTTGTTAATACCCGCTTCATTAATTTTTAAGATGTAATTGCATTCTGATATAACTTTGAATCACCTATATACTTTTGGTATTTTGAAATTCCTTTGAAGCTTCAGTTTAAAAAAAAATTTAAATGGACTTCTTCAGAGAAACAGTTAATGTTTTTAAAGCATTTTGGGCGATTTTATCATCTTAGGCAGTTAACATGGGCCTATGTCGGCAAAAGTTTTAGTGTTTTACTGTCACTTTATAAATTTTTACTGTGAATATTGTTAAAAATAGTTCTGCTACAGGTTACCTTATTTTAAATTTAGAAAGATGTGGTTATTTTAGGCATCTGTTTAAACTGGCGATTTACTAATTATTAATTAATAATTTGTTAATTTGTGAATGTTTGCAGGTGGGAATGACTTCATATCCTCAGTCCTATCCTATGATGTTTGTCCAAGCACCAAACATGGTACGGAGTTGCTTCTGACAGTACAGTCATAGGTTTCATTAATCTGTGCACTGTTATTTTAAGCGTTTTCATCATTTTTACTATGTTAGGTGTCTATAAGAAATTTGTTTTCTGCAAACTCATGGATAATGATGGAAACTATATATGTGTACAAATGTTCATTGTGTTCTAGTGTTCTGTTGGTATAGCTGTTTAGAATTCTTTTAATATTGTTCTGGTCAAGTAATTTATTATTTTGAAAGTATTTGATGTGGGTATTATCATAAGTATTGTTAAAATTCAGATGGCTCCCGCTGGAGTGGGCGGAAGTGTTACTTCTTCAGGTGGTATGGTAGCACCAATGCACCAATTACCACCATCACACCTGGCTGGATCCCAAGGAAAGTCTATGGCCAACGCTGTAAGTTGTACAAGGTTGTCAGAAATGTGTGAAGGTGATTGCAGTTTCTAAAGTCTTCAGTTTTAACTATATTCTGCTGATTTACATTATTCATAAATAAACTATTATAAATTGAATATGTCCTTAATGTACTTATAATTTGTAATTATCTTATTGCAGTTTATTGTATTTATTAATATGATTACTGCTAAGTTGCAATGATGTTGTACCTGTTTTATTGTTTTTGATCATATTTTATTATCAAAGATGTTTCAGGACAAATATGTATATGGGGCCGTCCATAAATGACGTCACGCACCTAGGGGGGGGGTCGGAAATTTGTGACTGTGTGACATGGGGTGGGGGTCTGAGAAGTGTGACGTCACACCAGGTCTATGTTATTAAATTTAAGAATTAACAACAATTTAATTTTATTAATAACAGCACTAATTTTGAGGATTAAATTTTCATTATTTTTTTTTACTTATTTTAATGTATACGGGCACCATTATTAATAATTTTCTAATTATTTCAATACTTGGTCACCGTTTAAAATATTCATGCTTCCCTATTTGTTCCATGAAGGAGCATTTTGCTTCGCCATGGAAATTTGGTTTTGGGGGTCAGAGCTTTGTGACGTCATTTTCAGGGGGGGTGTTACTTTTTGTGACGAAGTGTGACGAGGGGTTAAAAATCGGCCAAAATTGCGTGACGTCATTTATGGACAGCCCCTATAACTATATATAGCTAAAAAAGATTTGCTGTATTTATTACTAAATAATTACTTAGTAACTTAGTAAATTATTCATTTATGAATAATTATTTAGCAAGATATTGTGTTTCCTGTATTTGTTTTTTGCAAAATGCATATTTACCTCTTGTTAAATTCTAGTTACTATCAATGAATGATAACTGTGTGCTAATAAGTCATTTAGTAGTTATGACATACTAAGTAATCAAGTTTTATTAGTGCCTAACTTTATTTCATGCCATTCTACAGTTAAGGCTAGGTTGTTAATCGCCGACACACCACGAACAGTCCCCGATGATTCTCATGTATTCTTCCTCTTTGCAGCAGAAGGCTCCTAATACATGGAGCAATGTCAACGTCAACATCAGCCTTGATAACCTTAGTCCCGCTAGCAAGTTCCAGAAATCCTCGTCACCTTCGATCAACCACTTACAACAGAACCAGATGTCGCAAGCAGTTAGAGGTAGAAAGACAGCAATTTGAACTACTTCTAGGGCATCTATTAATTTCATTTGTTTTGGTAAGTGGGACAGGATATACCAGGGATGGCCAGCCCGCGGGCCAAATGCAGCCCGCGGGCTGCTGATTGGCGGCCCGCACGGCCCCTTTCTAAATAATTTTTTGTCTTATTTTGCACCTACTTACTTGTCCGACTACTACAATACTGCATAATAATGATGTCTAAAACACTAAAAGATTTAGCATTGTAAGTTCTGGTGACCTAATGTAGTCGTACCTGTGTTTATACATCTTGTAAAATATGAAATAAACATTTGTATTTTTTTCGAGGCTGTGAGGACAAACATTTTGCGGCCCGCCGCGTGCTTACCAACAATCATAATGGCCCGTAGGCCAAAAAAGGTTGGCCACCTCTGGGATAAACCATCCAGTAGTGTGCTTGCCATGTTACGTGTTTGCCATTCTGTAGCGAAATTGTCATGTTCTGTCTCTGGCTGTGGTTCTTGTGCCTCAGATTCACACTGCTGGGTGACTTTGCATGTTTGCATCTCTGGAGACATGTAAATCACAGTTCAAGACCTATCTTTTCTATTTAAGCAATCATATGACATATGAAGAAATTATTCTATGCGTTTAAACTCTGAAAATGGTGTGATAACGTTGTAGGTGTAGCTCCTCAGGATGGAGCCGTCTACTATCAGCAAGGCCACCTGGTGGTGGGCAGTGTAGCTGACATGACTCACTGTATGTCAATCGCTCAGCCACAGCAACAACAAATGAGTAAGACGGCTTAAACTTTTTTCAGTTGAACACAATTGCATGGACCTTTCAGTCTTTTCTGCAGTTGCTAACAGCATTGGGCCAGGACATAGGCCATGTTCCAAACTGTTCTGACAGTGTGTTTGTAAATAATAGACCATGCTCTACATTAGTCATTTACATGCAGTAATTTCAGTCTGATATTATATGTGGATTTTAGCAGACAATTGCGTGACATAGGCCTCTGAATCGCTGAGTGGCGCTTTATAAATGTTCGATTACAATTACCATTGGCCAGTCTGACACCTGTTGGGTCGTCTGTCTCGAATGACCGTCCTTGAGATTCTGTCTTTTTCTGATTAAGAATGCTGACTCTATCTTTTACCAGGACTTGAAACTTCTTGCCAAGGCTTGGCCAGGAATGCTTCTGAAAACCTGTGGATACCTTAACAGATGGCTGTTAATTTAATCTGTTATACAAGATAGTTTCCTTATTTCACTTATCTTGTAAGTTGTTAGACACCTGTTGAATTCATATGTCATACAAGATAGCTGTTCCTTTTATATTACTATTATATTTTGTGATTATTTATTATAATTATTATTTCTCATGCATTCGTCCTGGAACTGACACCCGCCTATCAATTGTGTTTTGGCGAAGCACCTGTGAATAAGCTGGTCCTGCGACTTCGCTTTTGTGGGCACAGTAGAAATGTCGAGTTTACGTTTACGATGACAGCTGTTTACTTTATTTGGTGTCATACATGATGGCCGTTTATATGCTATGGTTTTACAGCATCCGGTATGATGCCTGCACAGCAGCCTCTAGTGATGCCAGTTCCAAATCAAGGCATGCTGTCACAGGGCGGCATGATGATGCAAGCTCCACCAGGAGTCATGACAACTCATCAAGGCAGCAACCTCAGCATCACGTCATCGTCTGCATTCCAACAACAGGCCAACCAGCAGTTCACCAGTTTCAGCAGCCTGAGTAAATAAACACGTTGAATTAACAAACGAATTAATATGTGAAGCCGTTCCCTGCGTCGATAAGTCCGTCGAACAGAATTATTTGAGACGCTGTATTGGTACGTTTCATTTTGACGGACGTTTGGTGAAGGGGGAAGGCTAGTCGTTGTAGACTTCGGTATGTGAAGTAGAATTTGTGTAAAGTGTTTTCCGTGGCCGTGTCTATCGTCTTATGAGATTTGCATATTTTGAGAGGTTGTCATTTCTGGTTTCTTTTTCGGTTGCATTCCGGCTACGTTCTAGTCTGTTCTGACTTTACTGTCTTGTGTTATCAATCAAATCTGTCACAATTCCATGATAATAATCTGTATATTTTACTCGTTATTTTTCTCGTTTTAACTTATGTATGGAAGCTGTTTATTTGATTAGGTCGTCTAAGCTTTTAAAATGCTACTGGTCAAGGTGTTTTTAATTATTTTTGATTTTCTAGGTCATTCCTATATGATATGACATGTTCAGGACTTAATTGTCAAATGCATTTTTAAATACTCGTTATATATTTAATTTTGCTCTGGTCATTAGGCAAATATGACACGTTCTTTAAGGGTGCTCGAATGCGGCAATTGGACAGATGTAAGCAGGTGCAATTTTTAGTTAGCCTAGACTGAGAAAAAATGGATTTAATGGTGCCGTGGTAACGTGAGATTGTATTGTGGAGTGTATTAACGTTGTAGGGTAACATTGTATTGTCTAGTTTCAGCGATTTCTTCAACGTGTGGGTGAGATTATTACTTTACTTGCACAGTATCTGGCATTGTAACTGTAATTGCCGATTTATATAGCACCTCTTTGAGAGAAAATTATCAGAAGCTTAGAGAGATGGATGTGTGGCCATCTCTTTGAATTAGCTCTGCTTTAATGATGCATGTTCTGTTAAGTTTTGATGATTACCTGTGAATGTTGAAGCTTTTAAGCCATAGACCGAATCAGCGACGTGTTTTATGTACCTCTGGAGAGGGCCGATGAAAAGTTTACTGTTGGCCCTGCAACCTCTGAGTGGCCCGCTGAAAAGTTGTCTGTAAGTGATTGTATATACCAAATTTAATACAAGTTCTTCTGGGTTTGTGGTACTCGTAAATGGTCAACTCCAAAGCGTTTGTCGTTTAGTTTGTTGGGCTCTATTTTTTTGTTAAGTTATTGTGTAGCAAGTGCAAATTTCTTAGGTGCACTAATCATGACTGTGTTCTGTGAATTGGTGTCTCAATAACAGTGTCTTTTTGGTGTAGCGAACTGTTTTCATTCTAGTCGCCTATACTGTTGCTAGACTTTACAGTATTCGCTGCTTAGTATTAAGTTCTCGAGAACGACTTACTGAATGCGTATTACACAAATGCTTGTATTATGTCGTTAGGTCATTTGTCTTTGAGGTGCAGGTGATAATAATAATTCAGTGATTTTACATTGCTGCAATTGTTGAAATTCCAAAACATTCCCGTTGTTGAAGATTCATCCCACTATGTTATGGTATTGATTTATTAAGTTTTTGCAAATACTTATTTGACTTCTTTCATTTGTTGTCTCACTGATCAGTATGCTGTGCATAGTTCCATTAAATTCTTAAGAACTGTACAGCTAAATGATTTCCTTTCCATCATAATCAAGCAGAGTCGTGATTGGATGATTTTGGGGCTTGCCATTTCAACCATGCAAGCTGCCCAGGCCCATAAAATGAAGCATTAAACGAATTAATTTATTATAAGTATATTCTGCCACAATAAAACTAATAACAATAATAATGACAACCCTCAACTGTTGCTGTTATTGTTTTTAAGTGTTCCGTGTATTTAATATACTATTTGATTGCTTTTTATGCAAATTGTTTCCTAGTCAGCTCGAAGAAATTAATTCTTTTGCTGCAGTAGTGACCCCGCATGCTGAAACCAGAGGGCCATGGCAAACGGGCGTAATGGCCAGTCTGCCACTGTGTTCAAGTCAGGAAACCATTACAGCGGCATCAATGTTGACCGCAGTTAGTACTTTGATGGGTGACCATCTACGGAACAATACTATGCCAAGTCATCCCTCTATCCTTTGGGGTACTGATGCAAGTTGTGTGTTTAAAACGGTGCTCTGCTACTGGCTTGCTGTCATGCTCTACCTTAGCTTGAACCTCGGTTCCATACTTCTTGGGTGTTTCCAGAGGGGAATGTGTACATCTATTGGGCAGAACTACACCAGATGTTGGCTCGTCTGGAACATGCTCCCCTTGGCGCTGCGTTTGCTCCCCAGGGTCCACTCCGATATGTGGTGTTCTAAAGCATGTTCAAAACTGTCCTTTTAGCGGTGCTGGGGTCAGGAGCACTTCTGAGTAGTAGTCTTGAATGGGTGCTATATAAATCTCTCTAATGAATGAATTTACCGTTTTGACAATCTTCACACAGCATAGCAATCGTAGAACAGAATTATATTGCGTCTCATTCAACAACATCTTTAGAAAGGTTCTAAGCACAGACTCGACTACTAACACAACCAACGTGGACCAAGAAGGGACATTGAGCGTGAAAGTGGAATGCTTGTGAAGCACTAACCAACGCCAACGATCGTCTGTTACAGAATTTCAATGTCTTAAAGACGTATCATTTTTAAATCATTCAAATCAACGTTGGTTGTGGCTAACAACAGGAACTGTTCTACTACTAGTTAGACAAAATAATTAAAAGTGGTAATTACAGCCTGAATATTATCTAAACAATTCATCATTCTGTGGCCCTGTGGACCTATCCACATATTGCTTGGTAGCTAAAACCCTGACGAGTGTTCTTCATAGGATTCAACCTTTCTCAAGTGAATGAAAAACAGATTATTTTCAACAGAGAAGAATTTGCAAATGACTGCAATTCAGTATCACAGTAACAACTTGACCGAAAATTTCTTCAACAGAAACATTAACTGTCATGCAAGACTTTGGGTGTTAGATGAATGCCACAAAAACGCAGCTTTGTCTATGATTGCTATAAAAACGCATCCCTTTAATACTGTAATAAAGTCAACGGTTTCATTCCAAGATGGCAGCATTACCCGCTCGAGCATTTTGCATTTTTTTTTAAAGTCATCTATCTATAGCAATAAAAGTAAGAGACAGATAACACAAGTCTTAATGTAGCCGGTAGTTTTCTGTTTACAGTGTGTAACTTTTAATCCACCCCCACAAACAATTACAGCTTTTGGTCACAGATGCCAACTGCTTACATCTGCCTTAAACTACATGCTCCAAAAAGATTTACAACACTGGGACGCTCTAGGCTACAGATTAAGGATCACAAAATTTACAGCCGGTAAATTTTATACATGGATCTAAGTGAATAGTGTCTTACAGGCATGTTATACAAATCGACGTCAAAATGATTGTATTTGTTTTCCGCAGAAAACAAACGCGGATCACAATAAAAACTAAACCAGAGTTATGGTTTGGAACGTTAAAAGAAGCCCATGTCAAACAAAGTCCCAACAACTTCAATTGTATAACAGTGGAACTAATTCCCAATCAAAACTGTTGTTGTTTTTGAAGGGGCGCTATCCAGTTAAAGTAATTCGCTAATGAATGTACAGTTGAAACACAAAATCATTTGAATGTAGCTAGTTAACTAGTGGCTCCGGCAACACGTCCTAGAGGCGATGCCTAGGTTCGCTGGGCCTCGCGTGGGTAGTATTTCGCCAGCGTGTCCTGTGGGATTCGCTTCAACATCTCCTTCGGGAAGATACGCAGCAGCTGCCAACCGATGTCCAGCGTCTCGAAGATTGTTCGGTTTTCGTACGGACCTAGAAAATTAAAAAGCGCATCACATTCGTAATGTAAGGTAATGTAATCAGCTCTAAACACATTCTGTGTTTACCCTAAGTTTTGTGAAGTTTATACATGGCGCTATATAAAAGCATTAATATTCATATTTTATGAGCCTCTACTTTATGCTGCAAAACATCTGTGAGATCAAACAAGAAAGGCATGGTTCTAGGTAACTAAGAAATTATAACCGAATGTGTTGATGCCTTGTTGATAAAACACCAGTGCTACTGAAAAAGAAGAGCAGTTCCTTAAGCTAGCCCTGAGGCAGCCATGGGTATGAAGAGTTAGTGACTTCATTTTCATAGCCTCGGCATGTGAGGGTGGATGGCCAGTCCTCTCCCTCGCCGTCTCGTCTTCCCACTGTCAGTGTACTCATTGTAGCTGAGGGGCTATGGAAGTTAATAATTATTAATTATAATAAAAATAAGACGACAATGGCAATATAGAAGCGGTTAATCAATGAAAATTAATTAATTACAACTAATATTTATGAAGTTCCAGTACAGAATGCTGCTTACTTTGGGCAATGAAGTTCTTTTCAAACTTCTGGAGGAATTCCAGGTAGAGAAGATCATCAGCCGTCAGAGCCTCCTCACCAACGACGGCCTTCATCGCCTGCACATCCTTACCAATGGCGTAACAAGCGTACTGAAAAAGACACACCCACTAGTCACTCATAGCACACCAACAGTTCCTTATTAAAGTCTATAATTGCAATTGCAAAATTAAGTAGTGCCACTTAAAGATAACAGTTGGAAGTGCACCTCACCTGACAAAACAAAAATCAAATAGAATGTTCATAATAACAATACAGATTCCCAAGTTTGCCAAGACATCCCATCCCGTCTGGGAAAATCCCCTATCCTCACTTTCCCTTACCACCACCTTTCACGCCTCTCCCGTTTCCAATCTTCACGCCCTCTCCCTGCTCTATTTCTCTCGTCCCTCTCTCCCATAAAGTTCATGCCTCTCCCGTTTCCAATCTTCACTCCCTCTCCCTTTCCATCTCTCTTGTCCCTGTCTCTCGTCCTTACCAAGTGCCTGGAAATTCCTAGAACTCATGTCATTCGTTCGATAATGCCAGCATAATACGTATTCTGAGCCAAACATACTAAACGGATCAGAGGCCATGGACAGGCATATTTAAGCATATTTATGATACTGATAGTTTACCAGCTGGTTTGAAACATCGGCATGGTCATCACGCGTCATCTTGTCTCCAATGGCAGATTTCATCAATCTTGACAATGATGGCAAAACGTTGATTGGAGGATAGATCTAGTTTAAAAGAAAATTGAAAAATTAAAACAAAATCTGCAAACTGAAATATTACAGTGAAACTCGAAATACCATTGTAAAATTTATCACACCTGAAACTTTCATCGTAAACTCAGTCGAATATGAATTAAGAAATGACATCAAAGCTTAAAATTTGTAACATAACAGTGGCATATGAAAATTGTAAACTTACAGAAAATCGGAATTTAGGAAATTACGGCCAAATCTAGGAATTACAACATTACAGTGACATCTGAAACTTCAGCTGTCACTTTAAAATTACACATAAAGTGTTTCATTACAGTGTTTGTTTAATGACCATACATAATACTTATAGAGCGCAAGTAACTAGAACTAAATACACCACACACGCTTTCTTACACACAAGGAGTATGGAAGACAGCCTATGCTGTAACCAATGCAGCTAACTGAACTTAGTCAGATGACATGATCAAGTAAGTATTTTATTCAGCCAGTCTGACCTGTCTGTTGTGAAGTTGTCGGTCGACGTAGATCTGACCCTCAGTGATGTAACCAGTCAGATCAGGAATGGGATGGGTAATATCTGAAACATTAACACCATACAACTGCATTTAATACTGTCCTCCATGCAAAGTTCAATAGTTCACACATGACAGAATATAGATGGAGCTGAGCAAATGTTAATGAAGGACTAGCTCAAGATCCCTAGTACAATACAAATGCTCTTGATTTTACCCTCCTTGCAAAGTTCAGAAGTGCACACACGACCATACAACAGAACATCGACGGTGCTAAGCAATTACGCATATTAAGACTCACTCAAGGTCCTTACACAGTGACTGCTTAAGTGGAGGCTCGAACCCGTACTCTCCCTGTTACATGCTGAGCGCTCTAACCTATCAGATTCACTCATATTTCTAATTTCATTCAAGTCAAAGTGAATGGTCTTCCTTTTCAACTAGCTTATCTACCATAACTAGCTTATCTATCTTGTTCCCTGATGCAGGCACTGACGCAGATCGAGAGCGCTGCTGATTTTTGAGCGGCGCTATATAAATGTTCAATTACAATTACCACAGCCTGACTTCAGACGTTCTTGACCAACCGGATTTCAGCTACACCTCTACAGTTTCATCCATTGATGATGGTTTGCATACTAAAAGAAAATGATGCTCTAGATATGAGTAGATTAGATTTGAGCTCGAACCGTCGTTTGGCATGGTCAGAATGGGAATCTGCGTAATGGATCCGCTCCTTCCTTCGACTCTTCCGGCACGTTCGTAGATTGTGGCCAAATCCGTGTACATGTAACCTGGGAAACCACGACGACCGGGAACCTCTTCTCTGGCAGCAGACACCTGTCAATCATCCACAGTTGCCAATCAGAACAATCATATAGCCTTTATAAAGAAGACACCTGTCAATCATTCACAGTTGCCATTCATAACAATCATATAGCATTTATAAAGCACTTATATAAATCAACTCAGAAGCACAACGTTGATCCTTCTACATTATATAGTACTGCACCATTTCTTTATTTCCACAGCCCATACTTACTGACAAACATCGATTGTTAAATTCATCTAGGCCTTTAAAAATTATAATGTCATTTAAGCTGGATATAGACAGTGGAGATTCGTGAATTTCATGAAGTGTGGGCCCTGAATTCTTGGCTAATCCTAGACACAGCCATGGGAGTTATGAAAGCATAACGGTGTGACCTTGCACGCTTTACAAAAAGCACCTTCACTTGTTTAGCCTCAGCAGTCAGCATACGAACATAGCTAGACATTTCTCTCCCTCACTGCCTGAACTTTCCATCAACTCATGTACAAATTCTATAAACAAGTTCACTAAAGGACACATTTTTTTATTCACTGCACTTAACGCGAGCAAGACAAGTAAATCTTAATACAAGACAAAAAACCTGTCCATGGTCATTGCACAGTCTGCTAAGCAAGGCCAAAGCCACAATCGTTTGACCACAGACCCAAAGCACTATTGAACGAACCATCAAGATGAAATAAACTGCTGATCAGTTGGCCTATGACAAAGCTGGTTGCCTACCTCACGAAGGGCCTCAGCATATGAACTCATGTCTGTCATGATGACCAGCACGTGCTTCTCACACTGATACGCCAGGAATTCAGCAGTCGTCAGGGCGATACGTGGCGTAATGATACGCTCAATTCTACACACAAAAAGACGCACATTATAATTAGACCCAACACAAGTTTCCTTCGGTGCATAAGTAAGTAGGTATATGCTTTATTAACCAATTGCTAATTGTACTTTGGTGTACAAACTCTAATAAACACAGTTAAAAAGTGGGTGTTTCCAAATAGGAATGTCATCACGTGCATTAGATTTACATCTAATATACATAAAATCCTAACAATAAATGTTTTGTGCAATGGTAAACATGGATCTCTGCCTCTCTGTCTCACAGATTGATCTTCAGGCTATTGGCCTGATTACAGCTTGGGTTTGGTCAATAACTTGTGCATCAGACACCGGCACAATAGAAGTTTCTAATTACAATTTCAGCCATATTTACCAGAAACTTGTATTTATCAGTACATGGTTTTCCATAGGAACCACATAGCCTCTAACTTTTCAGTTAATGTATTGGGTAAGGCCCTGTGCAACGAATTCCCATTTGAATGGACACTATCTTAGGTCCCCGTGGGCTTAATGTGCTAGTCGAAGCTAAAAATCTCGGAACTATCTCTGAATTGATCTTCATGAGAATGAGACAACTCACGTTGGATCATTGGCGAGATTCAGGAAGAGACAGACGTTATCCATGGAACCGTTCTCCTCAAAATCCTGCTTGAAGAAACGAGCCGTCTCCATGTTAACCTACAAGAAACGTCAGAGGCAATGAACCATATCCGCTCAACATGCAGCAATGATTTAACAAAGCTGACAAATGCTGACAAATAAAATTCTCCTGTCAGGTTACATTTTTACATATAGAAGAGCCTTGTCATACCATGTTTCTTTATAAAACACTGATTTTGATATAACATGGTTAGTGACATAGATCAACATACTCTCCATCTATATATCGCAGCTACTCAACAGTCACTAGTTACCATCTTCGCTCTCGGGCCCTCAATCTGCCACCAAAAGACGAACAGAACTTTATATACCTGGTCCTCTTTAAGAACGCATATCAATAAATCACCCAAACGGTGATTGCGCCCTATCTACATACCCAAAAATATCAAGGCCTAGTTTACGCTAAACAAAACTAAATATCGATTTGATTTGTAAACAAGTTGCGTTTGTGTCATTTTTTCCTCAGAATAAATGAATATTGATTAATTGATGGAACCTAAATTTAGTTCTGCAATGGCATTGTAACAAAGTTCTGGTGTACTGTACATCTGCACAACGCTCATTAAGTTGATCAGCTTTGCTAAAGCTATTGCATTCATGAGAATTATTCCAGCTACAGAAAAGATATGTTCAAAATAGATTTCACTTTCTTTGTTTATCAGCTGGGGCATGCAAGGTTCTGTTAACCCTTCTCTTGGAGTCTTCTTATTAGCATTTACTTACACCCATGGCAGCGAAGACAATGGCAAAGTTGTCGTGATGGTCATCCAACACGCTCTTCCCCGGCAGCTTCACAAGACCACCCTGACGACAGATCTGGGCGGCAATCTGTCAATTTAAAAAATGGACATCTGGTTACAAAGGCAGTCGAACAAAAAGCACAAACCCAGTCCAATTCGATAACGTCCTCCACACTGCTACATCGTAAGCCTTGAATTCTTTAAATAACACCTTTGTGGTTTTTAGAAAGTGCTAGAAAGACTCAACAGTGCCACAAGCTTTGTAGCCATAAAGTAGGACACAGCCTCTTATACTGATACATTTGTCACAGTCTAAAGTCTCTGCTCTCCCAGTACTTCAATAACAAATACCAGACTGTAAGGAACGGAGCTCAGAAAGAGAAACAACACACACTGATGAAATAGAAGACCATACGTACAATCCAAAGAATTAAAAGCAAATTTCATAGACAGAGTTTTACATATCTCAAATACGTTCTAGCACAAGACAAATGCCCACACTCTACAAGCAGCAACACGCACAACAGCAGGTAACTAAGAGTTGGTTTCTTTCCTCAGACATGACTCGTGTAGTTAGATCTGAACCTTGACGAGCAACTTGCCTCATTATGCGGAAGGCCGTTGGCTGAGAAAATGGGAATCTTCTGTCCTCTGGCAATGCTGTTCATTCCATCAATGGCCGATATTCCAGTCTGGATCATCTCCTCCGGATAGATACGTGACCATGGGTTGATTGGCTGACCTATCGACCAAAATCACAAGAACACAACAAACGTACTTTCAATCCCAGCACCACCACATACTGTACGAATACACTTAGACAATACCATGCGAGTAATAACATAAAAGAAGAGCAGTTCCTTAAGCTAGCACTGGGGCAGAATTCGCTTACAAAGCAATCAGAAAACTACAGGGATACTGAGAGTTTACTATGGAGCTGTCGAAAACGCTACCTATAATTTCTTTCATCAATCCAACTTCTTTTAAAGTAGAGAATTATTTTCATCAGTCCAACTTCGGGGGAAACGTCCGGGGGAATGTCCTAGACCCACCTTGGATGTCGAGGTAGTCCTCTGCCAACACAGTCGGTCCTTTGTCGACTGGCTTTCCAGAGCCGTTGAACACTCGACCTACGCAAACACGAAAGAAATGAAACAATTTATACAGTGCAGCTCATCATCACAACAATTTCATGCATTCATAGACCTCAAACTCTGCCACTAAATGTACTCTGGTAGTGCCAGTCCCAAGCCTGGAGAAAGGAGGAGGGCAACACTAATCGTCTTTGTTATGATACAGTGTCATTAAGCAGCAACAAAACAACCAACCATTACAGATAACTGCATATTACTAAGCATAACTAATACAGCAATCTGCCTAAAATAATCATTATGCTTCTTTAGCCAGGTTTTGAGTATATGATTCAAGGCCTGGATGCCACCCTTCAAACAAGTGCCAGGCTGTCCAGGTACCGGCTGACAATCCTATATATTATTATTTAAGAAATTAAATACATCTATTCACTTTAAATTAACCAACAATAATAAGAGAAATAAAAGAGAATGCTTCAAGCACATACTTTAAACACCTACAATGAAGAAAACCTTGATGGCAAAATGCAGCAATGAAACTTATATGTGTCATGCAAAGGCAGTGACCTTAGCGTTTCAGACCGAGCCTCAGCTTTGTGGGTCATGACCTCATCCTCATTAACATCAGGGTAAATTAAAATGAGTGCAAACCTAACATGTCCTCGGAAACGGGGATTCTCAAAATATCTCCGGTGAATTCGCATGTCGTGTGCTTGGCATCAATACCCGATGTGCCTTCGAATACCTGCAACACAGCCATCACAAACAGTGTTTACTCAATCCAAATTCATCATATAAAACTGACAATTTCTCACCTGGTTAAGAATCATTGTATGGATAGGCTGTTGTACTATTGCATTCCTGTTTTCACACTGCAGCGAGAAGATAAAACAACTACACTATAAAAAACACTACACTATTCATATATCACCTTAATGACGTGCTGCACTCATTTTCCAGTCGCTTTTGGTACATTCTCGTTGTTAAAGTGTTAAACATGTCATAAACAACATTCTCTACCTGTTTTAGACACTGCACTATTATAAGCTACAAAATGTGTCATAATGCACAAATATATGTGAATACTTATGTATCAACTTTTAAAACTTCTCAAAGGTGTTGAACATACAGTTGCCTGAAAGATTTAACAACAAATGATTCAAAATAAGTTGAAAATGTTTCTTGAGCCATATCATTATATTGAACTCACCTGTACGACAGCCTTCGATCCGCTCACTTCCAACACCTGACCGCTGCGCGTGCTACCATCGTGCAATGTCAGCTTCACAATTTCGGCAAATTTAGGAAACTGTAATACGTAAGAAATAAGAGATCGCGATTAAAAAACAGTCTAGACACATGTATCTTGAACATCAAAATACTTCTGATCAGAAGAGTCTTAACAAAGTGCATAAAGAAATTTACAAATGCAAAACCTGATTTATACTTTTATTTTTAAAAAAAACATAAAATATATCAGAACTTATATATCTATATTTGTAAACAGTTTTAGCTCTTTGAAACTCACTCACTACGGTCATGCAGGACAAGAAAAATATTGGTTTGTGTAAACTTGCTTCCACTGACATACAAGGTAGTTTAGGCACTGTAATTATTATTATTATTATTATTATTATTATTATTATTAATAAACGGACATTTTGAATTTGCACAATTTGCAAGTGCCTCAAAGTCATGTGCAATGACCTTGAGTTCAGGGTCGTTGGTGTATGTGCAAGTGACAGATGACTACATCAACAACTACCTAATCGTCTGGCTCAATCCGGTTCCTTTCAGTTTACAAAGAAGACAAATGTCTGAAGAAAATAAATATGTCACATTTAAGTTATGAGTACTATCAGATTGGTCATTATATTTTGGTAACAAAGGTACTGTGAAAATCAGTTGGTGTAACTTTCACAGTTAATTTTAATCTTAGCAGTCATATAGACTAGAATTTCAACACACAGTGCATTATGCCTGAACACCAAAAATGATAATAAACAGCAAAGCAAATACAGTAATGCTAACAAAACTAAATATTTGATAAAACTGATTCCAGTTAGAGATATTAAACAGTTAGCACACCTTGACACCATCAAGAATGACAAGAGGTCCGTTGACACCAGAAACGGTTTTGTAAGCTGAACACAAAAACAGATTTTCTTATAACACATGCATCCCCTTTTCAACACAATTCATTAAACAGCTCTCTTAACAGTCATCAAACACCAACGTACAGATTCATAAAGAGAATGATGATGGACCCACATTCTACACATTTAAGTTAGAGAGAAGTATAATCAAATGGCAAACAAGAACAAACCAACTGGACTGTGCTACAGAGAAAAACAAGAAAAAAGTTCTTTAAGTTATCCTAAAGAGGCACCCATGGATATACTTCATATTTCTTAGCCTAGGCATAAGGTCACGAACCCTCTTTATCACCACCTTCATCATCCCAGCAACAGCAAACAGTCAGTGTACTCCTTACATGCCAATTTGCTAGCGGGGCAGGAGTGGAACAGAAGCCTTTAAATTTTTTGCCCTGGTTTAGAAGTAAAAGACAAAACAAACACCACAAAAAAATCATTGTTGGATACTGGACCAGTAAGTGGGCAGAGATACACCAAATAACTAAGTGCTCAAACTTTATCCAAAGTCTAAGCTGATGGTGTATTTTGCATAATGGATTTCTAGTATCTCATCAAATATCAACCGGTTCCACCTGGTTTCCCATTGAAGACTAAACCTGATCCAACAGTTTAACTGTAAACAACCTTAAACCCAATAAATTATTCTGTTCAAAAGCATATCGTAAAGCAATGCAAAGAAATTCAGAAAGGAGTTGTTCACTTTGTGACATAAAGCAATACTAAACCAGAACAAGAAAGTATGATCACGCATAAAAACGCCATGTCTGCCTTATGGACCCCACACAAACAAATCAGATCCTATTTTGCCCGAAAATTTCCCTTAGTCAAGGAAATCAAGAAAAAGCTGCATCAAGTGACTTATCGTGTTTTGGATGCTTAAAGAACTTGCCATACATTTACATGACCTATTGAACCCTTTAAGGGTGGTAATACACCCCAATCAGCTTGGCTAACCCTCTCATGTTGCTTACAAGAACAAAATAGCAAAACCAAACCACCTATCACAGAAATCTAACCACATCACAATGACATATGTAGAACCTGGAATTTACTTTCTGTACCATGGGCAGTATTTGAAATTACGTAACTTAAATTACTTGAAATTGCGCAATTTGTAATTTATTATTTTGTAATTCAATTACATTTCCCATGTACTTTGCACTTTGAAATTACATTTCATGTCCCAAAGTAATTTGTAATTCAGTTACATTAATTTTATCCAAGTAATTTGTCCATCCTTGGTACCACATAACTTCAGTTCGACAGTCATATCCTTGTGACTTACGAAAATCCATGCATTACGCTACATTACATCAGAATGGCTAGTCAAATGCCAGTTCTGGTAAATTACCAAAAGGAAGAGAATTAATACGTGAGCATCATAAATACTGCCAACTCCAAAACCCCTACAGTCAGAGAAAGAGAAATCGGAGAAAGAGTTACGCCAATTTTATTAGTATTTTCCCCACTAATTAAAAGTCAGGTGACTCTATGAATTTTGTAAATATCATCAGCAAACGCCAGAGTTTGCAGTATTAAACGAAAATACGATTACAATACAATTACTTCTCGTTGGGAAACAATAGTAAACGCTACACTTTGTCCGGCTTTTCCAGTCCAGCGATCTGGATGGTCCGGTCAGGATCCAGTACCGACCAGAAACTCTGGCCGGATTCGCGTCAAAACGATCGTAAAGGGGGGAGGGCAACCCATCGATAATCGCCGACAATAATACCAATCAATCGTCCGCCATCACTTACTCAGTCTCGGCTGCGAAAGGTAGTTACGAGTGACGGCCAGATGATGCGTCTTCTGGGCGGCTGCGTGGTCCATCGTCCCTGGTTTCGACATCTTTTTCTCGTTTTAAAGACCTGCCGAACGATGAAGATAAACGGTCACAAGACTACAACGCACACCTCCTCCGTCTATGGCTCTGCTGACGACTGAGAGCGGAATAATTATTCGTCGGTTGATATTATGGCTCCTCCTCTCATGTTAATTATACGACGGCACGTGACGACGAGCGCAGGATCAATCCAGCGCTATGCCGGATTTTATGAGTGCAAAACGAGTCGTTCTCCCGTGAGAAAATAACCCGTTATATTCGCACGTGAAATAAGTAAGATTATTATTATTATTATTAATTATTGTAATTTGTAATTGTAAATGTAATTGTGATTGAACATTTAAATAGCGCCACTCAGAGATTCAGAGGCGTTCCCGACCCAAGTCAGTGCTGTCACTAACAGGCTAACAGCGTTACCGAAACAGAGTAGGCCTATAGAGGGAGAGAAAGGCCGAGGAGGATAAGCCTGCATTATTCAGGGCTGTTGAAGGCTTGGGTTTTGGGGGGTTTTTTAACCCAAAAAACCAAAAAACGCATTTTTTTACAAATTTAGAAATTATAAATTCCAAGAATTGCGTCTCATCAACTCTCTTGGCAATTGTTGTATGTTCTTTGTTAACTTCGTTTTATGACATTCTACGGTTCTTCTGCTCTAGTTAATTGCATTTATATGCATCTGATTAATTTGAACGGCATTATGCCTATGCCCTTTTATGAGTTTTATGATGCGAAATAGGAAAATCTCAAAAACAAAAACAAAAACTTTTCATTTTGAGAAAAATTTGGTTTTTTGCACTTCTGGTATTATTCAGGGCAGTTTTGAGTGAAAGACCTGTGGAGAGCAAGCAAGATGTGAGGTTTTGTTGAGTTCGCAGGATGGATCAAATAATTATTTGTCGTACTACTGACGAAAGTGCAATTTATATGCATAGTCCTGTTTTGCACACCATCACCGTCCCATGCATGCATGTTCTCTCTAATGAACCCTTGTCTCGCCAGGCGTCGTAATAAACCCAATGAACTAATCTTTACTCGCCAGGTGGCGCTACTCAATAGTCCATCAACAGGACTGGCCCATGTATTATTATATTCGTTTAATGGCACACACACACAAAAACAGCTGACACACCGCAACTGATTACAGCTAGTTCTGAAACAAAGAAATTTTTTAACGCAATCCTCCGATGTAATTTAGTCTGTGCATATTACATTGTAAATGTGTAAGCCTAGGTAGCGTGCGCCTTATTGACTTAGTTGAACTTTAAACTTTTGACAACTATGTATACGATAGCCTAATGGAGACGAGAATGGATGGTGCTGTATTATATAGCCGCTGTTTGAAGGTCCAGGGTAAACAGCTGGGGCGGGTTGATAGACTACGAGAATTAAGACCTATGTAGGCTATAGGCCGACACTGTGCACGTATGTGTATAGGCTATTACAACATATTATATGCATGCAAGCATGTATAGTAAAGTAACTCCGGACAACTCCTCTAACACGATGCAGTGCTCGTGAATAAGCTGATGCCCTGCGTTCAAGTTTTGAGTAGCGCATTAGAAATCGGGAGTTAAGGACTATTTGCCCGAGATCTGGATCTGGTTTTTCCAGTGAATTGCGAGTCTGCATTAATTGCGATTTTCATTCTAAACAACCACCGACTAATGTCTTTGACATTATAATAGCAGCGCTATAGATTAGATTAGATTAGATTAGATTAGATTAGATTAGATTAGATTAGATTAGATTAGATATTAGATTAGATTAGATTAGATATTAGATTAGATTAGATTAGATTAGATTAGATTAGATTAGATTAGATTAGATTAGATTAGATCAGATGATTTCAGATCAGGTCAGATTAGGTCAGATTAGGTCAGATTAGGTACACCGTATACAGTCGCTAGACCTGGGAGTCGACCCCAATAAGTCGACCCCAGTCGACTTGGGCATCCCAAGTCGAGTCGAGTCGTTTCTGCTTAGCGCAACTGACTCCCAAGTCGAATTTGTACAGAAAAGTGACCTCAAGTTGTTTTCTACACAAGTCGACTTAAACCGACTTGGGACACAAACAAATCGAAATTTATCTCGCCACACTAATGATCGTGAGGCCATGATGGCGTTTGAGCAGTTGTATAGTGTTTTTAGTGTGAACAAGCGTTTTTAAGACCTATTGTGTGTTATGGTTGTATTGTATTGTATTGTATTGTATTGTATTGTATTTGAACACTTGTTATAGCGCCCCAACCAGATTTCCCATTCAGTGGCGCTCCCGACTACTGCGCGAACGCTGAATCGGAGTTTCACGCCGAAGCGCATGAGCAATTGCGAGTGAAGGACTTGCCCAGGGTCCCTACGCGGCGACTTTGAGGTGGATTCGAACCCGCAACCCTCCAGCTGCAAGGCACTGAACATACCCCTACACCACCGAGCCCCAGTTGTATTGTGATGTGTTGTATTGTGTGTTGTATTGTACTCCACGTTTATAATGCGACCGAGCCACCCGCAGTAAAGATCCGAGAAATTAATCTCTGATAATCCGACCCGACAATACACATGACAATACACCTGTATATATGTATAAACGGTATCCTATCATTTGGTCGAAAGTCATTTGGTCGAAATCATTTGGTCGACGATGAAAACATTGAACGATCAAAAAGTCGAATGATCGTTTGGTCGACAATCAAAAAGTCGAACGATCAACAGATCGACAATCAAAAGGTCGAAAATCAAAAGATCGACATTCAAAATGAAGCATGTTTAAGAATTCCGACGATTTTACTACAAGTTTTCGTATACTCGACTGGAAGGTTCATTTCAGACAAGCTTAGTGGGTTAGGCAAAGGTGCCTGATACTTGTGTCTAACGCGTCTTATTCTCTGTTTTAAGTTAACGGTAGTTGGCAACTTACCGGTGACTCCAGCTCCGACACCAGTTGCAACACTTGCAACGATACTGTGTGTTGCTTCCGTAGTGGTTTGCGCCCGTTGTTTCATATCACCTACAACTCTTCTTGCACCGATCTCGGCTGAACTTGGTACATGGTTATGCTCACATGGCGACTTTCTTACGACGTCGTCTTCTGTAATGCACCGAGCCAAGCATTTCGTATCGCGATATTCGGAACATTTCCAATAAATTTTGTTATTTGCACTCTTCTCTTTGTTAAATGAGTAACCGTCCTGAACCAACATATCCGCACCACGGTTGCTTTTGACGAATTCTAAAGTCATTATTATCTTTATTTTATGAAATCATTATAATGCTTAGACAAGACTTCACTTTCTTACGACGTCGTCTTCTGTAATGCACCGAGCCAAGCATTTCGTATCGCGATATTCGGAACATTTCCAATAAATTTTGTTATTTGCACTCTTCTCTTTGTTAAACAACTGAGAAACTGACCTTTATAAACCTGTAAGCCTACCTTGTTTGTAGGGATTAGGGCCGTTGGAAATGCTGTTCCACGCTTTCGGTCTATGGACTTCGACCTTTTCATCGTTCTGATGCATTGAAAAATTTCTTACAGTCCGTTAGGCCTATACAATCTCCTTCAGTTATTGGCTAATTAATTTTGTTTTCATTTCACTTTGGAATGTTTTTCGACGCTATGTAAAATTTCGCACCTTCCTCACACATTCCTTTATACCTGTTCAGTTGCGGTCTATTGACTTCGACCTTTTCATCGTTCCGATGCATTGACAGATTTCGCACCTTTCGTCTTACATTCCGTTAGGCCTATACACTCTCCTTGATTTATTGGCTAGTTAATTTTGTTTTCATATCACTTTCTGTAGTTCACAACCTCCCTCTCTCACAGACTGATCGAAGTTCAAGTGTGTATGTGAGTGAGTGTCGGACTGTGTGTATGTATGTATGAGTGTGCGCACTTGTAGTAAAATCGTCGGAATTCTCTTAAACATGCTTCATTTTGAATGTCGATCTTTTGATTTTCGACCTTTTGATTGTCGATCTTTTGATCGTTCGAATTTTTGATTGTCGACCAAACGATCATTCGACTTTTTGATCGTTCGATTTTTTCATCGTCGACCAAATGATTTCGACCAAATGACTTTCGGCCAACTGATAGTAAACCTGTATAAACATGTTCTAGTTGAGCGGGCGGTCGGCTTCGCGTGTCTTACGTAAACATTGACTGAATAGCGCTTATACTGAGCACCTGCTAATAGCGCGGGAAAGTTAGAAATTGCTGATTACAGTCGAGTTTAATAATGCAGTTGTCTTAATACAGTAGATAGAGCTGTATATTGAGAGTGAAGTGTTAAGAAATATAGTTGATTTATGTTGACGATGTACACTGAATTGAAGTGTTGAAGATAAAAGTTGATTTTCATCTCATTTGAAAGAGTAAGAAGAAATATTCAAAAACGCAGAACGGTAGGCCTACTGCGATATTATTTTGTATTATCGACGCCGGTTGCGGCGGTTGGGCTAAGCAGCTACTTATGCCTACTTATTTTTATCGGTGTCGATTTATCTATACCATGAGTTATTATATGTTAAAGCGTCACACGTACGTCTCATAAAACTGGTGAATTGAAATGTTAATAACAATGTTAGCACGTCTGCCTTTTCAAGAGTTGAACGCGCGCAAATCGATGAACTTTTAGTTGTCAGTGAATTCGACCCAAAGAAATCTGGATCGCAAGCCAATCAATCGATCGTTTGGCGCTACTTTGGTGCACTGCATTAGTCGTTTGCAGACGGCAAAACTGTTGTATTAGACAATGATCGACTATATTGTCGGTGAGTGGTAGTACTTTAGGATGATACGCATGCATTGCTATTTGAATGACGTTAGTGGCCAAATAATTATGATAACAGAATTAAACTGTGTCATTATAACACGCCATTCAATGCAACCAGTTCGCGGTCCGCGACAGATTCTTCTGTTGACCCATTAAAGCATTACAAAACTGTTCAGGAACAAATACAAATAGCTTAAAATATGACTAATAAGCAATTTTATGCACCAGGTGTTGAGATCTCATTACTCATTAGTATAAGAAATTAATGCTTGCCAAGCAAATTCGCATGACATTTTTGTATTATTAGCCGTACTTAATCGTAATTACCAATTTACCATGTCAGAAGTCGACTTTAAGTCGCAAGTTGGTTGTTTTTCTGCCAAGTCGGATCAAGTCGTTTTGACTCCAAGTTGTCGACTTCAAGTCGACCTCAAGTCACTTTAGGGTCAAGTGGGGTCAGATTGGCTGACCAAAGTGACTCCCAGGTCTAACAGTCGCAGCGTAAAATCCATCCAAGCTATGCCATGGGCTCTCGTGTATTAAAGTTGTTGCCCAAAGAAATAGAACCGGCCTCCAATGTTTCTTCGATGCTCGAACTCTTCCTCTCCCTTGAATACAGTAGGCCTACTGTATTTGATATTGCCCTCCTTCGAAAGTTCAGAAGTGACACAACCATATAGGCCTACGACAGAACATCGATGACGCAGAGCAATTGTGAGTGAAAGGTGATTCCCGGGCCCTTGTTATACAGAGTCGTGTGCTTTTGTAAATAAAGCGTCATTATGGCATGCCAGGTAACTTGTTGCTGTCATAAATATGTTTCACCCGCGCAAGGTCACACTCAAATGCTCAGATGATGATGACGACGACGACGATGATGATGATGATGAGAGTGATTAAACGATGGAAAGTGCCATATAAATTTCTCTTTAAGCTATATTACATTTACACAGCAATTGACTTTTCGTAACGTCATAATTATAATTATGACTATTTCACGTCATTTTCATGACGTTTGACGGACGGATGAAGAGTTTCTCTGAGCGTCATGATAATCAGTCAAGTTGTCGTCATCACTGGAGTGAACGTCAACGCAATCCTCCGATGATGACGACGACGATGATCTCTCCTGGTGATCATCATTGTGATGATGACGACGACGATGATGATGATGAACATTGTTTGTTTGTTGTTGCTTGTCTTTGGAATCTTCGTCTCGTTCTGGACTCTGATGATCGGACGTTGTTGTTGTCGTCGTTGTTGTCGTTGTTGAGTCGCTTCGTCGAGTCTTCGTTCGACGATTCTGGAACCAGACCTTGACCTATTTAAGAAAACGACAGAATCAAATAGTTTCCTACGAAAACGACCTTGACCTGCAATCGACTAGTTTGTTCCATAGAGATGTATAATATATAAATATATTACTAGAGCGAGCATCTACCATCTATGTTGAGGCTGCCGATTCAAAACGGCCTTGACCCTTAAGCTAGCCAAAAATGAGCGTTGACCGACGTCATAATCGAGAAATCGACGTCATAATCGATGTTTATTGCGTGGACACGTCACCAATTATGTTAATGAGCGCTGGCTGACGTCATGCAAGCTTCATTTCACAGTACAACTTCAGCTGTGATAGGCTACACAAAGGTAGGCCTAAACATCGATATCTATATTTAGAATGCCTAGCTTGGGGGTCAAGGTCGCTTAGCGATTGTAACTTCACTGCGACCTGAAGGAAACATACGTCATACGGTCTCTAGCGCTTATAATATATCTCATTGGTTTGTTCTCTTGAAAATGACCTAGACCTATTTAAGCAAACAGCAAGCAAACATCAGAATATATATAGTTTCTTTCTGAATGACACTTATCCTTGACATGAAAATAATAGTTTGTTCTCTTGAAGATCACCGTGATTTATTTAGGCACGCATGCATGGTTGTAAAGCATTTTCTCTCGGAAATGACGTTTGACCTAATCATAGACAGGGAAAGAGAGACAGACAGAGACGGACAGAGACAGACAAAGACAAAGACAGAGAGACATTGACAGAGTGAGAGGGGCAGAGAGACAGACAGAGACAGACAGAGACGGACAGACAAAGACAAAGACAGAGAGACATAGACAGAGTGAGAGGGGCAGAGAGACAGACAGAGACAGACAGAGACGGACAGAGACAGACAAAGACAGAGACATAGAGACCGAGATACATACACAGAGGGAGAGGGGCAGAGAGACAGACAGAGACAGACAGAGACGGACAGAGACAGACAAAGACAGAGACATAGAGACCGAGATACATACACAGAGGGAGAGGGGCAGAGAGACAGACAGAGACAGACAGAGACGGACAGAGACAGACAAAGACAGAGACATAGAGACCGAGATACATACACAGAGGGGGAGGGGCAGAGAGACAGACAGAGACAGACAGAGACGGACAGAGACAGACAAAGACAGAGACATAGAGACAGAGAGACATAGACAGAGGGAGAGGGGCAGAGAGACAGACAGAGACAGACAGAGACGGACAGAGACAGACAAAGACAGAGACATAGAGACCGAGATACATACACAGAGGGAGAGGGGCAGAGAGACAGACAGAGACAGACAGAGACGGACAGAGACAGACAAAGACAGAGACATAGAGACAGAGAGACATAGACAGAGGGAGCGGGGCAGAGAGACAGAGAGAGAGAGAGACAGTATATATACCTGTGTTTCCGTGAGCTGTAGGTCTCTGGCGATCCTCTTCCTTTCCTGTCCTACGATGTATCTGTTCCTGTCGAAAGCCTCCTCCAACTGAACCAACTGCGATGGACTGAACGCCGTTCTCACCCTCTTCGGCTTACGAAACGGATAGAAGAGATCGCCACCTGCAGTTGTTCAATAGCAGTTCAATACTTAAACAATTTCAATAGTAGACCTACTCGGATTTATTTTATCAGAAAATGTATCTTAAATAAGTCTTTTCAATGAGTGTTTTATAAATAAAAAAATACGGTACTCTATTATTGTTACTTATTATAGGCCTACTGTCTTGTAGTTGTCAATTTAAAAAGTATCTCTTGCAGAACAGTACGTGTTTCTTCAATAAACGAATATTAGGCTATTATTAGAACAAACCACTCAGGTACGCCCATGCAGTCTATGAGAGTCTGCGAGTAAGTTTAAATAAGCGAGTTCGAAGGTATTTACATGTTGCAAAGTCCTGCCTCCCAAAGCCACCTCTGCTCTAATAGTCGAGGACTTATTTAATAGGCATCAACCGATGGCACGCCAAAACCAGGCCATAATTAGGTCAATGCCCAGAGGAATTGGAATGCTCTTCCACTGAATTCCGCAAACTTTCAGTTCCTCCACCATCATTGCCAATCGCCCACCATCATCTGTCTATCCTCTATCTATCACCCCTCGGGCTTTTCACTCAAAACTGAAGTCTCACCTCTTACAAGAATTCATAGCCCGACTCAACTGATCCTGTACCTTCCAATTCTCGACATAAACGAAACTCACCTTAACATCAGCTACTCTCCCCTCTCATCCTCTGGCAACCGGACTCGGACCACCTTCTGACTTCCCTTTGGACAACCCCTCTGACTTGACGCAGCGCTAGTGTATAAACTGTTGCCTTGCGCTTGGCTTCGAGTGGCGCTTTAGAAGTTTGGAGATTATGATTACGAGCATCAGTCTACTATGGCTTACAATGTTTTGGTCTTATTTCCACCATGCACTTGTATAGCCTTACCTGTTGTGGGGAATTGATGCGGACCCGCTGCACTGGCAGCCAACCAGGCATAGAAGGGATCGGAGAGGTTCTGACCCAAGGAGAGATGCTCGTTGTGTAGATCCATGGAAACTGGAATGTGTGACGACGCGAAATAGGTCGGAATGTTCCTCTGATGGGCAGTGTTGTCTTGGTGGAGAGAATGCAATCCGGAGTATGGATACAGCGGACTGGAGCTGTGCTGGAAGAAAGGCGATGCCGGTGGAAGACGGTTGAGATGGAAGAGATCGGGTACCATCGGCGTTGGAGAAGGTGGAACGGGAGGTGTTGGAAAGAGGTCACCTGGAGTTAACTGGAATAATTCATCGCGTCCAGATTCGACCCTGACCTTCTGGGAGTCACGTGTTTCCGATCGATGATGTCTTTGAGGATGCTGCTGATGATGATGTTGGTTGGATGTCGGTGATGTCTTTGAAGAGATGATGGAATCGATGCTGAATGCTGCGCTGCACGGTTTTCTCATTTCTGACGTCATTGGAATATACATGACGTACGAAAGACAAAACTTAGCCTAACTTCTATAGCGCCTACAAGAATCAAGTTGCAGCGGCTGATGTCAGTTAACAGTTTTAGACGAACGCAGAGAAGAAACAGCTCTTTCAAACTTTCTCGGAGTTCACTTGCGATCAGATACTGTCGAGAGCTAAATTTGGAATTTCAAGCTTATTCTATCGTTCACGAATTTCCCATCTGCTTCTTGAAGACTGTCTAAAAGCAAATTTTAAATTGTAAACTGTCTGCAAGTTTCGTAAGTATAAGCCTGGTATTTATACAACTGCAGAAGAGCTAATTCGAAAGCTTCAAGCTTCTGTAACTTTCACACTTTTCAAAGGATCGTTCGGCAGAAACGTCCAAGAACTAATTTGAAATTCCAAGTTTCTTAAGTTAAACTGTTAAAGTTTAACGAGTTTTCGAACTGTTTCTATAAGATTTCCAAAGAGTTATATTGAAAATTCAAAAACTCCGCCACAGGAACTGGACGTCCCGATAAAGCACGGATGTTTTAATAGTCCAATCTGACGGTCAGTTGCCCCTCTGAGTGACCGACCCTTCGCCGGCCAATGCAAGCGCAGATGACCGCGGCTGTTAATCGACCGGGCGGGGGACGGGGAGGTCACCCACGCGAGGGTAACAGTGAACGGGGTCATGGGTATACAAGCAATAAATCACGGGGCTCGTTAGGACGGACTGACGGGGGCTTGGTCGACTGTTGCACTGGAACTGGGGGGCGGGTCACTTCCCCCGACGGACCGTTTAAGAAATGTTAATTGGCCGCCTTTGATGGGGACCCAGTCGCCCTGGTCTTTGTTGCCCCAGAAAACACACACACGCACATACACACACGTTCTCGCTTTCTCATATCGTTTGACCCTCGCTCCCAGTTGGCCAATCGAATACTATGATTGCAGGTTTTGAGCCAATGTGAAAACTTTTCATAGTACTTATAGAGTCTGAAAGTCCGTGGGACGCTGTAGCTGAATGGTTAGAGCGCTTGCCTTTTAACGCCGAGAGTAAGGGTTCAAGCTTCCTCCTCCTCTGAGCCGGTTGCTGTGTAGAGACCTTGTGCAAGTCCTTCGCTCACAATTGCTCAGCGCCATCGATTGATTCTTGGTCGCTAGACAGTTGCACTTAAAATGCGTGATAATAGTAATAATAAATAAATAAATTAGAACTGCGGATTTTAACGATTAATTAATCGATTAATCGTTAAAAACTTTAATCAATCAATTTGGCTTGTTCGAATAATTCTTTTTACTATTTCATGATATCGATGGCCCATTTCCGGAGTAGACAATTATGGAGAACAACGATAATGTGAAAAGTTTCAGTGGAAAATTAAGTGATCATTTTGCGTTTGCTGATGCACGTATATTAACACAGAAAGACAGACAGGCACGCAGACACATACACACAGACAGAGACAGATAGGCGGACAGACTGTAGATGCGCCGGACGTTATTTCGAGATCGTTTCAACATCAATAATAGCCTATAGTCTCACGCTTAAGATGCATATCATGCAGTTCGTTGCGAAAATTGGTCCCCTCAAGGCAAACACACACGGACAGTCTGTGCATATATATATATATATATATATTATATACATATATATATATATATATACACACATCCATACATATACAATTATACATATATACACACATATTTATATAAATTATATGTAAATCCTGCTCTGATGACAAGAAACATATGCCACCTCAACCTGTGCATCACTTTCGTCTCTAATGATCAGCTAATAATGTGGTCTATAGAAAACTTATGCTCTCTAGATTGACTTCACACACTGAGGTCGCTCGCAGGAGATCATGAACCTTAATAGCCTCTCTCTGCTCGTCTCTTTAAAGGTGTATCTCGCATACAAATAGCCTTAACACTTTGAAGGCGTTATTAACCCTTCGTTGATGATCTCCCCGTCTCTCTCCATTTGCGACTAACGATGTTGAACCTGTTAGATTTCATCCCGTCCGTTTCTGGTCATCGAACCCCCACTGATGTGTAAAGCACCTAACGCCCGTAGCTGGCTATAGTACCGCGCGTACCTTCACAGGAATTGCGCACCTGTATGAACACCTATAGATTGATAAGCTCAGGTAAACGTATACTATGCAGATTGAGTTTAAATGTGTATACGGTTAACGACTTATCACTGAATCTATCTCAGACTCATTTTTGTGTGTGTTTGTGTGTGTGTGTGTTGTGTGTGTGTGTGTGTGTGTGTGTGTGTGTGTGTGTGTGTGTGTGTGTGTGTGTGTGTGTGTGTGTGTGTGTGTGTGTGTGTGTGTGTGTGTGTGTGTGTGTGTGTGTGTGTGTGTGTGTGTGTGTGTGTGTGTGTGTGTGTGTGTGTGTGTGTGTGTGTGTGTGTGTGTGTGTGTGTGTGTGTGTGTGTGTGTGTGTGTGTGTGTGTGTGTGTGTGTGTGTGTGTGTGTGTGTGTGTGTGTGTGTGTGTGTGTGTGTGTGTGTGTGTGTGTGTGTGTGTGTGTCTTTAAAACTTTGCTTACTAACGGTTAGACGGTTTCTAATTAACCCGAAATCTGCGTTTGTTTCTGTCGGTAATGTAATGTAATGTAACGTAACAAGACATTTATATAGCGCCACTTAAGAGTCTCACAGAAGCGCTCAACACGTGGCCATCAAACAGCTGAAAAAGTGCGTCTTTAAGAGTCGAGAGAAAACCATATATGCATCAATCAATCAATCAGAATTTATATAGCGCCCCTTCAAGATCCCTACTCAGAGGCGCTCCCGACCCAGGCCATACGGAAGAATGCAGTCTTCAACAGTTGGTGAAACTGAGAACAGTTTGAAAGGTGTCGTAAATCTAGTGTTAGCCCGTTCCAGGTTGTTGGACCAACCACAGAGAAGGAACGGCTCTGCATTGTTGCAGAGCGGGCGAATGGGACCGCCAAGTCACCGTGGACAGAGGAGCGCAGTGCTCGGCGGTCCGTGCAAGTAGAAAGAGGGCGGCATAGCTCACGCAGGTAAGAGGGTGCCCAGCCTGCTAAGCACCGCCACACCAAGGACGCGATCCTGTATGAGATGCGTTGAGGGAAAGGAAGCCAGTGCAATACCTCACGCATATACTGAGATATGCGGTCGGTCTTACCAAATCCGCCAATGAGTCGAGCCGCAGCCCGGTGAACCCGCTCCAGCCTCTCGATTCGAACCCGCGGGAGACCAGCGTAGATGGAGGCGCAATAGTCTAGGCGGCTCAGCACAAACGCGTGAACTAAGGAGACTGCTGCTTTATAAGTCAGGGAGCGAGCAATGACCCTGAGCTGCCGCAACCGGTAGTAGCAGCTGCGGCAAACTTGATTTATATGAGGTGCAAAGGTGAGATCTTGGTCCAATAGCACCCCGAGGTCACGCCAGTGGTTAAATTGCTCATCCAGAGGTGCCGGGTCTCCAAGTCTTTACATATTTAAAACTTAAGCCTATAGTGCTAACTGCCCAATCTATAACCAATATATTTACGTGTGTATGTTTGTTAGTAGCCTGGTTATCAATACCTATAATGGCCTTTTCGAGTGTAGAAAGACTCGGATAAAATACAAAATGCGTTAAGCACCCGCATCATTGATTATTGCAACCACAAACATTAACTTCAATGAAATAAACATTATTTAACATCACATTATTACAGAGGACTATAGGCTTTGATCAACATGTCAATGCAATAACATGCAAAACACTTGGCAACAAATACCAAAAATTAATACGCAGAATACTTTCACATTGAAGAGCTCAGTAAATAAAAATTGACCAAAACAGTCTGACTACACTTAGATCATAGATGTTCTACATCAATCCATTTACAATTACAAATATAAGCCCAGTGAAAAGCTGAAAATTAAGCAAGAGTTTGCGAATACTGTCTTTTTGTCAATGCCACAACATGAGAACTTAGAAACATTTCCATACTGCCCTGCGTGCTTCTGTGGCTTTGCAGTTTTTCGGTGCTTTGCACTTGCCTAAATCTGTTTCAGCATGACGACCCTTAGCAATCCATGACTGCACGTACGAAAGTGGATTCCACTCATGCAAAGGCGGCCCAACAATGGAACATCTTTGAGGAAATAATGTTCTACACTTATAAACGTGACCTTAGAGGTGTGCAAATTAAGCTAATTTAGCTAAATCCACGTTCACATTCAGCAGTGCTAACAGACAGTGTGTGAATTGCACTAATACGTCTTTTAAACTTATTCCCTGAAGCCTCAGCTCCCTTCACATCTTTGAAATTTCTGTATTCCTGCTATTTTCGAAGAGAAGACAAAATTATTTGCGCAGATATAACTTTCCGGGATATTTTCAGAATATAGGCTTAATATTCAGGAAATGTTACGACTAGTCCATACTAGTTTTCTGGATTTAGAACGCTTGGTTGCAACTGTTTTTCAGGGACTGGGAAGAACATTTTGTGTTGCATCAGCAGTTCACCTCAGTGGCCCGGGAAGTGTTTGAAAGTTCTGTGAGCCATCTCTGCTGTACAGGCCTAAAGGCTAAAGTGGATAAAATTATACTTTATATTATATCCAATGGCGTAGCTAGACAGAGAGAGGGAGAGAGACAGACAGAGACAGAGAGAGACAGAGAGAGTGAGAGAGAGACAGAGACAGACAGACAGACAGACAGACAGAGACGGAGACGGAGATAGAGATCGACTCCGCAACGGTTCAACTGATTTGAACAAAGATAGGCCAGTAACATTATTATACACAAAGTCAGTGCATCGTTTCTGTGGCTCTGATTCTCAAAGGCAATACTAATCACTATGTGCCTGTAACCACTTAATATAAACACGATTTAGAATAGGTCTTACACAAAGACATCTTACGCATGTAGACTGTCAAACTTATCTCAGTTACCTTGCTAATGCCCTAATAGTAGAACACAAAACTCACCTCATTCAGGACCTTTTGTGTGAAAAGAAATCATTCATCTTTCGTTGTGCCACTTCTGATGGCTGATGCAAACTTTCATTTCGACATTTTGCTACATGCGCTATAACTGTTACTAATCAAAGGACTTGCTAGCCTAGTTCAGATTTCCACACCGATTCCATTACGCAAACGAGTCGTTACAAACTACTGGCATCCTTGTATACTCAGAGCGGGAAACAGGCTGACCGCGGGAAGGGATTATAAAACATTAATTTGAACTCGAGAGCCAGCCAGACAGACAGACTTTTTGTTTTTGACAGACAGACAGACAGACAGAGACAGTGAGAGAGAGAGAGAGAGAGAGAGAGAGAGAGAGAGAGAGAGAGAGAGAGAGAGAGAGAGAGAGAGAGAGAGAGAGAGAGAGAGAGAGAGAGAGAGAGAGAGAGAGAGAGAGAGTAAGAGACTGTCTCTGTCTCTTACTCTGTCTCTGTCTCGATCTCTCTCGCGCGCAAATGATACTTTTTAATGTTAATATAAATGTTTCCATAGATGATAGACATATCTCTCTGTCTCTCTCTCCTGAGGAGAGGAGAGGAGAGGAGAGGAGAGGAGAGGAGAGGAGAGGAGAGGAGAGGAGAGGAGAGGAGAGGAGAGGAGAGGAGAGGAGAGGAGAGGAGAGGAGGAGAGGAGAGGAGAGGAGAGGAGAGGAGAGGAGAGGAGAGGAGAGGAGAGGAGGAGAGGAGAGGAGAGGAGAGGAGAGGAGAGGAGAGGAGAGACAGACAGAGCGGGCGGGCGGGCGGCTAAAGTAAACACGTAGGCCAAGTAGTTTTCTATGATGCTAGTGAATATTGATTGAATAGCACTGTGAGGTTGACAAATAGGTTAATCTGATTTTGGGTGGCGGATATCAAATCAGAGGTGCCGGTTCTCACAATGCAGGTGGCGGCTCTCAAATCAGAGGTGCCGGTTCTCACAATGCAGGTGGCGGCTCTCAAATCAGAGGTGCCGGTTCTGAAATCCGAGGTGCCGGATCTCAGACCCGGCAAGACCCGGCTGAATTTAACCACTGGGTCACGCACCACCAGAGAAAAGGACATAGTGGGGAATTCAGCTGAGAGAGCGTTTCGGTCTAGCTTGGCCAGCTGTTGCCTGGTGCCCAACCAGATGAAATGGGTTTTTGGGCGTTGAGGCGGAGCCGGTTAGAGGACATCCAATCTGCGAGGGCCCCCATTGCCTGCTGCATGGTGCGGCAGCCTCGATCGCGGCGAGGGGAGCGCAATGCAGATATGCCTGTGTGTCGTGTGCATACAGCTGGCTTAGCACACCGTAGGAAGATAAGAGAGTCCCAATGTCAGAGGTGTAGAGTAGATATAGTAAAGGAGCCAAGACAGAGCCTTGCGGGAGCCCAAATGGAGCCAGGGCCCAGGGGGACCTGCTTGCTCCCACAACCACACTACTGGACCGCCCAGCCAAGAAAGATGTGATCCAATCAAGCGGACGGTCAGCGAGTCCAAAAGAAATAGAGAGGCGTTTGATAAGGATTTCATGGTCGACTGTGTCGAAAGCTGCACTTACGTCGAAGAGGGCCAGTAGGGTCACCCGCCTCCCGTCCATGGCCCCATAGCAGTCAGATAACAAGCGGAGCAGCAATGTTTCCGTGGAGTGGCCCCTACGAAAGCCCGACTGAAATTTTGGAAGCAAGTTGTTAGTGCATAAGTGGCATATGGTATATGCATGCGTGCCTGATTAATTCAAATCTTGTAATTTATGGACTCTTTAGAAATTCGTAGTTTACAAAATTACGATTACATCGGCTGACTTTGATGATCGCAAATGTTGTTGATTAGGGTCGTCTGCAGATTGCAATAGTGGCCTGATCCCATTTATGGATGGACTACATCCATAGGGAACAAAAAGACCCTTAAAACATTATTAGTAGTCTATCTAACGTCTATTTCTGATTTCAGACAACGTGGTTGCGGCATGACAACAGTGGAATTCTTTATTAACGATAACGGTAACGAAAATGTTCGTGAACGAAAATAAAATGATTTCGTTAACGATAACTATAACTATAAAAACTATTAATTAACTACAACTATAACTAATATCACTAATGAAAATTCATCCTTATCTTCGTTAAAAAAAATAAAAAGTACAATATCGACTAACATCCATTCATCCATTCATCCATGGGCGTATTTAGGGGGTGGTTTTACGGGTTCAAACCCCCCCGAAATAAGTGAAAAAATTTTTTTGCATGCTTTTACATGCAAAATCTAAAAAACGGGACTTTTGCGACCATTTCTAATGTAAAACACCCCCGAAATCTTAAACCCCCCCGAAATTTTTTCTGGCTACGCCCCTGCATTCATCCATCCGTCCGTTCGGTCGTTCGTTTATTCATTCCTTCATACACATCCATACATCCATCCGCCCACTCGTATTGGGGTCAATTGCGCACTTGCGAAGTGAAAGTGTAATATTGGCGGACGGATAGATCATAGAAGGACGGATAGAAGGACGGACTGAAGGACGGACGGACCATTAGAGCCAAACGCTAATCAGAGGCAGAAGCCAATCGTCCGAAAGCACAAACGACTGACTTACGACCATCCAGACACACAAAGCAAACAACATCTAAACGCACAGGATATATATATATATATATATATATATATATATATATATATGTACATATATACCATGTGCGCATATACAACCTATATCAAATGGTATTATAGGGAAAATAACTGCACTGTGTGATTATATATATATATATATATATATATATATACGGACATGATATAGGCCTATATACGTATATATATGTATACATATATGTATAGATGTATATATATACATATATATACATATACATATACACATATATATACATATATATACATATATGTATATAATCACACAATGCAGTTATTCTCCCTATAATACCATTTGATGTAGGTTGTATATACGCATAGGTCCTAATTGGAAGGAGGGAAAATGGCCATCATGAGATCCTGTAATTGGACTATGCGAGGACCAGTGGGGCCAGTGGGGCTTGCGTTTGAACGAAAAAACACGGCCATCTGTAATTTGTGCTAATTTATCAATCATTGGACGTGCAATTGAACCCGATTAATTGTGTCGTACGGTCCGCCCCATCGCTCCCCTCACCTCAGAGGGGGCTAGCGTCCCCCCGGCGCCGCCCTGGTACGCCCGGGGACCAGGCCCACATAATGACCGATATTAAGATATCAATGGCGCCGGGGTGACTTTAACGACGCCGACGCCCTCCTCTGTTTGCCCTCCTCTGCGATCATGCACGCTCAATTAGCCCTCCAACGAGGCAACGGAAGGGTTGCTGTCCACTCCAAGTCCATTCCATGGAGGGTGACAGCTGAGCGGGACAAAGGGTTGACTAAGGGGGAGGGAACGGAGGGTGACAGATCGCCAGTTAGCGAAAGATTAAAGATGCCACTGTTGTGCGCGATGAGGAAAGGAAGGAAGGAAGGAAGGAAGGAGAGGCGCAATTAATTGGATTCTAGTTCTGAGACGAATGATTTACGAAGGGCCGGGAAGCCAGTGAATGATCAGGACGATGATGACGATGATGATGATGATGATTACGATGATGATGATGATGATGATGATGATGATGATGATGATGATGATGATGATGATGATGATGATGATGATGATGATGATGATGATGATGATGATGATGATGATGATGATGATGATGATGATGATGATAATCATATCCTGTTTCCTCCTTTTAACCTTACCTATAATAATATCTCACCGCAGCTCCAATTCTATCCACGGCGACAGTCTGACAGTATGCCTTCCTGCCTTCCTTCCTGTCTGCCTTTCTTTCTGACTCCCTGTATGCCTGCCTGCCTGCCTGCCTTTCTTCCTTCATGCCTGCCTTCCTTCCTGCCTGCCGGCTTTCCATCCTATACCTGTCTCTCTTGCCTTACCTGTAATCTGTTTGTTTGGTTTCACTGAGCGCCTCTGAAAACGCTAGATGCCGCCACCTAGTTTCCTCTTCCTCTTCTTCTTCAAGTTCTCTAACCCTGGGCAGATTCAAACGTCCAACCGTGCCACTCCTCTCGATGCTGAGCTTCTTCCTTCAGTCTGCTGAATCCATCCACCATCATCCAGTCCAGCATCATCCGTCTAAGTCTTCCTCTCGGTCTCTTTCCATCCATTTCCCCTTCCACGATAGTTCACAGTAAGGAATCCACTCTCAGCATGCATGTGTGTTTGACAAATTCACTTCTCTGTGCCTCTCTCTTATACTGTCATAAAGGATCTTTCTTCTCGCACTTTATTCACCGCTTTGACTCTTGTTTAAAAAGCTCAGTCCAACGAACCTTCTCCATCCTGCGCTATGTACCATACCCCGAAAGCATCCAACCTTCTGACCACGGGCGTCGCTAGACGTACGCACTTACGCACGTGCGTACAGCGCTGAAAGGCTAAGAAACGAAAAATTGCAAAATGAAAAAAGTGAAATATTATTATTAAGTTACAAAATTATAGTAACTTAGGTACTAGTTTCCCCTAGGTACTAGGTAAACTAACAGTCTAACACCATCTAGCAGTGGCGTAACCAGAGCTTCCCAAAAATTACGCAGATTCCAACCTCTCTGAGGGGAGGGGTCTGGGAAGAGGCTGTAGGCCTAATTAAGGAACTTTTTATTTGGGTGTGTATAATGGTGCATTTTGGATACCATCTTTTTGGTTAAAAGTAATAACAATTTACATCAGTTCTTTGGGAAATTAAATAATTTCATAATTTTAATTATATCTTGCGAGGTGAAAAACTTCCTCATTCGTGCCTGAACACCCCTTGCAATCCTATTACAATTTACCAAGACCAAAAAACAGACACAGATAATTAGGCTAATTATACGAGACGAAGATACAACCGATTTGCCTTTAGTCTCCGGGTCGGAATGTTGGCCAGTGCGAAAGCAAGACAAGAAAAGAATTATTACAGCAGAAATTAGTTTACTGCGGAAGATCGCAGGGATTTCAAGACTTCAGAAAATAAGAAACGCTGGCATTAGACAGCATTATAGATCGAAACAACTCTGCTAGACAAAGTCGTTCAAAGAAGACTCCGATGGTTTCGACATTTAAAGGAGATAATTTATTCGTACACATCGCCGCCAAATGGCTGGCGTCAGAAACTGATGATGGTGGTGGTGGTGATGATGATGATCCAATGCAGATACATGGCGACAGGCTTCTGACAATTTCAATATGATGTACAAACATAATGATCAAACAATAAAATAACAAAAATTACAGTCAAATCTGAGACAGTCACTTACACGGTATTTCACAAAATTCACACATTAAGATTTCACATGTATTGACTCTCCCTTCCTCCTTACCCTCCATTCCCACCTCCTCCCTTTCCTCCATTCGCACCTCCTCCCTTTCCTCCATTAGCACCTCCTCCCTTTCCTCCATTCGCACCTCCTCCCTTTCCTCCATTCGCACCTCCTCCTTTTCCTCCATTATCACCTCCTCCCTTTCCTCCATTCGCACCTCCTCCCTTTCCTCCATTCGCACCTCCTCCCTTTCCTCCATTCGCACCTCCTCCCTTTCCTCCATTCTCACCTCCCTCCCTTTTCCTCCATTATCACCTCCTCCATTTCCTCCATTCTCGCACCTCCTCCCTTTCCTCCATTCGCACCTCCTCCCCTTTCCTCCATTCGAACCTCCTCCCTTTCCTCCATTCCCACCTCCTCCCTTTCCTCCATTCGCACCTCCTCCCTTTCCTCCATTCGCACCTCCTCCCTTTCCTCCATTCCACACCCCTCCCTTTCCTCCATTCGCACCTCCTCCCTTTCCTCCATTCGCACCTCCTCCTTTTCCTCCATTATCACCTCCTCCCTTTCCTCCATTTCGCACCTCCTCCCTTTCCTCCATTCGCACCTCCTCCCTTTCCTCCATTCGCACCTCCTCCCTATCCTCCATTCGCACCTCCTCCTTTTCCTCCATTATCACCTCCTCCCTTTCCTCCATTCCCACCTCCTCCCTTTCCTCCATTCGCACCTCCTCCCTTTCCTCCATTCCCACCTCCTCCCTTTCCTCCATTCGCACCTCCTCCCTTTCCTCCATTCGCACCTCCTCCCTTTCCTCCATTCGCACCTCCTCCTTTTCCTCCATTATCACCTCCTCCCTTTCCTCCATTCGCACCTCCTCCCTTTCCTCCATTCGCACCTCCTCCCTTTCCTCCATTCGCACCTCCTCCCCTTTCCTCCATTCGCACCTCCTCCCTTTCCTCCATTAGCACCTCCTCCTGTTCCTGCATTCGCACCTCCTCCCTTTCCTCCATTCGCACCTCCTCCCTTTCCTCCATTTTCACCCCTCCCTTTCCTCCATTCCCACCTCCTCTCTTTCCTCCATTCGCACCTCCTCCCTTTCCTCCATTCGCACCTCCTCCCTTTCCTCCATTCCCACCTCCTCCCTTTCCTCCATTCTCACCTCCTTCCTTTCCTCCATTCGCACCTCCTCCCTTTCCTCCATTCCTCCATTCTGCACCTTTCCTCCCATTCCTCAGTGTCACCTCCTCCCTTTCCTCCATTCCCACCTATGATTAACGGTGCTTCCGCCTCGTGTGCAGTTTTCGGTCTAGGCGCGGGTGCGGGAGGAGCAGCCTTGCTGGTAACAGGAGTTGGGCTAGTACCAGGAATAATTCTTGAAGTTTGTGCTGTGTTGTCCAGTTTGTTCGATGTTGCTGGAGTCGCCATCGGTCGAAGATGTTCGGCAAAAGCGGCAAAGCACGAAGCCATACGAGTCCTGGCCAGCAGTAAACTCAATACCATACACAGCCATGTCTTAAAAGCTCTCGAAGATAATCTGATCAGCGAAGATGAGTACAAGCTGATTTTGGAAGAGGTTGAAAAATATCGCGTCATGAAAGATGAGATCCGGTCTAAATCTGTAGGAATGGCCGAAGGTTCCATCAGCGAAGGGTTAAAAAAAGAGCTGATCAACAAAGGTCGCGAAAAGGCACGAGCGGATTTTATAAAGCAATTGGCGGCTTCAGAATCACCTTGACAGTGAACTGTGTATGTTGGACTGATACTGCTAACGATGCTGCTGCAATTGAACCCCTAACGCCCACGGCCCCATTTTTACGAAATTAAAAAAAAAACTATAAGCGCTTGAACCCCTTTTTTCCCTTACTATTACCCAAGGAAAGAGAATGAATATCTTTTTTCCATCTCCAAAGCCTGAAGTCAACTCGAAATCGATCTTGGCCCCAAACTGTAGTGTACCGATGGTGGGTCGTTTGGAAGACCTCCGTTTCGGTTTAAAAGCCTACTGTGATGGATTGTTGACTTATTTAAGATTGTTTTGGCCCGAAATCGGCGTTTCCCCAGTCTGGTAGCCGTGTTGGGTCTACCTTGAGTGGGAGGGAGCTTCTATTGTGCCAGAAGGCTGTCCTAGGACTCGTGGCGCCCTCAGGTATAAATATAAAATTACGGGGGCCCCACGGCCCCCTTACACATACTACTATTGATAAAAGAAGTCGTTTGAAACGACAATGGATTATAACGTTCATCCCTAATCAGATTTTCTTAGAGTGTAATTTGAACTCATCGGCTAATGATAACACGAGGAAACCGCTTTTTTTCTTCACCGACCAAGTAATATAGAGTATCATTCGGCTCGAGGAAGTTGGAAATCGAGGATCCATGCTTTGACTGTGTCGTGTTGAATGCCGCCTACAGCGCATATGAAGCTATTAAAATTAATGTCTAACAAATGGTAATCTGACATGCACAGAACAGGACTCGTTTTCGCCTTTCGATGAGAGAGAGAGGGGGAGAGTCTCTCTGTCTTTCTCTGTCTCTGTCTCTGTCTCTGTCTCTGTCTCTGTCTCTGTCTCTGTCTCTGTCTCTGTCTCTGTCTCTGTCTCTGTCTCTGTCTCTGTCTCTGTCTCTGTCTCTGTCTCTCTCTCTCTCTCTCTCTCTCTCTCTCTCTCTCTCTCTCTCTGTCTCTCTGGCTCTCTATCTCTGTCTCTGTGTCCATGTCTCTGTTTCTGTCCATATGTCTCTGTCTCTCTGTCTGTCTGTCTGTCTGTCTGTCTGTCTGTCTGTCTGTCTCTCTCTCTCTCTCTCTCTCTCTCTCTCTCTCTCTCTCTCTCTCTCTCTCTCTGTCTTTCTGTCTCTGTCTCTCTCTCTCCAGTGAGCGAGAGATAGACAGACAGACAGATAAACAGACAGACAGAGAGACAGAGAGAGACAGAGGCTGGTTATTGTGCATAAACGCTTTAATGAAGTCGTTCTTAATTGGCAATTGAAGTGTTCAAAGTTTATAAAGAAATGTTAAGCGTCACTGGAAACATTTCCATTGCAAAATTAACGGTACTATCATTATTAGTAGTAATAGTAGTAGTTGTGGTGCACGGTGGTACACTGGTAGTAGTAGGGTTCTATCATCATTATTAGTAGTAATAGTAGTTGTGGTGCACGGTGGTACACTGGTAGTAGTAGGATTCTATCATCATTATTAGTAGTAATAGTAGTAGTTGTGGTGCACGGTGGTACACTGGTAGTAGTAGGGTTGTATCATCATTATTAGTAGTAATAGTAGTAGTTGTGGTGCACGGTGGTACACTGGTAGTAGTAGGGTTGTATCATCATTATTAGTAGTAATAGTAGTAGTTGTAGTGCACGGTGGTACACTGGTAGTAGTAGGGTTGTATCATCATTATTAGTAGTAATAGTAGTAGTTGTGGTGCACGGTGGTACACTGGTAGTAGTAGGGTTGTATCATCATTATTAGTAGTAATAGTAGTAGTTGTGGTGCACGGTGGTACACTGGTAGTAGTAGTAGTAATAGTAGTAGCAGCAGCAGTAGTAGCAGTTGTTGTTGTTGTCAGTGACGTCTACCCCACCTGGATTGGGAGAACAACCCCTGCACTCTGGCCGACTTGGATTATCGGAAATCAACAAAAACAACCCAATTTATGTCCAAAACGTACGTTAACCCCCCACTTTTGAAGTTCGATGGAGATCGTTCTCCAGACCCCACCATTTGTAGACGTCACTGGTTGTTGTTGCTGTTTTTCCTGTAGCAACATTATTAGCAATCAGTTAGTAAAGCCCAAGATAATGAAAACTAAGAAGAAGAAGAGCAGTCCCTTAAGCTAGCCCTGAGGCAGCTACTGGTATGAAGTGATAACGACTTCATTTTCTTAGCCTCGGCAAACGATAGAGGTGGCCTGTCCTCTCCCTCGTCGTCACATCCTCCCACCGACAGTGTACGGTCAGTGTACTCATTATAGCTGAGTTGACTAGGGCGCAGTTGAAACAGAAATCTCGAACCAAATTTCTGCCCTTGCAAACTAAATGCATCGCAAAATGCGCTACAGTAAAGGGCAGTATCTGGCAATCAATAAATCAATTTTCGTTCATTAAAAATAAGCTGACAATTAGGCCTATGCAACTTAGGCCTATGCATTGATAAACTAAGGTCCTATTGGATGTCTAAAGATTAGATGAAGGCAATGTTTAGATAAAATTGAAAGTATAGGCATGTTATACATATTGGACAATTAGTGTTATAATTAAAGGAAGAGAATAAAAATTTATATATTTTGATATAGTAGTGTGGATATAAAATTACAGTCATCTTTGTTAGGAAGGGAAAAAACCACGAGGACGGGGGAGGAGCGAGTATCCATTAGGAAGAATCGGAGGGAACAGTGGGCATAGAACATGATGTTATTCGGAGGAAATGGCCAGAACAAACGAGAGCTCGAACTAATGTATAAGCACAGGTCTGTATAATTCGCTTGTGTTATGGTCTCTAGCGTAAATCCAACCGTTTTTCCACTGATTTAATGCAGCCAATTTCCAGATCTCGTTTCGTCGATTCCAGTTAAACTCATCTATGCACCATCAACTCTACTCAAAAGCCGGTATTTTTATGCACAGTCATGTAGGTTCTAACTTGTGGAAATGGAAACATAACTAATTCTCTTGACGTTCTGCTACCAAGAAACCTGACGCATTGTTGCGGAGTCTAGGCCTAATACATAATGGAATCTAGGCCTACACATGCGTAAGCGCATCGATAGATAAGAACACTCGCACCAAGTGGAGAAACAAGACACTCGAACCAGATGAATTAAGAATTGTCTTACTTTTTATGCTACGATTTTTATGATTACATCTTCTCTGCCTACATGTAAGATCCATTGATCCACTGGCTTACTGCATGTTCGTGTTGGTCGCCCGTTCCCACTTGTTTGACCAGTCAGACGTTGTCCATTCTGCATACACAAGTCCAGATTTAATATTTATAATGGAATGCGCTTGTGAACAAGCTGGTGCCCTGCACTTGGCTTTCGAGTGGCGTTTTAGAAGTTTGGAGATTACGATTACGATCAGCATCATAGCTGATCGCCTGTCCACTGCACAGTGGACAACCCTTTGGATATCTTTGGACAGCCCTTTGGATATCTTTGGACAGCCCTTTGGATATCTTTGGACAGCCCTTTGGATATCTTTGGACAGCCCTTTGAATATCTTTGGACAACCCTTTGGATATCTTTGGACAGCCCTTTGGATATCTTTGGACAACCCTTTGGATATCTTTGGACAACCCTTTGGATATCTTTGGACAGCCCTTTGGATATCTTTGGACAGCCCTTTGGATATCTTTGGACAGCCCTTTGGATATCTTTGGACAGCCCTTTGGATATCTTTGGACAACCCTTTGGATATCTTTGGACAGCCCTTTGGATATCTTTGGACAACCCTTTGGATATCTTTGGACAACCCTTTGGATATCTTTGGACAACCCTTTGGATATCTTTGGACAGCCCTTTGGATATCTTTGGACAGCCCTTTGGATATCTTTGGACAGCCCTTTGGATATCTTTGGACAGCCCTTTGGATATCTTTGGACAAGCCCTTTGGATATCTTTGGACAGCCCTTTGGATATCTTTGGACAGCCCTTTGGATATCTTTGGACAACCCTTTGGATATCTTTGGACAACCCTTTGGATATCTTTGGACAGCCCTTTGGATATCTTTGGACAGCCCTTTGGATATCTTTGGACAGCCCTTTGGATATCTTTGGACAGCCCTTTGAATATCTTTGGACAGCCCTTTGGATATCTTTGGACAACCCTTTGGATATCTTTGGACAACCCTTTGGATATCTTTGGACAGCCCTTTGGATATCTTTGGACAGCCCTTTGGATATCTTTGGACAACCCTTTGGATATCTTTGGACAGCCCTTTGGATATCTTTGGACAGCCCTTTGGATATCTTTGGACAGCCCTTTGGATATCTTTGGACAGCCCTTTGGATATCTTTGGACAGCCCTTTGGATATCTTTGGACAACCCTTTGGATATCTTTGGACAGCCCTTTGGATATCTTTGGACAACCCTTTGGATATCTTTGGACAACCCTTTGGATATCTTTGGACAGCCCTTTGGATATCTTTGGACAGCCCTTTGGATATCTTTGGACAGCCCTTTGGATATCTTTGGACAGCCCTTTGGATATCTTTGGACAGCCCTTTGGATATCTTTGGACAGTTTGGATATTTGGACAACCCTTTGGATATCTTTGGACAACCCTTTGGATATCTTTGGACAGCCCTTTGGATATCTTTGGACAGCCCTTTGGATATCTTTGGACAGCCCTTTGGATATCTTTGGACAGCCCTTTGGATATCTTTGGACAGCCCTTTGGATATCTTTGGACAGCCCTTTGGATATCTTTGGACAACCCTTTGGATATCTTTGGACAGCCCTTTGGATATCTTTGGACAGCCCTTTGGATATCTTTGGACAACCCTTTGGATATCTTTGGACAGCCCTTTGGATATCTTTGGACAGCCCTTTGGACATCTTTGGACAGCCCTTTGGATATCTTTGGACAGCCCTTTGGATATCTTTGGACAACCCTTTGGATATCTTTGGACAACCTTTTGAACATCTTTGGACAACCCTTTGGATATCTTTGGACAGCCCTTTGGATATCTTTGGACAGCCCTTTGGATATCTTTGGACAACCCTTTGGATATCTTTGGACAGCCCTTTGGATATCTTTGGACAGCCCTTTGGATATCTTTGGACAGCCCTTTGGATATCTTTGGACAGCCCTTTGAATATCTTTGGACAGCCCTTTGGATATCTTTGGACAACCCTTTGGATATCTTTGGACAGCCCTTTGGATATCTTTGGACAGCCCTTTGGATATCTTTGGACAGCCCTTTGAATATCTTTGGACAGCCCTTTGGATATCTTTGGACAACCCTTTGGATATCTTTGGACAACCCTTTGGATATCTTTGGACAGCCCTTTGGATATCTTTGGACAGCCCTTTGGATATCTTTGGACAGCCCTTTGGATATCTTTGGACAGCCCTTTGGATATCTTTGGACAACCCTTTGGATATCTTTGGACAGCCCTTTGGATATCTTTGGACAACCCTTTGGATATCTTTGGACAACCCTTTGGATATCTTTGGACAGCCCTTTGGATATCTTTGGACAGCCCTTTGGATATCTTTGGACAGCCCTTTGGATATCTTTGGACAGCCCTTTGAATATCTTTGGACAGCCCTTTGGATATCTTTGGACAACCCTTTGGATATCTTTGGACAACCCTTTGGATATCTTTGGACAGCCCTTTGGATATCTTTGGACAGCCCTTTGGATATCTTTGGACAACCCTTTGGATATCTTTGGACAGCCCTTTGGATATCTTTGGACAACCTTTTGGACATCTTTGGACAGCCCTTTGGATATCTTTGGACAGCCCTTTGGATATCTTTGGACAACCCTTTGGATATCTTTGGACAACCTTTTGAACATCTTTGGACAACCTTTTGGACATCTTCGAACAATCCTTGGGATATCTTTGAACAACCCTTTGGATATCTTTGAACAACCCTTTGCACATCTTTGGACAACACTTCTGATTTACGGCAACGCACGTGAATAAGCCACAGAGCAAAGTTAATGGAGAGGGGGGCCCCAATAGCGCATTGGATAACATCTGGCGTAGAGAGCGAGAGGTACCGAGTTCGAGTCCCATAGAGCGGATATGCTTTGTAGGCTGCTATTAACGCCGTGTATTGCAGGCTGTCTGTTCTGTTAGTAGTTAAGATTGTTTCAATTGCATAACATGTAGCCTAAATGTACAGCGCAGTGCGTTTGTCAGGCGCTTGATTAAAGAAAAGATATTATTATATTATTATTATTATTAATACGGCAAGGATAGGAAAAAACCTAATGTATCAATCGTTATAAAAAAGATATACATAAATATTAAATAACTATATCAATTATTGCTAATTGTTATGGTTCATTTGCGTAATATCTGCTCCGTGACGTCACTTAGATGATCATCCCACTCAGTGCAATCGAACCGTTTCTCTGCGTAGGCCTGTGTAAAGCACATGTGGGTGGACGATTTAGCATCATTACACAACCATCGGATTTACGACGCTACACACAGAAACAGAGACACAGACAGAGACACAGACAGAGACACAGACAGAGACAGACAAACAGACAGACAGACGGACGGACGGACAGACAGACAGACAGACGGAGTAAAACAGTCGGCGATGAACAGAGTATTATTGTTTAACTAGAATACACACGGAAGCCATTGAACTTGTCGCATCTGTTTTATCACCCGTGGTAACCATCCACCCAGCTTCAGCACCAACAGCCATTATAGTTCCTACATCTGAAAGCACCATTGCTTGCACTTGCGGTCCTATAAAGTGCAGACGTCGGAGTTGGCGTACTATACCGACAGTTCCACTGCGTGCAACAAAAGCGCCTGTTTCCAGCGCCCATGGAAGGCACCACGGAGGCGCTATATAAATATCGAGAACTATACAATGCAACGACCTATAATGGACAGGACTGGAGAGTCCTTATTTAACGTCGTGTGAATATAGTTTGTGGGCGATAATCCGGCGTACAGGGAAATAATATCGTGTAATGTCAACGTAGCAATCGTATTCAGTTAGTTATATTAATGAAAGAAAATCGATAAACAATTACATAATTTACATTTGCAGAGTAAAATATTGCCTGTGCAAATTCAAAACATCATTTAATATCAGACAAAAGAAAATGAAGTGGGGCGACATCCGTGTGAAAGGTGCAGCCGGATATACAATTATTTTCACGAGTTTCCATTCCTCTATATAGATTTCTCGATCGCATACAAGTGGGAAATTGGTCGATTAAAGATGGCGTGTCTCTCTTGATGCTTCCAATGGATTCAGCTGCTGAATTTCCACAACCATACCCCCGCTGCAACCGCCTCTGTATACGCAGGTGCTTGGTTTTGAACGAGAAACCATCACAATCGTAATCGTGATCGTAATCTCCGAATTGTATTGTATTGTATTGTATTTGATCATTTATAAATCGCTTCTCGAAGCATAAGCCTTTCAGAAGCGCACCCCAGTGCGAGGTACTCCGAGAGAAAAATAAGGTTTCAGATGAGAGAAAGAGGTAGAGATTCCACCAGAGAGGATTGTAGAGCAAATGTCTATATCGCTAGCCTGAAGCCATGCGCAGGGCACCAGCTTCTTCACGAGCGCTTTGTCGTAGGCCTATGCATGTGTAACTATGTGTTGATGTAGCTGGCTATTGTTCTCATAAGGAGGCTTAACGTGGTAATGTAACTGAATTAAAAGTTGAGTCTTAAGATGTCTTGAGAATGTTTCTTGAACTGTCTCTGACGAAATGGTACACATGTGTGATGGTAGTTGTGTTAGAGAGAATGCTGTCCAGAGATGGCATGTGAAGATCCGAGCGCAGTTGCCCTAGAGACCAGAAACAAGGAGGAGTCGGAGACGCTACCATAAGGCGGGTTTCTTTGAGAACAAGAAATCCTCAAAGGCGGAGAAATGGGCGAAATACGCCATTGGCCAGCATTTCCGTCATGATGGTTGATAACGATTCGCGTTGTACCGAATCTCCTCTGTGTGTGTGTGTGTGTGTGTGTGTGTGTGTGTGTGTGTGTGTGTGTGTGTGTGTGTGTGTGTGTGTGTGTGTGTGTGTGTGTGTGTGTGTGTGTGTGTGTGTGTGTGTGTGTGTGTAGGTGTGTGTAGTGTGTGTAGGTGTGTGTGTGTGTGCGCGTGCGTGCGTGCGTGTGTGTGTGTGTGTGTAGGTGTGTATAATATAATGTAATTGAACATTTATATAGCACCCTTCACGCTATCTACTCAGAGGCACTCTCTGCGCTAGCCTATATGATGTGTGTGTGTGGGTCTGTGTGTGTTTACATAAATGGGATGTATAAATATTGTATCTGGGTCTATATTTGAGCAGTTTTACCGCTATGATGAGTTCCTATGATGACCTGCTCTCTACGCTGAATGTATCTATGCGGTAGAAGCACACAAACAACGTCCTACGGTCCTTTCCCCGTTCATATACCTATGTGCCATGGATGTGTTTAAACAGGCTGACTTCGTGTGTGTCAATCAATCGAAATGAGACCATTCGATGTGTCGATTCCTCTATAATCGGTCCAAGGTGTGTCCACTCAGGCCATGCGTTGCCCCACGTGGTACCTTAGAGAGTCAAGGTAAAAGACCTACGAAAAGCGTTAATTCAGAAACCGCGTTTTCTCCCTCTGGTTTTAGAGCTAGGGCAACGAACGAAGATCTGATCATGATGTGAAGGGGTTTATTCAGGTGGATGCACATGGGTGATTTCATTAATTCAGGGCTCATGCATCAATCCCTCCTTCTGAGTGTAACTTTCCCAAAAAATGGTGGCAACCATTCCCTCCCCACTCCATCCATCTTCTTCCCCTATAGACTATAGTCTATACGAATTTAGTACACTTGTCCACCACTTTCAGATCACGCGCAGATAAAAAAAGTACATGTTTTACATTCTGTTTCACAACTAACAATAACTGCGTTCATGACACTGTGATGTCGCAGGGCCAAAAAGTGGTGGAGTCTGTCACCACCATCGTCACAGTTACAGTTATTCCTAT